>CM049814.1:6902168-7457168 GCA_027422405.1 Ptychobarbus kaznakovi
TGGTTTGTATTGTCTGTCTTTTGCTAATGGACCTTGAGTTGGAAATAAAGTTGAGTTGTGTGTGTGTGTGTGTGTGAGTGTGTTGTGTGTGTGTGTGTGTGTGTGTGTGTGTGTGTGTGTGTGTGTGTGTGTGTGTGTGTGTGTGTGTGTGTGTGTGTGTGTGTGTGTGTGTGTGTGTGTGTGTGTGTGTGTGTGTGTGTGTGTGTGGTGTGTGTGTGTGTGTGTGTGTGTGTGTGTGTGTGTGTGTGTGTGGTGTGTGTTTTTGAATGGTATTAAATTTTCTACGTTATTTGTCTATATAAGTATTTTTTTGTATTATTGTTGTACATATAATGTACAGCATGCTATTTTTCTGTAGGCAAATGCATAAAAAAACAGGACATACTACTACATTTGCCACAACGAGCAGTGTCCAGGTGATTGATGAACCGGAAGTGTTTTCATTTCTGTTTGACTGCTTATTTGGTAGGACTATGATACGCGGATGCCACTTATTATGATTAAATTAACATTATTATTACTATTATTATTAAACATGCAACGTGATTTCATGTGCCAGCAACGTACACTTAAATCGCGTTCATAAATAATTCCAAATCATTGGAATAATTCCTACCGTTCACTTAGCGTAATAATAGACGCAATCTTCCGAATGTAGATGTTTTGTTTTATTGTCCCATTTTTTTGGAGAGGGAAATTCGCTGTGTATGTTCCCTCGTACACTGATGTGTACTCGTTTAGTAAATATTATTATTCATCACTTAGAAACGGCATAGATGCTTGACTCCACGAATGAATGTTGTTTATCGTTTAAATAAGCAGTTTAATTCTGCTGCTCCTGCAGGTGGCGGAGTTGCTCTATGCTATGTCGATTTTTTTATTTATAATCATGCGCCACATGTTCTGTTCTTTACGTTCTTTTAACAAACACTGGTTGCATAGCAACACAATGAACCGAGACATGTTATTTTTTAGTGAGTAGCAATTTTATAATTTCAAAGTGGTCACTTTATACCAATTACTGCATACTTCTGATACGAGGGCAGCTCGCCTCGCGCAATCGTGCCCGCGCGTGCTGATCTGTCAAGGCTCGCGCGTGATTTGAATAATGATGGTAGAGTTTATGTGATGCATGACTGCTCTGCATTGAGCGCCTAGCTTATTTTAAAAAAATGGTTATGCGGATTGTGATAGCGGATTTAGTGTATAGACATGCGTGATTTTCTCAGTTAGCTAGGCTATGTCGTACATATTGCATTTTATCTATGTTTTACTCCGTAAAAGTTTTTTTGTGTTTTTTCTTGAAATGTTCTGACGCCGTGTGTTACGTAACTCTGCTGGGGCAGCAGTATCATGGTGCCTTGTTCCTAAAAGTGTCTTTCGTAAGGCTTATTTAGCTTTTCTTGAATCCTGGGGAGGTTATTTATTTATTTGAGTCATACTCCATTTCCTGTTGCCATTATTTAGTGTCTCGCTTACCCTCTTTCACGACCATCTGTCAGATGATTAGCTTCATTGTCGAGCCCACTCATGTTGACCCTAAATATGTAACTGCGTGGACGTTTTCCTTTCCCCTTTCAACACATTAAATGTATGTTTTTGCACAGCCTACCTTAATTTGTCTTTGTTTGATTTATGATCTTAATGTCTCAAGGCAGCACCATTTGGGTGTAATTGTAATTTCTATGCTTGTATTTTAAAAGGGGAGGGGTGAAAATTCTGTGATTTATCTATTCTGTAATATAAGAATTTATGTATTCTGTAATACATTTTTGGTGTATATTTTGGAAGTCAAAATATCTTTGAGTTTTGCAACATAAATAAAGTGGTAGCCTACACATTTGGAACGACGTGAGTAAATAATGACAGTTTTCTTTTAGGTGTGGTGTCTTTTTAAATTTTCCCTCTTTTTTCTTTATTTGGAGACTAACGTATACGTTTTTAGCCGTTAGGGGTCGACATCTCCTTAGGGATCGTTCAATTGGATTGAAGATTACTGTAGAAGAAAATCAACTTTAAACAGGCCATTCCCACATTTTCTTTCAACAGAGCAGATAGATCTATGGAAATGTTGCCATTAATGGCAGTCTTTCTATCATTCTCAGGCGACGGTGGGTGTTTATCTATGGTTTTCTAGATTATTTGTGGTGTAAAATACAGAAGAAAAAAGTGGGTGAGTGCATGTTTAGCTGACTTGTAAGTTTGTTTTATATCATTTCAGATACAGAAAACAACAATAATGTGATCTCTAATTGTTGCTCAAATACAATTATATTTCTTCATGCTGTGGTTTATAATAAAAAACCGCTATCCTTTGCCGCTCAAACACACTCGCTTACACATGTGCAAATAGATAGTTGTCGGTTATTTACTTAATCTGTTCCCCGTGATGCAGTAAGAGATTTGCGAAGAGAAATTCAGCACCACATGCGGTGGACAGCGCCTCACCTTCAAGACCTTCTGCAGCGTATCGCATTGTTTCCTTTTTATGGTTTCCCAGATTGCAGTACACATATACTTTCACAGTTGCTTAGCACAATATCCAAAACACAAAGACCAGAACTATAAGAACTAGCTTTATTAGGGGGTAAAAAACAATTGAATCAAATTATCAGGAAGAATTTTTCAACCCTGCAGTATTTGATGGCCTGCTGATGGTGGAAGGCTCCGCTCTTGGCATTCACCGCGTGCCTTAATTGTAAGACATTAAATCAAGGTCCGCTGTGAACACGGAGAGCCAGAGTCTCAAATCACGCAGAGCCCGTCTAAAAACATACCACAAACCCTCGCCATCGTTGTAAGCCACCCAAAGCATCTGTATTATCATGAAATCCTTCGTTTATCCAGTCATTCCCCAGCCTCTGGTTTTATTGTCCCGGCGCGTATGACTCTACTGTACGGCGTATTTCCTTTTAAATGAATGCTTTTCAAACCCAATCTCGGTGATATCCTGTGCTATTGAAACCATCCCGTTAAGTGTTTAAACAGCACGGATCTGCAATAAAGCGAAGCGAATGCTCAAAGGGATTACTTAACCGCCGTATGATGAAATATGCATGAAACTTTGACAGCAAAGGGATAAGGCCTTCGTTATTTTTTGGAGCTGGTTTCAAAATCAGAGCCAGTCTGGGACAAAGAGGGAACACAGGGGTTGACCATTTCAACTGCTTGAAAGGACCTCTGCTCTGTCAAAAAACGTCAGGGGCTTCGACCACGTCCGTACGTACTCAAACACCTACAAGAAAACACAAAAATTGCATATTAGAAACGTGATAGGCTTCCAGTTAAACGTGCAACCAAATACTCAACCCTCGAATGCGTCAACAAGAATTCTGATACATTCCAGGGAAATGGCGCGTTAAGCACGAGAAAAAAGCATCCAAATGCGTTCTGTATTCCATTCGCAAGAAACAGCCGACAAAACCAACGTACTTCCCCTAGCTTCTTCTTGGACTGATGGGCTGAATATTCCCAATATCCGTGCTGTTAAACGGTACCGGTCTCTCTCACTGTCCAGTCTTTCCCCACGCTGACTGACTTTAGGATTAATGGCTCTCCAGCCAAACAAATAAGGCATCTGTTTTTAGCAGAAGAGGATTGCATGGGGGTTGTGACGTCACTCGGCAAACAGATGTTTGCGACCAACGTCCTGGCCGTCTCCTTATGTCCTTGAGAGTAAAAGGAGCGCACGTTTGCTCTGACGTAACCGCGCTATTTGTTTCATTTTAATAATTACTCCTTCTTTAATAGCATCCGCTGCCTGTCACCATTGTCAATCGATCAGCGTAATAGGCCTAGATCTAAGAGGAAAGAGAATTAGCTATCGAAATTTAAGTTTGCCATCATCAGCATTTCCTGTGCAGAATTTCCCTAAGGATTTCTGAACGCAGTCCCGTGTATGTAGACTGTGATAGGACGTTTTAATAACGAATAGCCGAATAGTTTGCTTGGCGCAGATAAATGCTGCTTATGCATTAGAAGCTTGTGTTACTCTCTCATATACACACACGAAGGTACAGTTTGCTGCACCATATCCAATCAGTGTAGCGTATGCATACATAAAAAAACTGTCATTAGTGAATGTTACAGAGAATTTCACAGATCAAACTTCTTAAACATGGTGCAACAAACAGCCTGGGAAAAATCTGGAAGTCGAGTTTGTTTGCGCAGTAATCCGCATCTATCAGACGTTCTGTTTACATCAGTGTCAACAGACCTCTCGACAAAAACCTACTACTGCATGCTGTTTTTATTTAGCACGGATACTGTATGCCAGTGGTTTATGTTCATACACATAGGCAATCGTGGGATCAAAAAAGCATTCAATGTAGAATCAACTGAAAATTGAAAAACACTGACAATTCAAATACACCATCGAAATCCATAAGAGACCCCTACAGCCGCCAAAACACCTTTAGTACATGGGTCATTAGCAGCTCACAGTTAAAAGCAGATTTTTGCGTATGATGGTCGTATGAATAGAATCGAGAAACAAAGGGAAACGCCATTTTTGACCAAAAATGTCTGTGCATTGCATTATAATTCGCACCGGTTCCTCGTTTCTGGTATTTAACCCACGCGCTTCTGATTTATCAGTGTTTGTGCTCTCATAACGAGCAGTAAAATATGACCCAGTTGACCCGGCGTCCATTAATCTATTGTCTGTGGGAATCAAGCGGGTACAAACAAAGCGAAACCAACACGTAACGAGCCCTCGTGCGTTTTGCGTGGAAACCAGTTCGCGTTTGAGATAAACGGTGGGTAAGCCGTTTGAAGCATTGGTGTGCTTTGATTTTGCATGCATTTTTTCCATGCACTGTAAAAACAATAGCAAGTGCAACGTGGGAAAAGCTTCATCCCCGTGAGGTATGCTACCGATCGCGAGCAAACGCTAACAATTACGTTTTGTCTAATACAACACGCGTTCCCATTTAAGCATTCTGTTTTAGCATTTGTTGTTTTATGTTGTATATACGTAATCCCATATATGTATCCCACTTACGCGTTCGCTCGTCCACTTCCTCAGCAGGCGGTCGTTGGTTTTCCTTGCATTCATATCCATCCATTTTCACGAGGCTGTCTTCGTGTTATAATGCGCTTTTCGAGATATATAGAAACTTTATTGTATTCCTGGGTTTCTCTGTCGATGTGCAGTTGGATGCCTCCGCTAAGCGACTTGCCCTATCTTGCAGTGAGTCAGGGGCTGGAGCCCCTGCAAAGCATGGCTGCGTTTTTCTCTTTTTTTTCCAAAAGAGGGCAGGTCGCTATGCATTATAATGAGTTAAATCTCTCTCTCTCTCTCTTGCTCTCCCCCTCGCACACACACACACACACACACACACACATACACAGTTGCACATTTGAAATTGCAATAGACATCTCAACAAAAACATCAAGCTTTTGTGTCGTTGAAGAGCCGACCCGTGGTGTATAATGTATACATCACTGATATTATATTTATCAGGGCATTAAATAAAACTCAGATGTGTTGCCTGAGCGGTAATCTCGTTTTAGGAAACTGGTGCTCATTGTGCGTTAGTGTTTTGAACGCAATTTGTCACGTTCAGTACGTTTGTCCGTTACGACGCCACTGTGGTCTCTAAGTTAGGCTATATGGGGGAATCATTTCTCAGGCTCGCTGTATTTGTTAGAGAACATTCATTTTCTTCCCATTAATAATTAGGAAAGACAAAAGGCACATTATTTCACCGCACTGAGAAACAGTAACTCATAGTTTAAGGCTCTTTTGTTTTCTTTATCTTTCTTTTTTATATAGGATTGCCTACAAAGAAGGTTAAATTCACAGCCAATCAGGTTGTAGTGCTTTAGCCTATCGTCTGCAGTAACCTATAAACCCAAATGATAATTATATAATTTCCGCACGTGCAGTTGTTAATATTCCACTCAGAAAATCAAATCAGAACTTATCAGAAAAATCGAAGAACCGTCTTTTTTAATTAAAATGCATTTACAACAAGAATGAAATGTAGGCTGTATCTCTGTTTGAATATTATAGAAAAAGATGTTGAAGGATTGTGGGTTATTTTCTCTCATTTCTCTAAAGCTCTTTCTTTTTTTGTTGATAGAAATGCTTTTGGTTCTTCCAGAAAAGCCAGTGAGAAGCGATGCAGCATTAATAATGAATCGAAGTAGGTACCGCAGTTGTCTGCCATGTCAGTGGTTATATTTCTTTTATTTTTAGCCATGGACACGTGACGCTGTAATGTTCGTAAGGAACAACACAGAAATATAAAACAGACAAAATGAGAGTAATGTTTTACTGTCGTTTGTGTTTGTCCTTTGGTGCAGTAGCTAACGGTTTAATGTAATGAAATGTTCTTTTAGGAGGAGCTACAGAGGTTAGTCTTTATTTTTATAACACTTTGTGTGTGTGTGATCATAACATTTCTGTCTGCGATGGAGAACAAACAGGCAGGTAGATTATATAACTTGCTCAAATGAAACAAATAAAACTAAGACATACTGATCATTTTTTTTATTAATATGCGATTAATTTCCTTTTGCATCAAACCCTCCAAAGCAGTCACTCAATTCGTGCTACGGTCGTGCTGCAACTTTAAAGGGAATTTTAAAGAGCTTCTTTTCCCTGGGAAAACGCCTATTGTTCGTACTGAAACAATAGAGGCTGCAGGCAACCGCAGTGAGGCGGTATGAATGGCGAAGCTCCGGGTCAGTGCATTGGGTCTCAGGCCCCAAAGCCCCCTTCCCCTGTGCACCACAATGACCCTGCGCGAGGTCGAGGCTCCGCGGGGTCACAGGGCATCACCTATTGTTCCGCACTTCAAAACAGATAAACATTTTTTAATCTCGATTGGCCAGAGGGCCCTGTTTCTCAGGGAAAATCTGGTTAAGTTGTACTACGAGTGCTTCTGCTGTTGTATGCTATGTGAATGAGACGTGCCTATATGTTAGAAATCAACGGAGCCCATGTTCATCTTTCCCAGGATGAAAGGACCTCAAATATTCGCTCTCAAGTAAGGCAGAATTTTTAGACGTTTCCATGCAGTATTGTGCAGCAGACTAGCTTAAATATATGGCATGATTTATATGTCAATCAAAGATTACTCGTTTTTAACTGTGAACAGGCGACTTGATATGCTTTGCTTGGTGCATGTTCTTTTTCCTCAGTGCTGTCGTGCTTTCAGAAGAAAAAAGGAAACTGGTTTAGCAATGTGAATTACGCCTGAAAGAGTTAAATGACAACTTCCTCCAGGCCCAAAATCATTCTAAAAATATTCACGACTGACTAGTTATGGTTTATGCTATAGTTTTCTTGTCATGCTAGAGATAGCTTGTGTTATTAATGTCGCGTCATATTTTACATTGCAATACAATATTATTGCACACACCATGCAACATTTTTGTTGAAATGACTGGAAAGCAGGGTTCACTTTGAATATATTTACCAGTTTAATTAAAAATAAATCAATTGTTGAGTTAACATAATAACTATTTTAACGAAATACCGTATAATCAAAGTAATAATGTATTGAACTTATCTTGCGTTGCAGCTAAGTGTAATATAAAACTTTGTACTGAACCTGTAAATTAGTTAACACAAGAAAGCATATGTCACAACATTTTAACCAGTTATCTGACACTATATTAAACACTTTAGCACATGTAAACAATTGAAACGAACGATTATGCAATGTAGTTTGTGCATTAAAAATATCAATGTGGCCAGGTGCGTTTTTTCCCTTAGTTTACGAAAATGCAACGCATGGTGCATAACATGAAACCACGAGACGAGACACTAACGAGTGCTTTTATTTAAATCGCCTATATTTGTGCAAATTTAGCATGCATTATTCTAAAACGTATAAGTGAGTTGCGTAACAATCCGTTATAAAGACTGCGAAACTGCTGAGCTTCCGTCACTAATCAAACCCATTGTGGTTAGATGAGGGGTATGGCTCAGCTTCCTCCAGCTACAGACCGAGCCATCGTCACATTCTGTGCGATTAAAAAATAAAACCCACTATATTTGATGCGTATTTCTTCTCTTTTAAATCACTTAACATGTACGTTGACTCTGGCCCACGGAATATTATCTTTAAACGCTCTTCTGATAAACTATCCTGCCAGGTAATTGATTTTGTGAGCTGAGTATTTGTGAGCATGTAAATGCATGCTTTTGAGGAGATCTGACCTTTAGAATTGCATTCCTCAATTTCAAATAATGGACAGAGTGCACACTATAATGGTCAGTCAAATCTCTACTTTTATTCAAATTGAAATGTGTAGAAAAAAACCCAACATAAATGATCTATTTGTTGCAATTTAATTTAATGCAACATTTGGTTTAATTGTTTGTCATATGCAATATATTGTCTTAATCATCATAAGCAAAACGGAATCTTTCATGTATTTCAAGAAGAATGCAGTATATCTGTGTTTATGCATCAGACTCGTTCAACCTTGCTAATCTACAGTATGGATTTTATTATCAGACCTCAGTTTGGATTTTATTATCAGTATATCTCTCTGTATACTGTATATCTCTCTGTGTAGAGCAAACAGCAGCCGGTCAGTGATGGAGTGAGATTCATGAAGTCCCTGTTTAGATCTGTGCTCCTCACCCTCCACATTCTGCTCTCAGCTGGACTGGGAGGAGAGTCTTCCGTCTTTCACATTGTCTGCGTAAAGGATACAGTCCTCATCCATGTGAAAGAACACAACTAAGGTTTCCCTTCTCTCCCACTGTGAGCTAATTTAGTTGTTAATAAGCTGTTAAAACTCCCAATGAGTGCTGCTTTAGAGGATTTCTAGGCACTGGACTTGGATAGGAGTGGAGTCAGGTCAGTTTGTACGAACTAATCAGAATGCACTACAGGCCTCTAATGAAGTTTATTTTAGGTGCTTTTGCCCTTCACGTATTGTATACTGTGCACTAAGCTCAATCTGTGTACACTGATTGTGATTAAGCTTTGTAGTTTTATATAAAGCATCCCTGATACACTGGGCTTTATCTCACTCACGTGCTAAGTATATGTGTGTGTACCAGTCATATGCATGAACCATTGTTACCTTTGTTTTTGTTCCGACGGGTCAAGAAAGTACATGACTGTGTTTGGGCTTCTCCTGTCCTACATCTCTTGAGGTTAAACATGCATGTTGAGGCATCTGATCTACTAGCCGCTCTCACACTGAGCTGTTAAATGTCAGAAAGAAAGAACATAGAATGAAAGCCATTAGAGTCTGTTCTTAGCAGTTAGTCTCTGCTTTTATTTCCCTGCCAGCTTCAGTTTTTTGCCTGACAAATAAAGAAAGCGAGAAATTGTACAGTAGTGACCAGCTCTGACTTGTGTGAACACCCTGTTGGTCACCTGTCCACACTTAACTCACCTGGCAAAAAATTACCCATTTTTGTATTCAATGACTGAAGTGGGAGGGAGACATTTTCATTTTGTGTTATAACAGAGAATTAGTTTTGTGTAAATGGAGAAAGTCTGTTCCTGAATTTCTAATACATTTTAGTACATTTGCGCATTAAAATTTTCAGATGAGGCTCTTTAGAATTAGCCCATGTTCAGAAAAGTTGTTTAGTGTTTACTGTGCATTATTAACTGTATTATTATTATAAATATATATATATATATATATATATATATATATATATATATATATATTGTATTATGATTGTAGGGGTTTTGGTCACATGACCCAATCATTTTGCTGGTAAATGTCATCTTATAATCATCTTGGAAATAAAAACAGTTATTTTGAATTTCTAATTTGATGATCTTAATTTATTTGCAGTGCAGTAATAAATTAAAAAAATATGTACAGTATACATATTAAATATTGCAGGGATGCTGATGTTTATGTAAAAAGTTTGCTAAAACACCAAACTGTATGATGCTGTAATACTTACATAACAATATGGAATGGAAGTGTTAATCTACTGTATCATCTTAAAGGCATAGTACACCTGAAAATTAGAATTCTGTCATGTTTCGATAAGTTCTAATGTTGTTATTAATATCTTTAAAATATATTCAAGCATCATCTTTTGTGTTTTGCAGAAGCTGGAAAGCCCTATACATTTGGAACTACACAAGGGTGAGTAAATTATGACATAATTGAATTTTGGATGAACTATCCCTTTAAGGTTTCATTTTCATACATTGTTTCCTGTGAAAGGAACATTTTAAACACTTCTCATACTGAAATCTGCAATCTCATCTAACCTCCCTTAGCATTAAACTACATCACCGGTAAATATCAAGATATCCAGCAGCGACAGTAGGCTTATAATCAAAGATACAAGGCTGCATGGGAATATCTCTCTACTAAATATCTGTCATTTTATTACAATGGATCTCTGTGATGTCACCTGAAAAGTGACAGATAAATCAGCACCCCAAATAACAGTTATTATGCTTTCTTTTCTCTCTCTCACTCTGTGTGTGTGTGTGTGTGTGTGTGTGTGTGTGTGTGTGTGTGTGTGTGTGTGTGTGTGTGTGTGTGTGTGTGTGTGTGTGTGTGTGTGTGTGTGTGTGTGTGTGTGTGTGTGTGTGTGTGTGTGTGTGTTCTGCATTGCTGTAGTTCTTCCAATGCCGCAATTGTTTCAATAGGTTTGCATACAGCTTTGCAACAAACAATTTAATCTTTTGAAAATATCACTTATCCCCACAGCCTTTGAAATGCCGTACGACTGGCTAACACAGTTCCACTGGAAATAGTCAATTTGTCAGCATAAACAAATAGACAGATTGAACTAAAGGGGCTGGAAATGTAAATTGCAGCTCAGGCTTCGCATTGCACATCCGCCCACATGCGCTACCGAATCTTCATGTGCTTTGGTGGGTCCGCTAAAGGATCTAAAGGCTTAAGCTAAACTCAAATGAATTGATGACAGATTTATGTTGTATGTGGTTGTAAAGGATTTTGCATACATTCTGTAAAAGCAAGACATTTGATTGAGAACTATATGTCTGTTTTTAATTGAAATCCAATTAATACATTGTTTTTAATTCTTAAAATTATTAAATATACTTAAGCAAAGATAATTGCTGTGATCTACACAGTAAAATCTGAGCAGATGATTCCAGTTTTTGTAATTAATGTAGTATAAATATAAAATCATATTTCGTTGGCTTAATTAATGTAGTCAGACTGAGTTAGTCTTTTTATTTAATATTTTTGACTTCAATTGAACTGGTTGATTTAGAAGCACATTTTGTTTTTATTTCTTCTCATCATATGCAGCATTTTTTCATTAAGCACAGGTTGTCTTTATAGCCAAAAAGGGTGCAAACATAAACCAAATTAATATGGGGCATCAGACATTAAAGTGAATATTTGATTCTACCAGCCGTTATTTGCACCAAAATACGGTGATAATTTTGACCATTTATGATGCTATTAATGCAGCGAATGATCGGCGAACATATGTTTCTGTGCGATTACTATCCTAGTGACTTGCTGTCTTAGTTGCCTGCTATCGCCTGACTGCTGGAATGAGAATATGTGCCTTGAGTTAATGCTGATTGCAGCAGCTGCCAACACGTGAATCTCCATGGCAACAATAATGGTTGCTTAGCAACCATGTTCTTTTAGGGACACTGGAAGTGCCCAAAGGCTTACTAAAAATATATGAGTATAATTCCCCATTAATGCTTCAGCTACCTTTACTGCTGTTCCTACTGCCTTTATCAACAGATACACACACCAAATCACTGAGGGTTGGAATGGAAGCGCTTTGGAATTGAATTGTAATTTCATATACGTCAGTGTTTCTCAACCCTGGTCCTGGGCGCCCCCCAACACTGCACATTTTGTGTGTCTCCCTAATCAAACACACCTGATTTAACTCAAGAGCTCATTAGAAGAAACTCCAGGACCTGAAATGGGTGTGTCAGATAAGGGAGACCTACAAAATGTGCAGTGTTGGGGGTGCCCAGGACCAGGGTTGAGAAACACTGACATACATAAAGCTCATTTTAAGTCAGATTTAAAATAATCAAACATCCACTGTGGCTAACACTAGACAACAGATAACCAATAAGACAACAGCGTTTGGATTCGTTGCATGAGCCTTCGGTGGCCATCTTGCAGCACACGCAGCGTGCATCTCGCAGCTCTTGCTCAGACCCAGGTGGCATGCGCACACGCTCGCTGAGGAACAAAGCATTCCATCAGTGCAAGTGACATCACTGCAGTCAGCTCAGCTGTTTCGGCCCACGTTCTAGAAATTGGTGCAGAAGCTCTTCCAGGCCCATATTTTGAAAGATACCAGTAGATATATGAAGTATATTATTTTATGTGCCGTTCTAAAGTACGGCTTGTCTGTATTTTTAGAAGGTTCAGTTTCTGAAGCTGGTTGACGGTTTGATGAGGCAGTTTGATGGATTTGACATGTTGAATGACTGTATTTTTCTCTCGCTTTGCACATACTGTACTATAACCAGTAGCCCCCAATCATAAAAAGAGCCAATCCTATTTTATTTGACCTATAATTGTCAAGTTTGAAATTGCAACGTATATTGTGCTGCTATTAAAAATATTTCAAAAGATTGCATAGAAAATTGCATAAAATTTCATATATATACACATACTATGTGTGTGTATACTGTGTTTATGTATTATGTATGTATGAATGTTTGTGTATGTATGAGTGTATTAGTAGGTAGGTATTACTTTTGCTTTCGAAGGCTTTTATCTTTCAAACACATTAAAATGCACAGAATCGTATTCTTTTTTTTTATTTACATGTAATGCAGGCTTTTTTGTCATCTTAACCTTTTTCACCTAATATGTTTACTTGAAGTATACCCTGATATTTTAAAATAAATATTTTAATAATGAAGTAGCCCATTTGCATCTTCACGGTTCTCTGTTGGCTAATGGTCACATGACATGCAGATAAACATTTTTTTTTCTTTGTAAGTGTTTGATTGATGTTATTAGTATTTATTTTTAAGTATTTATTAGCTTTTCATTTAACTCACAAACACTCTGCAGTTCCTGTACGAACCCCAGTTTGGGAAACCTTGACGTAATGTAATGTTTAATGCACTTTGTGTTGTTAACAACAATAAATGGAATATATTTTCTTAGTCTTTGTTTATCAATTACATGATTATCCTATTTAAATCAATGTGATAAATGACTTGGGTAAAAAATAATCTAAAAGTAATCAAAAAGTAGTCTGATTTCATTACCTAAAATGTGTAATGTAATGGATCATGTTACTAACTACAACTTTTTGGCATGTAATTTGGAATCAGTAATGGACTACAATTTCTTATAATCTACCCAGCTCTCTAAACTCTGTGCATATACTGTGTGTGTGTGTGTGTGTGTGTGTGTGTGTGTGTGTGTGTGTGTGTGTGTGTGTGTGTGTGTGTGTGTGTGTGTGTGTGTGTGTGTGTGTGTGTGTGTGTGTGTGTGTGTGTGTGTGTGTGTGTGTGTGTGTGTGTGTGTGTGTGTGTGTGTGTGTGTGTGTGTGTGTGTGTGTGTGTGTGTGTGTGTGTATACATATACATATATATATAAAGACTGCATATCGAAAAATACATTAAATTTGCAACAAAACATTAACTTCAGAATCTACTAAATCTTATGCAAAAATATATTTATATTTTGCACATAATTTGTGTATGTGTGTATGAATCTGACAAATATACAGGTAGTGCTGTCAAATGATTAATCGCATCCAAAATAAAGGTTTTTGTTTACATAATATTTGTGTGTACTGTATATATTTATTGTGTATATAGAAATGCACACACATGCACACACATCAGAAAATATTCAGAAAATATTTACATGTGTATATATTTATATTCATAAAAATTATATTATAAATATTTATTTTATTTAATATAGAAACATAGAGCATATTTTCTGAAATATACATGCATGTGTGTGTATTTATATATACATAATAAATATGTACAGTACACAGATATTATGTAAACAAACTTTTATTTTGGATGCGATTAATCGCGATTAATCGTTTGAGAGCACTAACATATATATACACTCACTGGCCACTTTATTAGCTACACCTTGCTAGTACCGGGTTGTACCCCCTTTTGTCTTCAGAACTGCTTTAATTCTTCGTGGTATAGATTCAACAAGGTGTTGGAGATTTTGGTCCATCCATGACGAGAATCTCCCGTTCCACCACATCCCAAAGGTGCTCTATTGGATTGAGATCTGGTGATATGTACAGGCCATTTGAGTATGTAACTGTATGAGAGAAACCAGTCTGAGATGACTGGCTTTGTAGACATGGTGCATTATCCTGCTGGAAGTATCCTTGGGTGTTTAGTAAGGGATGGACATGATGCAATACCACAAGGTGGCAAAATCTGGTGCTCAGGCCATTGAGTAAGTGTGCCAGAAAGAAACCCCCTTTGTGACACATCCAGGATAGCCATCCAGCCTGTAACCCAATCAGGATGATCCCTCTCATGTCTTTACACCAAAGTGTGCCAAGAAAATATCCCCCACACCATTACACACCAATGTCGCCGTTGAGAAACAAGGCAGGATGGATCCATGCTTTCATACAGACCCTACCATCTGAATGTCGCAGCAGGCAACGTTTTTCCAATCTTCTATTGTCCAATTTTGGTGAGCCTGTGCGAATTGTAGCCTCCGTTTCCTGTTCTTAGCTGACAGGAGCGGCACCCGGTGTGGTCTTCTGCTGCTGTAGCCCATCTGCTTCAGGGTTCGATGTGTTGTGTGTTCAGAGATGGTATTCTGCCTACCTTGGTTGTAACGAGTGGTTATTTGAGTTACTGTTGCCTATCTATCATCTCTAACCAGTCTGCCAATTCTCCTCTGACATCAACAAGGCATTTTCGTCCACACAACTGCCGCTCACTGGATATTTTCTCTTTTTCGGACCATTCTCTGTAAACCCTAGAGATGGATGTGTGTGAAAATCCCAGTAGATCAGCAGTTTTTGAAATACTCAGACCAGCCCGTCTGGCACCAACAACCATTCCACATTCAAAGTCACTTAAATCCCTTTCTTCCCCATTCTGATGCTCGGTTTGAACTTCAGCAAGTCGTCTTCACCACATCTAGATGCCTAAATGCATTGAGTTGCTGCCATGTGATTGGCTGATTAGCAATTTGTGTTACCAAGCAATTGAACAGGTGTACCTAATAAAGTGGCCGGTGAGTGTGTGTATATATATATATATATATATATATATATATATATATATATATATACACAGGTAAATAAGTTATCTTTTTGAAGAATACATTTTTATATGATTTTCAAAATAGTAATTTGATTTATTTTTCAGTATAATCATATTTTTTCATCTAAAATCTCAGCCACAGAACCCGTCAGGCCAGATTCAGAATATCCACTATTTTCCCAGCATGCCACTGTGGGGCTTGGTGAAGGGGCGCACCTGCTTGCAGGCTGATAACGCCGCAGCAGTACAGTATACAGGCCAACTTTCCTATCTTTCACTATTGATCCCCTCTCAGGAGATAATGGCTCTCAGACCAGAGTAACTGACTGATTATAGTCACTTGATTCCCTCTCTCTCTCTCACACACACACACACACACACACACACACACACACACACACACACACACACACACACACACACACACACACACACACACTGCCCAGTGTGTGTTTGAGAACACAATAGCGAACCCTCTCTCTGGCACTGAAGGGGGAGTTAATGCACGTGCAGCTTAAGCTGTCGCCGCAGCGAACCGGGCTGGGCTGCAGCTGCTGGCACAGTGCCAGCTCTGTCGTGTGCCCGCTATGTTCCCCTGCAGCCACTGCTCGGCCAAGCCCCGCCGGGCACTCTCTCATGCAGAAGAGGGCTGAGGTGGTACTGGCCGAGAGCCAGGACGTGTGCTTGCGGGATGGATGCCATGGGTGCAGCGCTACAGGCTGGCAGCAATGGAGAGCATGACGGTATTCAGAGTGGGTGAATGTGCTTTTTGTCTCTGTGCACAGTGCCAGACAGCCTCTAATGAGACGCGTCTTTGTGGCAGGCCTCTCGACATCAAGTGGGCTGGTGGGCTCATTAACCTGACGACGGCAAATAAAAAGACCCACACAAGAGACGCCATGATAGCATACTTAAGGCTGTTCGAACCCTCTTGCAAGCTTTGTAGCCACAGAACTGATGGAACAGCACATGTGAGAGTATAGCTTCGGGTGTTTTTCTTAGTGTCACATTTCTGCCTCGCTAAAAATAACTCAGACACAACATATCATTTGTTCAGTATTACCAGTAGTGATTGACATACTTTAAGTAGTACTTTTTGAGCACAGTCAAGTTAGTTTTGGTGTTGTGCTTATTGTTGGCACTCTGTTCTAAGAAGAACAAAGTTCGATAGGTTTCTAAAATTGACTTTTGGCATAAACCTAAAAATGTGTATGTTTTTTTTTTTGTATAAGAAGTTTCTCTGTTCTTAACAAACAAGCCTGTGGTTTCAGTTTTTTCCCATTATTTGTAATATTCTTCTGCATATTGTTGATAGGTTTGCTAAAATTGACTTTTGGCATAAACCTAGAAATTAGTGGGGCATTTTTTTTTTTTTTGTATGAGAGTTTACCTCAGTTTTCTGAATTGTTTATCTGTTCTTAACAATATGCTTATATTAAAGCACCCCTAGAAATTCTGTAAAATATCTCTGGTTTAGCACACCAGTTTTTCCCATTATTTTAAATATGACTAACACAAAGACCAAATTCTCCATCTGCAAAGAATATATTTCTATTAGCAAAAGATAATTGCCAAATTATAGTGGCTTTTAGAGCATGAAAAATCCCATTTCCACCATCAGTATAAGAGGTTATCAACAGAAAATTACGAGACTGCCTGAAAGAGGACGTGTGTCCTATATTCACCCGGTGAGGAGGAGAGTTTGAAAAATGAAAATTCAGAATATAGTTATCATCAGAAAACATTAGAAAAAAATTTACTCACCTCGTGTCTTTCCAAACCTGTACGACCAACTTTGTTCTGTGAAATGCAGTATTTTGAAGAATATACTAATAGTTTTTAAATTTATTCATCTGTACAATGAACTATATTCGTCTGTGCATTTTAGATAATAATTTGAGATAAGTCAAAATATATAGGAGAAAATAGCTGTTGTGCTGGAAAAAGGACATTTCAATAATTGGGTCATAATGGCCAACATATGAGTATTTCTTACACAAAATTGTTTTATTCAATGATAGGTTGGAATTTTGTGAATTGGAATGAAAGATAAAAAGGATACTAAGTCATAATTATGCCAATATTAGACATAAATGATTAGTTGAATTTTTTTTTTTTACTTTTTATCTCATATTATGACTTAGTATCTCATAATTATAATGCAAAGTTTAAACGTATGAGATAAAAAGACAAAATGACGACGTACTGAGTCATAATTATGAGATAAAAAGTAATGACACTAAAAGTAGAATTTTTGTAATATTATGATTTTTTTATCTAAATTTCGACTTTTTATGTCAATTTCAACTTTATCTCATAATTATCACATAATTATGGTGTGTCATAGTTCTGATTTATGAGATATAAAGTAAAAGTTATAAAAAGTTGTAATTATGAGATACTAAGTTCAAATATGTGATCAAGTTAAATATGTAGTTAGTTGAGACTACAAAAAATTGACTTTTCATGTAATCATTTAGATTTTTTACATTTCATGATTATGACTTTTTATGTGTTAATAACCAAAGCGTTTTTCTTTTTTCTTATGTGCTGGAAATAGTCTTCCATAATATGAAGATGAATAAATGATGACAGAATTTGAATTTTTGGGTGAACTGTTCCTTTAAGTCTATAGATACATACAGTAAAGAGCCATTCGCAGGGTTATGCTGTTTTAAGGCATGCAGTGCAACCAACTGCTGTTTTTATAATCTCTGAAGCATTTGATTGGGTGGCTCGTATGTGTTTGCATTAATTAGATATTCACCATTTACCTTTTTTATATTTATCTTCCTTTTCTGATTTTTAATGTGATTTACATTGTAAATAATTTTCCACTGCTTTGTCTACACAGAAACATGCTGTCTTTTTCAGGCTGCGCTATCTAATTCTGGGATGTGGGCGCTCATGCTAAGGATTAGCATTATTCAGGGTCAGCCTGCAGAGAGAAAACTGAACATTGGTATAAATATCAAAGGGATGACTGTGTGCGACACTGACAAATTGCAGTTGAGGCGCCATTAATTAAACGGGATCAGTAATGTGTGTTTAAATTGAATTTACTGTTGCATTATTGATTTGCTTGCCGCACAAATGATCTTTCGAGGTGCATATGGAGGTTGCGGGTCCGGCTCCCTGTGAAGGATTTGTCAGGGTGAGGTCTGTGGACGTGATCTAGGCCTAAGGATGTACCCATCCCCATTTATCTGCCAAGGAAAGCCTGGGGGATAGAGGGGGGTGGTGGAGCTTGCCGGCTTTGTTTGCATTCAAACTGCAGCTAACAAGGAAGCCCGAACGGCGGCTCAGAGAAATCACTGGCGCTGCCCATGCTGCCAGACTGAACGGTGAATTAGAGAGGTGTGCTTGCGTACTTCACACATGGCTGATTGTGTAGTGCACGTGCTTTGTTCTTTTCTCTCATTTTTCCTCGTTTTTTTTTAAGGAAAGTGCTGACAGTATGCTGAAGCTTCCTCTATCAGTGTTTATTTTGCCTATGAACCATTTGGGCACAAGATAATGTCTGTCTTTACTTTGTCGGCATGCGGAACATAGATTTTTGCAGGGGGTGGAAATTAAATTATTCCTTTTCTAAAGTAATAAATGAATGCAAATTCTAAATTGAATCAGCCCATAAAAGCACATAGCTAACAAAGCCCCCCGCAGCTCTCACACTGATCTGAATTATATTCGATTACATCTATAGAGGCTCTGCAATGCATTAAACTCCAACCAGGCCTGTGACATTTTCTTTGCATTGGTCCTGAGGGCGAGATCGAGTCTGTCCATGCATCCCAGCATGCCACAGGGCCCTGGCTGAGCGAGGGAGAAAGCGCGTTAACACGCAGCAATTTGTCAGGACAGCAGTCCTCTCTGACTTGCAGTTCATTGACAGGTACACAATGCACCAAAGGCAAGTGCTCTGACTCGATAAAAGTGAAGGATGCCTTCTCCTAGATGTTCGCTCTTTCTAATTTCCTGTAATGGACTTTTGTATACTTTGAGATTTGATTTAAGTTGAAGTGGTCGGTTTTAGAAGTCTGTTTGCTTTTGCTCTAATTGTTTCAGAGTAATTCAAAGGAGGTGTGGAAAATGCTGCTGCCTCTCAGCTGTGTGTTTATAATCAGAGACACAGAGTATATATGTCAACCTTTGCCAACTTTACCACCTACTTTAAGTACCACTTCATTCATAATCTTATCTTCTTGTGATTCTTCACAACATCACTTGTGCGTAAGTTTACAAGTATACAGAGGAATATTGGCATTCCTTTGTTTGCAGCAGTTTGTTAGTAGTGTATGCACAACAATATAAATAATTCACATCTTATATGTACAACATTTGTATTGACATTTTGTTTGGGTACATGGTTGGTGTCCTTAACTAACCACAGAAATAACTTCCATGATATAGTTTCGACAGCTACTAAACACTGATTATAATAAAAAAATAAATAACGTAATTTAGTGAGGCTTGTGCTTATAACAAGTGAAACATCTGCCAATGAATCACGACAAAATACTCTTCTTTTTTTCTAAATGTATTCTCTTTAAACCAATTTGTTTTGTCTTAATTTTGCTTGAAAGTAAACATACTGTATCTTTCTTTAAGGGTGTATTGATGCTTTTATTGGAGAGGAAGACAAAGACCCTAATGCAATGTATTGAATTATATTTTTTGATGTCTTGTTTTCCAGAAACAAATATCTAAACATATTCAAAAGGAGATAAATTGCAGGCAACATATGATACATCCTTTTTAAAATATATCTTACATTTTATTTTATTGTTTTTCAAGCTGCCTTTATATTTTTCCTAACACCATTTATTGAGATTTATGCTTAAAACAAGAAAAAAACTGTAGCTCAAACAGTAGAGTAGTGCTTGCAACACCCAGGTCATGGGTTTGATTCCCAGTGAATGCATGAACTAATCAAAATGAATGCAGTGTAAGTTGATTTGGATAAAAGCATCTATCAAATGCACAAATATATATTATTAACATATACAAATATAAATATATTAACATTTATACATATTATTAATTCATACTAACATTATGCTATCGCAATTTAGTTGTACTTTTTTCTTTAATCTACTTTTTATTTCTATATGTTTTATTATCTTCTTTTGTTATTTTTGAAATTTTACAAGTTTTGAATAAAATGTTGAATCTTGATTGAGGTAAACAAGGTTGGATGTTAATTTTGCATTGCTGTCCTCCCCGGCAAGCGATGCAGCTTTGGGTCTGTGGCGAGGCTGGCTAGATTCCCATGGCACAGAGAGCAGCTGCCTTAGTTTCAGGGATCTGGATAAAACTGTTTTTCTTCCATGCCGGGAGAGCGTAATGACAGTAGGGCCCTGTGGGCCTGCCAGCCATCTGCAGGTAAAGGTACACACTCTTCCACCTCCAGATCTCTCTCTCTCTCTCTCTCTCTCTCTCTCTCTCTCTCTCTCTCTCTCTCTCTCTCTCTCTCTCTCTCTGCAGCGCTGCTCCAGCTAACTTCCTCTGCTCTTTACACTTGTTGAACGTCCCCTTTCCATCTGTCCATCATGGCGCCTGCCCCTAGTCTTGGCATGCATGCGGTGCATCTGCTGCCAAGGGAAGGACAGAGAGAGAAAAGGAGAGATGGTGAGAAGGAGAGCAATAGCAGGCAGTATAGGGCAGATAGCGTATGACATTGTGACAGCAGACAGAGGTCAAACTCAGCAGGCACAGAACCAAGCAATATCATCAGTAGTGGCGCTGTGGGCCTGAACCTCAGGGGCCGGCTTCTCTACTACTGTGTCCAAGTCTTTGTTAGTGCTATATGTTCATTTGATGCAATTACGATGTCAATATTGTATAAATCAGCAGCTCGTTTTTGATCTGTGCTGAATTGTTTTATGGTTATGCAAGATTCTGCATGTGTGTGGTTTACCTAAACATAGCTGGGGCGGTATGAAAACTCACTAAGCCGTCGTGGGATGACCTAGATAACTGAAGCCGAAACGCTACTCACCCACATAATAATGCCAGATAATTTATGCAGGATTGGCTCGTTTTTCCTCTTCTAATCATGGCGGTTATCTGGAAATAAGGAGTGGCTGTCATTTTCTGCACCTCACAGAAGTTCTATATTTTAATACAGATTAATCACAAACATTATAGATGCATTGGTCCCACTTTATATTAGGTGGCCTTAACTGCTATGTACTTTCATTTAAATTAATCATGTGATACAATGCACTTATTGTGTACATACATGTTTTTACATTGTACATATATTTGTAAAAATACATATATGTAGTTACATCTGTAATTAATTTCTGTAATTACATGTATAATTACACTGTTGACCTATACCTTACACCTTAACCCACCGTTAAACCTACCCATACCACCAAACCTGTCCCTAATCTTACCCGTGTCCCACCTCAATAGCAGCAAAAGTGTTTTACAATACAATATGACCACAATAAGTACATTGCACTTATTTTTTGATGTAAGTACATCGTAGTTAAGGCCATTTAATATAAAGTGTGACCGATGCATTTGCAGGTAATGTGTATATTGAGAGTATTATGATAAATAACAAAAAGGCAGCATATGTCATGCCTAAATGCAGATCATTTTAATTACAGATGAAGATAATTAATTAAAATAATTTGCATTTGAAGAGTTTGAGCAGTTCTATTTATATACAGCCAAACCAAAAATTATTCAGACACCAGATATCATTTTTTATACTAGTGGGTGCAGGACAGATCACACCTAATGACTATGCCACGGTTGCTGAACTATTGCAAAATATGTATACTTTTATTGCCATATATTTAGAGTTTATTTGATCTTATGTATACATATACTGTATATATATATTTATGTAATATTGTTGTGTTTTGTCATTTTTATTACTTTTCTTTTTTTAAATATTTCTATATAGTTTTTGTTACTTTTATATCAGCTTTAGTTTAAACTATAGGAAAATGAGAAATATTGGCTGAAATATTTTTTTTTTAAATAAGTGTGATTTTTTTCTTCATTTTTAAATAATTCTTTATGGTTTAATTTATTTTAATTTTCTCTCTCTCTCTCTCTCTCTATATATATATATATATATATATATATATATTTATATATAATTTTAATATATATCACACATACACACACACACACACCTTATTAATAAGCAGCAAATTAGGAGTTTATATAGTATATAGTTTATATAGTATAGTATATTTCTCCATTTATTTGTTCAGTCCCTCACTCACATATTCCTGTGTGCTTAAACACAGTCATTATTTTGTGCCGCTATCATGACCCCTGCACACATGCGGCATGTGAGCTGGAGAGACGGAGGGGAGGAGGGGTGGAACATGATGGTGTCTTTCTTTCTTTGCCTTTCTCTGTCCTTGTCACTCCCTCTTTTCCTCTTATTCCATTTTATCGTTCAGTTTCCCTCCGATTTTCCATATTTCATGCTCTCTTTGTCACTCATCTCCTGTTCGTTCCATACACACTGACACACAATAGATAATGAAAGGTAAATAATATCTCTGTTTGGCAAAATGGGTTCAGCCTAAACTGCACCGAATCTTCAATTAATATCTCCTTGACTGTGTGTTTATATGCTCACCTAAAGTAGAAGATGATTTGAAAAAGAAGAGATCTAAAGTAATTAACCAATAAATTTAATGAGAACAATAGTGTGTACATTTACATTTATGTATTTAGCAGACGCTTTTATCCAAAGCAACTGACAGTGCATTCAGGCTATACATTTTTTGTCAGTATACAAAAATACTGTTACTGTACATACCTTTGTAAAGGTATGTAAAAATACGCAGTGCTCGTGCATGTGCGCCTGCATGCGTTCATGAGTGTGTGTGTGTGTGTGTGTGTGTGTGTGTGTGTGTGTGTGTGTGTGTGTGTGTGTGTGTGTGTGTGTGTGTGTGTGTGTGTGTGTGTGTGTGTGTGTGTGTGTGTGTGTGTGTGTGTGTGTGTGTGTGTGTGTGTGTGTGTGTGTGTGTGTGTGTGTGTGTGTGTGTTCACTGGCTCTCACAGACAGTTAATAATGTTGCATATTAATCAGGGCCTAGGCTCCCTATGGCGGATCAAAGCCTTCAGGTTGAGATTTTCTGCCATTAATTTTCTGAGGATGTGGAAGAGGCATTTAACCCAGCTGGGGCTGCCAAATAGAGAGCAAATCATTCAATGTCCTTCCCATTACATTCTACTAAAAACCTTAAATGTGGCTTAAAGGAGATAAAAAAAATATCCTTGTCCTTCCAAACCAGTATGACCTTCCTTTGTGGAACACAGAATGAGGTGTTTAGCAGAATGGTTGAGCTGCTCCACACAATTAAAGTAAATGGGGACCAGGTGAATAATAGCTTCATAAAAGCATCATTAAAATATTCCATATCACCCAAATGCACAAGCATTTATTTATTTATTTTATTTATTCATTCATTTTTGTATTATTATTATTTATCTCTCAAACTAGACAAGCGATTTTTGGTCTGTGCCTTTAAATTCCTTTTTATATTATTTAATTCATTAATTCATTAATTTACATACTAACTGACTTAAACGAGGCAAGAGATTTTTGGTTTGTTTGTTGTACCTTGTACTGTTTGGAGCAGCTCTGGCAAAATAAGGAGAGATTGAGGAGAGAGTCTCCCACTTGATTGTAAAGCGCTTTGGGTGTACAACAATACACAATAAAGCGCTATATATATATATATGCATCATCATCATCAAAATTAATAATAATAAAAAAATGCCTTTTAAAATTCCTTTTTAAATGTGGTTTTCTTAAGGTGCAGCTCATTTTTAAGCATCTAAATTTGTGTTATCCATATCATATAAATATTTGTGCATTCTTTAGTTACCAAAAACATGCCGTTTTAAATCGCTTGACATTCATTAAGCTCTTGTTTCTTTTTGTGTTCTTATGTCGTCCAGGTCCAGGTTAAGCATGACCAGGTGCTGAGAAAAGTCTCCTTGCTTCCTCTCAGCTGATTAGTGGAGCCGGTTGATTGGTGCAAATGAGGAAGCTTTTATCCTGCTTGAGTATAATCTGCTTGCATCTTTATTGGCTAAAAGCAGGCGTGATGCTGGCGTGACCCAGGCTGGCCCAGGTACTGTCCTCAGAAAGGGTACTGACACTAATGTCTTCTGACACACACATCCCCCATGCCCTTCCTGTTAAAGGTACATACACAGATACGCTGCGGGGGAAATCTCCAAAGCTGATGCATGCACTTTCCAATAACACTACTTTTGTGAAAAATATTTTAACACATATACACCATATTAAAATGCACATTCGCAGTAAAGGCGTGCAGGACTGATGAGCGCTTTGTAGCTGCCGGCTTTGGCGTAATGGCTGCCTGTTTTCTTCTCATCCTCTTTTGTCCTTAAAGGATGCTGCCTTGCCTAGCTGCACAGATCCTCGGAGCATCTTTCCTATCTGTCTGTTATTTCAAGGAAAGTGCAACCTTTGCCTTGGGCTTTAATTATGTTCAATTTGCCAAGCCGAGCCTGAAAAATTCAGAGGGTAAAAAAGCTCTATGACCTATTTATTAATGCTGCGTTGGGTCTAAATCTACCCTGAGATCAGCACTGCATCACTCAACAATAACATCCATCTCTAGAGAACAGACTTCAGTCGCGTTGTACTCCTCTCTTACAGCGGGAATTCATTACTTCATAATAGATCACTGACCAGTTAATCATTATTAAAAGAAATGTAAAAGTTTGTAGTTAATCGTGATTTGTAATTGGTGTTGGAATTGTACATGAAATTGGCAAAATGGAAATAAGTATATATATGTGTTATTCAATATTTTATGTAATAATAAATAATACTAATAAATAAAAAAGTGTATATTTCTAAAATAAATATCTAAATGATGCATTATATGTTATTTTACAACAATATCAAACAATGTTTTCTTTTCTTTTAAGTGATTTATCTCTGTTTTTAGTACCTTGTACTGTTTGGTTGAGCTGTGCTCTATAGCGGTGGAAGAGAGAATTCTTTGTGTCGATACAGAAGGAAAAGCATGAATGATTTATGGGTCAATCTGAAGGTTTCCCCAGCAGTGCAGTCACTGCTTCAGCCCTACAGCAGGCAGAGACCCCCTTCCACCCCCTGAAACGCTCCCTTCTGCAGTCATGCAAATGAGAACATTCTCCAGCCAAGGCATTTGACAATTAGTTTTATTTTTAAAGCTTGTCCGATTTAATAATTAAGGCATGCAGTTGTTGTATTCAAAGAGAATGAAAGCGAGAGAGGGAGAGAATGTGTCAATGTCACAACCTTTGTTTATAAAAATTGAGAAATATTGATCTAGATTTATCTAAAGAGGGCATTGTTATTTTAGAATCTGTTGAAATATTGTTAAAAAATGGTTGTCCTGTATGCTCTGTGCCAGTCACTCAAACATTAGGTGTGCAATGGTAGTCTGACATGTATACAGTGCATGAATGTGGCATTCATCATTATGTGTGTGTGTGTGTGTGTGTGTGTGTGTGTGTGTGTGTGTGTGTGTGTGTGTGTGTGTGTGTGTGTGTGTGTGTGTGTGTGTGTGTGTGTGTGTGTGTGTGTGTGTGTGTGTGTGTGTGTGTGTGTGTGTGTGTGTGTGTGTGTGTGTGTGTGTGTGTGTGTGTGTGTGTGTGTGTGTGTGTGTGTGTGTGTGTGTGTGTGTGTGTGTGTGTGTGTGTCCACTGTCATTTCATCTTCCTCTCTTCTCTATTGCACACACCTCTACATCTTCGCAAAAAGATGTCATATTCAATTCAAAATCATGAATTACACAACCACTTAAATATTTAAATGTAGAAAAGTTGCTTTTGTTATTACAGTCACTGTTCATCCATAATGCATTTGTTCCCATACAAAAAGAATCACAGAAATTTACTGTTGGCAGGTTGGGGTGAAATTTTGTATAGTTATAATAGATGGAAAGCAAAATATCTTCACTGTTACCCTGAAGCTCAGCGCAGAAATAGAATCACCCGCTCCCTTCCTGAAAGCACAGAGGATTTCAAGAGCTTACATTATTTGATGCCAATAATGACTGATTTATTAGTGAATGTTTCTAACAGCAATTATATTTGATATCTATTGGTGTTCAAGTTAGTGTGACTCTCAGAATGACCCTGATATGACGTAATTGGGGGGGGGGGGCGTTCCATCTCTCTAGCCTTAATCACTCTTAATTATCATAGTTATTTTCAGCTGGGTTATTTTCACGGTCTTAATTCTGAGAAGAAGAAACTCTACAAATCAAATGATTAATTTTGTTATAGATTGTTTTTATCATAAACAGGTTGACACTGAAATGTTATCTCAACTTTCTCTATACAGGTAATACTACCATGTAAAAGTTGAATAAATATTTTTTTTAACAAGGATGACTTAAATTGATCAAAAGTGACAGTAAAATAATTAATGTTACAAAAATTTTTTTGCTTTCTAATTAGAGAAATATAAAAGAAAATATAGAGAAATATAAAAAACTAAATAATACAATGAAATAATAAAAGAGAAATATTACATTTTCACAAAAATATTAAGCAGCACAGCTGTTTAATAATAATTAGAACATCAATAATAATAAGAAATATTTCAGAGTATTAGAATAATTTCTGAAGGATCATGTGACACTGAAGACTTCTGCAAATTAAAATTCGCCATCACAGAAATAAATTAGATTTGAAAAATTATTAAAATAAAACAGTTATTTTATATAATATTTTACAATATTAAGTTTTTACTGTATTTTTGATTAAAAAAATTTTTATTTACAAATGTCTTTTAAAACAATCTTTCCAGACCCCCCAAACCTTTGAAAGGGTAATGGATATTCATATTTCTACAGATATTTAGATAATATAAAGACCATTGCAAAATTACCCTCCCTTGATTTGGAGATGCTAAAAATATGACCAGCTTAGATACAAACAAACAAATGCTAATATCCCCCAATTATTTGTGACAATAAAGACCTATTGCATATTCATAATTGCTCTGAGACTGCTGCAAGTATTGACAATTTGCATATGCATACAGTTATATAAATTGTAATGGATAATTGAAGATGAAGCTCTGTTAGAAGTTTCTATAATATAATAAATGCATCCCTCATCTATTCTTTCCTCCCACAAGATTTAGGAAAAACTAGTCATCCTGTTCACCACAAGGAGATGTATGACCTCCAAAGCCCAGGTGGAGGTAACGGATCATTATGACAAGATATTAAATATTGATGGTGTTCAGTTTTCATCCATATTAATATGTCGACAGACACCCTCCAATGGCTTCATTTATGGTTATTTGTTTACTTTCATTTGGAGGATAGAGAAATGGAGCATTGCTATATTTAAGGCTCATTACACTAGCTCCATCTCACAAGAGCTTCACCTACGATTGCAGTTAATCGCTCTGTATTGATCTCCCTGATGACGACGTCTTTGATTGTGTTGTGACAGAGAATGTCACAGTGCTATAATCTTTGTTGGTGCTGGCAAAGAGCTTTCCAAATAGACTCACAACACATTTAAGGCCTATTGTGTCACAATATGAAGACCAAGTGCATCACTAATGCAATTTGACTAGCCCGTGCAATTGTGTGGAAGAAGGTAGCGCGTTTTCATGGGAGGAGAAAAGCTTTTAAACTGTCACCTCAACTGTCTTCCCTCCAGAGAGGAAACCTTTTAACGGGGAACGTCCTCTTGTTGGCCTAAGTTCTCTAATGGTGGAAAAACAATGCCTTTTTACATAATAGGGTGATGGTCTTTGGTTTAATAAGCATTTGTCTCATTCTCTTAAGGAAAGATACTAAACTGGAAGTAAGTGATGGTAAAAATGTGGTCAGTTTCTGTATATCAGCTCGTTCTGAGAGTCTTATACGGATAGTATATTCGAAAAACAAGAAAATGTAATTTGCTCTCCTTCATGTCATTCCAAACATGCATTTTATTTTTTTTCCATGCTCTTTTTCTGAGCAATTACTATGAACAGGGAGCTGTTCAAAGCTTTCAAGCTTCAAAAAGAATGCAAAATCACAGTAAAGGCATCATGAAAGTGATCTATATGACTTGCACAATATATTTCAAGACTTAAAATCGCTTTGTTTGAGACTAGTGATGTGTAATTTGCCAATGAATCATTCTTTGTAGTTGTTTTACGATGAATCAGCATGATTCGTTCATGAATTAGATTGATTCAATGACTTGAATTTAAGCCTGTTTTTATGATACATGTATGATGCTTTTATGGGGCTTTTGCATCCTTTTTCAAGCCTCAGTCTCCGGATTTGTGAATATCCAGATCTACGTAACACTATTAATGTGTACTGTGTTAATGAATCATTCTTTGGAGTCAATTTCATTTTCAGCGAATCAGTTAAACCAGTACTCAGATCTGTCTGATTCAATCATGAATTAGACCAGTTTAGTAACAGTTCTTGAGTTCACCTCACAGGGTGAACAAGCAGGGTGTAAGCAGATCATCAGTAAACAATGATTTAAATAAACTGTTTTATGATACACAGTCATGAGTCAAAAGGGTTGTTTTGATGTCCTTTTTTAAGCTTCAGTCTCCATTTATTTTAATTGCATGGAAAAGATGTTCATCAGAACTTCTCTTTTTGTGTTCCACAGAAGAAAGAAAGAGAAAAAGTGAGTAAATGATGAAGGAGTTTTCCTTTTGGGTGAATGATTCCTTTAAGCCTGAGGGAGATGAGATGTCAGCCATGATTCAGAGTGGCTCCTTTTATCAATTTATTTATTTCCACTTCTTGTTTCTTGATCTCACTGGAGAATCACTGGAAAATATACAAGTGAAGTCATTCATTTGATGTGTTTTCCCTCACTTTTCCCCACACAATGCTGTATCATGTAAATAGTTGATTTTTGTGTAATTGTGAAAATAAATAAAAGTAAATAAATGAGCAAAATGCTCAAAGTTCAAGTTTGTTTATTTTAAAAAATGAAAATATTATTAGCCATGACAAAGTTGATGTGCCTGCGTCTCGAGCTTCATGCATGAATAATGTATAGGAAGCCTTGGGCTATAGATTGAGTGTGAATATTCATTAATTTGTTTGCCCTTTGGGAGGTAATGCATATTCAAACAAAGTCGTGCTCAAGTCCCTGTTTGCCAACTTGTCTGTCCACAGTTTGTGTGAGTAAATGACAGAATAAGTGCAGATAGTTCTCTTCGGAGGGGCTCGAGTGACTCTGTCTGTCCCTCTTAACTACTTTACAAGGACATCACGTCAACTTTACTAGTGGGTAAATAGTTTAAACTCGGATTACTTATTTCACAGAAGGAACCCGGCTAGCTCTTTAAGTGCTAAGTCACAGCAGCGCTGGAAATCCTATTACCTGACAGGACAGAATCAGCTCTGATTGCACTGATAGGATGCAGCAGACCTGTGCTGTCCAGGTCAAGATTAATACGCCTCAGAATAGCCAATTGAATTCAAACATGGACTGTACCAAACAAACACATCCAGTCTAACTGCACTGTGTATTCTGGACAAAAGCATTGTCTTTACCTGTTGTAAACCATTCCATAACACTTCTCAAGAGAGTGGGTATGTTACACCAGCAGGCCACACTGATGCCAAAAATTGATTGAGACATCAGGACCTGAATCAAGGGTTCAAGTTATGGCTGGTTAACATAACGCTGTTAGCCCCTACTGGTAGATGTTGTAACTACACCATCTGGACCCCCCCAAAAAAAATTTTTTTTTATTGATGCCAATGAAAAACAGTAGTCATTTTTTCTGACATAATGATATATATAGCTATTATGTAGATTGCAAAGAATATATTAGATAGAAGTAGATGCTTCACTTGTGCTTGCTTGTTTGTTTGTTTGTTTATTTATTTGTATTTGTTTGTTTGAAAATAAATACATTTAGCATCGATGTTGTTATTTAGCTGTTTAATTTAATAACAATAATTAGTTTAATAAGAAATCACTAGCTTTTATCCCTAATCATTACAAATCAATAATATTAATTAATAAATATTGTTGTTGTTTAATTTTAATAATTTATAAGCTACTATGTATAATTATTACAATATAAATTATATTTGTTTGTTTGTTAATAATAATAATAATAATAATACTTCACTAGCTTCTATCCCTAATTATTACAGTTATAAATTATTATTGTTTAATAATAATAATAATAATAGATAATAATAATAATTATATAATTCACCAGTTACTATACCTAATTATTTAAATTGAAAATCATATCTATTTGTTTTTAATAATAATAATAATATAATAATTCACCAGCTACTCTTCCTAATTGTTACAAATAAAATGAATATATGTAGAAAATACAAAAATACATATAGTAAAATGAATATATATTTGTCTGTTCATTGATTGTTTAATAATAAATAATAATTACTTGGCTACCCCATTACGATTATAAATGTATTATTTGTAGAAGTAGTAGTGGTAGTAATATTTGTTGTTGTTTTTAGTAGTATTTATATTTGAGGGCTGTATGAAATATACTTTTGTGTCTATTTTTCTGCTTGACTTCAGCTAACATTAAAGGGCTGTAGTCATCCTGAAGAAAGATGACAAGTAAGGTCAAATATATCATACTAATCTACTGAAAGTCATAAATGATTTACCCCCTCCACCTCTGCAAGCGTTTCATTCACACTGGTTCCAGCACCGCTCACCTCCCAGTGCAGAAACGCTACTGAGGACAAATTGCTTTTGTTTAGATGTTGATTTGTGCAGAGTTCATCAGCATCCATGAGCTGTGCCTGCCCTTGGAGTGAGGGTGGGGTACTGAATGGACCAAGATGAATGACTCATTAGTTGTAGATTGATCACAGGCTGTAGGCCCACACGGACATTTCACTCATTAATATTCCAATTTAATTATTCTGCCGGCTCGACACGCATGTTGACTTTGTTGCCCTAATTGACACGTCACTATGTGATATATGAATTATAATAATGAACGTCATTTTGGTTTTAATAGTTTGTGTTGTGCACAAACGTGTGTGTGTGTGTGTGTGCAAGTGCGTTCATGCACCGAGGATTCATACATACTAAACACTCGGGCATTTATCAGTACAGTCCAATCAGTCTGTTACCGTCTCAAACACTCTGACCCAAAGGTCATCAGCAGTTCTATATGAAGTGCCATTGGAAATGTAGATAGAACAACTAGTTTAAACTCGGAATGAGCTGATTCTGAGTGTGGGCAAAGACTCAATGCAGTAGGATGACCCAGATAGCCTGTGGGCTTTGGTGGGTTGTGTTCGAGATAAAGCCAGTGTGTGTTTTGTCATTGTTAACACTTCTTGTTCTGAAGGGTGACTGTGGAGTCATTTGTCATTGCAGGGTTGGTAAACAGACAAATAGTCTTGTTTCTGCTTCTCTGCCTCTGTCATGTTTCCACAATGGAATTAAAACTTTATCACAATTTGGACTTTTCTCCTCAGAATTCTCATCATTCTGTAATTATAGATCACAATTCTGAGTTTATATTTTGCAGTTCTGACTTTTTTCTATAATATTTGCCACATTTTACCTCACAATTCAGACATTTTTCTCACAATTTTGAGCACAATTCAGACTTTTCTTATTAGAATTGTTAGTTTATGTCTTGCAGTTTTGAGTGTATGCCTCACAATTCTGACTTTTGTTTTGTAATTGACACTTTTTGTCTTAAAATTCTGAATTTTCTTGAAATTAATAGTTTATAGCTCACAATCCAAACTTTACCTCTCAGAATGTTTAAATCAGACAATTCTGCATTTATCTCGCACAACTCTAACTTTTTCCTCCAAATTGTGTACATCTTGCTGTTCTGTTTTTTTTCTATAACAAAAAAGGCGACTTTATATCTCAGTTTTTCTCCTCAAAATTATATATTTATATCTTGCAATTCTGTATTTATATCTCACAATTCTGCACAATTTATTCCCAATTTATATTTAGAAAAAGTAATGTGGCAAAAAAAATTTTGAGAAATAAACCCACAATTCAGGAAAAAAAGGCCAAATTGCATTTCTTTCGCTCTCAATCTTGTGGCGGAAACAAGCTCCCATATTACCTCTACACACTTGAACTGAAGAGAAGCAGAAACCTCTTTTCCAACCTGAGTAACATGACAAATTACACATGCATTTACACCAGTCTCTATTGCATTTGACTATTCCATTCAATCTTGATCTGTAAACCAGTTATTGCATAGCTGCTGACATCCTGATAGGCTGCTAGTGGGAGAGATGAATCAAAACCGGTGCATCAGCATGTCTTAATTCCAAAGGGCATAATCTGGGATTATTCCTCATGTGGACACAGATCAGTTTTGTGTGTGTGTGTGTGTGTGTGTGTGTGTGTGTGTGTGTGTGTGTGTGTGTGTGTGTGTGTGTGTGTGTGTGTGTGTGTGTGTGTGTGTGTGTGTGTGTGTGTGTGTGTGTGTGTGTCATTTTTTTGTGTATCTGTTGAAATGCGCCCATGCATGTATAAGTATACACACGTGCATGGCACCAGGGCTGTCGTTGGGATGTTGGAGTGTGGGAGGAGCATGAATCAGTCGAGTAGGTTGTGATTGGTTGGTTTTTGGAGTAAGCCTCTGTGTTGCCGGATCTAAGAAACAGCTCAGATAGGCTATAAATGATTATACACCACAGAGCTCAAGAGGCACGTTTTTGACAAAAGACCTCCAGGATGTTCAGGCCTGAGTAATAAATGAGTCAGTTCTAGGAAATTCTTTGAAACGTTCATGCTATAAATGGGTGCATTATTCAGTTTTAGAGATTTTTAAAGGAAATATTTAATAATATAAACATTCCATTTTATAATAATGTTGCAATCTTAGTTTTGTTAGTGTTTCAGCAAATATCCCATTTCAGTTATCAATTGCTGATATACTGTATAATCAGTTTATACATTTGAAAATATTTAATTCATATACTGTGTGTTCATTTATATAACATCTGAGCAAAACAAACAAAACATTTACTTATCCAAAGTACTGGATAATAGACCTGGTTTTACAACACTAAGTGTCTTGCTTCTATGTTAAAAGGACTTGCATTTAGATTCTAGAGTGATTGTTTTGTGATTAATTTAGTAGGTTGTTGACAAAGAAATAGCTATTTGTCAGTTTATACAATCAGAGACAATACGCTGTGTTGTGCAGTATCTGAGGTGATATTATGTTTCAGACAGTAATGTTGTCCTCCCTCCCTGTGCCACATGGCCTAACCTTAATCCAGAGGTCAAGGGTCAAGCTGGAATGGCAGCCCATCCAGTCTCAGCAGCTTAAAGGACAGATGGGTGCTGGCTGTCTCCTTGTCTGACCTGGGTTCAGCCTACTGTCCAGCAGGTCTGGATCGGAGCAGATATACTCATGGGTGTGCATAAACTACCATCCATTTCCAATGGATTTGACCCTTTGCATTATAAGCTTCAATAAGAACTTAGCTTACAGATTGGAACATTTTAACACCACTGGTAACATGAAACAAAAGCAGAAGATAAGCCTGTGCTGTAAATTAATTAATTTATATTTAAATTTAATTACATAACTGAATGCAATTTCATATCATTGTTAATAATGCAGCATCGTATGTCTACAGCATTCATCAGTGGTTGCGTAACTCTCATTTCAAGCACTGCTGGCTGCATTATCTCCTTCCTTTAGATTTTTCCTGTTTTTTTAGTATCTTGGATTACATTTCCGGCAGTGTTTGTTTTAATAAGTTGTTCTCAGATGGACTCCGAGGTTAATTCAGAGCAGGGGTAGCTCTCTCGCCTGTGGGCACAGCATAAATGAGATTGAACGCTGACTGTCTGTGTGTAGGACTGGTCCCACAGCTCTTAATTTGCTCAGGTTTTGCTTCAGGGACTTCGTGTGCCATAAGACTGCAATTTCCAGCCCGATATAAGCCTCTCGGCTCCTTTGGCCAGTTTCTTTACTGCTGTCGTATTTATTTACAAGTGTAGATTCTGAACGTACATGAACACAAGTCACTATTTGGTGCAGTTTGTGGATGGTTTAGCACACGTTTGTGTGCAAGGAGAGTTTGTGGTGCTAAAAATTATGGGATCATTGATTTACAGAACTGTAGTAGAGTATTAGTAATGTAATATCATCACGACAACTTAATTTCTATAGCACTTTATACAATACAGATTGTGTCAAAGCAGTGCTAAACCGGAAAATAACAGTCAACTATGGAAATGTAATATATGGTATGTACTGTATGTGAATATATGATATTTGGATTGAACACATGTTGATATAACACTTGGTCTTATAAGGCGAAAAAGCAACTCAGATCAGGAATCAACAAAAGCATCACATTAGATTGAGTTCAGATTGCTTTTATTTGTTAATACTCTGAAAGTGAGTAATTTTCAGCTGCTAAAAAAACAGCACTGCGTTTTTAATTAACCCTGTTTTTTGTCTGTAAATAACTCAATTATTTAATCATGAACTGGCACTTTTATTGTATTTATAGAAAAATTTGCAAATAAATGCCACATGTCTAAGATGCAATAAATAATTAATATAGTAGCTAAACAAACAATGGCCAATTAATGTGTTTTCACTTGTGCCAATACTCTGTGTTTTATTTGTATGTATTTTGATTAAATTGTGATGTGCATGTCTGATATGAAAGGACAAATTGCTCTGCATTTCACTTTAGATGTTTGCTGCATTTAGCCGTAATCTGGCCGTCCCTTTCCAACATGAATGTAGTATTAAACTAGTCCCATTCAAAAGAATTTAATGCACCGTAATCTGCTTTCCAAACCCAGATTAGATATTCACATCAGAACAAATCATCGGGATGACACAGAGTGCACAAGCTGCAGGCTTTGAGCATTCTATTTTCTCTCAGCATTATTCTGGTTGGTTGCAGCAGAGAGAAGTAATGGGCTCTACTGCTGGATGTGTTTTAACACACACACACACACACACACACACACACACACACACACACACACACACACACACACACACAAGATTATTCCGGAGAGCGGCCAGAATGAATATTAAAACATTTTCAGATTGTACACGTCCAATGCCTTATTACTCCCATTCTATGGTGCTAGTCATAAAACTAGCCTAAATGGAAGGTGACATAATACGGAGCTGAAATTGAATAAAATAATGAACACACGATTTAAGATATCAGCGACATTGCTGGATCAAAATGGAGACCATGCCGTTTAGGGCGTGTGTGTGTGTGTGTGTGTGTGTGTGTGTGTGTGTGTGTGTGTGTGTGTGTGTGTGTGTGTGTGTGTGTGTGTGTGTGTGTGTGTGTGTGTGTGTGTGTGTGTGTGTGTGTGTGTGTGTGTGTGTGTGTGTGTGTGTGTGTGTGTGTGTGTGTGTGTGTGTGTGTGTGTGTGTGTGTGTGTGTGTGTGTGTGTGTGTGTGTGTGTGTGTGTGAAATAAGAACAGTTTACTTATTTATGACTCAGATGTCTGAACGTGATCCGTGACATCGTTATAATGACCAATGGCAGAGCACCTTTGACACTGTCAGCAAGTGAATATGTGAGTGTTTGTACACAGATGAGTGTGTATGTATTGGGCTGGTTCATGTGCTGCTGTGCAGTAGTGGGAGCAGGTGAGAAAGGTGATGCCGGGGGGGGAGCGTAACGATCAGGATGGGCTGTTTTTCAGTCAGGCCTGTCAGACCTGCAGCTCAACAGCCTGTCAATGCCAACACAAAGCTGAGAGACTGGAATACATTTCATCCCTGGCCTCCTACAGGTCAGCAATGACAGGCCTGTTCTTCAATTACCAAGCATCACTGCTTTCTCTCTCTGTGTCACACACAAATACACACACCTGTGCACATGCATGTGTCCCAGTCGTGTGTCAGGATGTATGTATGTTGTTTAACTGCATGTATTTTATGTGTGCATATGTGTGTTTCCTATATGGACTTGTGGACCTTTCACACCCTAACTAGTGCTAACTATATCTGACATTGAGGTTATACAGTATAAAAAAGGATTTTCCAAAGTTTTTTGGAGTAGGTTTTACAAGAAGATACTATTTCAGTTTTTCCACTTCAAAATTTCATGTTCAGTGTGTTACTTGCAGTTTCTTTGCCATTGTTTGTGAAAATTAATTAGCAATTGTTTTTCAGTATATGTGTATGATAGGAGAATTATATCATTTTTGTCATATTATGCAAAACAAATTAAAATTGTTATTTGCAAATGATGCACAAGAATATTATGTTGATATACAGTATATACTGATTTATTTATTTGTGCATCATGTGTCTCATATCTCTTTTTCTGACACTGTAAACAAGCAAACTAATATTTGAATTGTGGGGGAAATTTGTGCTATGTGTAAAAAATATTATTTTTTAATACATTTAGTCCTTCTTAAATCAATGTTTATTTAAAAATGTAACATTTGTTTTTTTATTGATACAAGGGTCAGAGAAAGGAAACATTACAATTTATCCATAGATGTCTCATGTTTGAAAACCTGAAAATAACAGCAAAAAAAGTGGCAATAGTTGAAGAAACACTCAAAGAAACACACAAACTTGTTTGTACATATGCACATTTGTAAGTTTTCAGTATGAATGTAATGAATCACTGCGTATTGTGTGATATTTAAGTATGCAGGTGGCATCATTATTTTTTTCTAAATCTCACCACCATGTCTGATTCTTGACAAAGCATCATTGTCTCATATAGATAAACTGTAGCTTTGCATATGCACACAAATGGGGTTATCTAATAATCAAAGGCTGAACCGAGGGCTATGCATTTTAATGGCACCTCTAGGAGAACAGACAATAGAATAGATTTAGGATAAGTCAATACAATAGCAGATTGACCAGCTGGAGCCTGTACTCTCTGACCCGGGTCAGCAACCATCATAGATCCGATTCCATGCCCTCTCATTTAATTACATGCTCCTTTTTAAATTGGAAACAGCTCGTTTTGGCATAATTCTCAGTAATGATTGTCCATTTACCCTCTTTTCATTGATTCTTCCATTCAGATACATTGTATTCTATTCATATTCATTATAGTATGTTTAAATAATTTTTAATGTACAATCGTCACAATTCTATAGAAGCCTATTGTTACAATTGTGCATTAAAAATGATTTCATATACTGCGATGAGATAAGTATACTGCGATTAGATAAGGTAATTGCTGTTTTTTATCTCAAAATTAGGACTTCAGAATTTTAAGTTTATATCTCACAGTTCTGACTTTTTCTCATAGTTTTTTTTCTCTGAATTCTGAATTTACATCCTGCTGTTCTGTTTTTTATTGTTCATTGTGACTTTAAAACCCACAACTCATACGTTGTCTCGCAATTCTGACTTTTTTCCTCACGATTCTGACTTTTTCAAGATATCAGGTGTGAATCAGAATTGCGACACATAAACTGACGATTATGAGGAAAAAAGTCATAATTGTGAGATTTAAAAAAATCACAATTACCTTCTTTATTTAAGTTTTTTTGTTAGTGATGTTCACAAACTATATATTAAGCAAATAAAACATCATATGAGATAAACATAAACGATCTTGTCATTTCAAAGCTTAAAATAGAGTTCAGATTTAAACTGCCAGTTGACCAAAATAGAAATTGTCATCATTTAGTCTTCCTCATGTCTTTCAAAAGATATATGTCCTATTTTAAGTTGCGTGCTATGTTAACACTGTGTTTTTGTCATGGTGTGAAGTGATTCAAGCTGAAGAGTTTTGCTGACTTTGCTGAGAGTGTGTAACACCACAATCAGCAACCAAATATAATGAGACTTTTAATTATCTTCCGCTCTACTGCCTGAACACAATATCATTCGTATAGTTATCTAATCTTTCTGTAAATGTAATTTGTCACTAACATTAAAGGTAGGAGGTGTATTGTCAGGTTCAGTTCTTTATATATTTAGTCATTGTAACTTTCAGTGTGGTGATTTCTGCTTTTGAGGTGCTGGCTGAGAAAGTGTCCGCTTTGCTCTTTGCTTTCAAACCCTTTTCAGAGAGATTCATGTAGCCTGGAGCTAACCGTGATGTCAGATATAAAGGACCTTCATGTTTCTCTGTGGCTGAAGTAACCAAACAGTTCTGGATAGACGGTAATAGACATGCTTACCATTAACAGAGAGATGGACTCAACAAAACACAGGCCTCGGAGGTTTGAATCTGTGGGCATCTATTGTTAGCTGTGAATGCCTGGCTGCCATCCCATAATATCTTGAGAGCTCTTTGTTCGCTCAAGCCTGTCACCAGCCGTTTTTCCTCACATTCTCTATAAGCTGCTTTTGCCTGATAGGCGGTTTGTTGTGGATTTCCCTCTGATATCTTCTGAAACGGGCCAAGTGGTTGACAATATGAAACATTAACTAACTGAACTACATTTTTCAGTATAGTGCGACAGTCACAGTAGCACAGCTGTTATATTTTTTTTATGAAATGGTAAATCACAATTTTGATTAGCTATTTGTCATTCATAATCTATTGGGATATATTTTCCTTAACATATGTATATTTATGTTATCAAATCTATTTCGTTTATATAATTTCATTAGTGTGTATGTACAGTTTTTAATTATTTTGAATTAATATTTAAATTATTTCAAAAATAATAAATACAAATATAGTCAAAATAGTAATATTGTTAAATATTATTGCAATTTAAAATAAATGTTTTCTATTTGAATATATTTTCAAATGTAATTTATTCCTGTGATGGCAAAGCTGGTTTTTCAGCATCATTACTCCAGTCTTCAGTGTCACATGATCCTTCATAAATCATTCAAATCAAATCAATCAAATATGCGTGTGTCGGTGCTCAAAAAACATTTCTTATTAGCGTAAGGAAAACAGTTATTCTGCTTTTTATGGAAACCGTTTTGTTCAGGATTCTTTGGTAAATTTCTATTTATATTCTAATTTCTATTTCTAAATTTACAATTCTATTTATATTCTAATTTATTTTATTTGAAATAAATCGTTAGTAGCATTATCAATGTCTTTAATATCACAAATTAATGCATTTTTTTGCTGAATAAATATAATATTTACTTTATATTCAATATTTACTTACTGAATCTATATCGCATACCACTGCATAGCATTCAATTTAAATTATTTGTAAAAAAAAAAATATATATTTTTGGGCATACTTGGTCACTATAATATATTTGCTAGCCAAAGAGGTGGAGTTCTCCATACCTGTATGCAGCAGCAAATTCCCATTTCTCTAAGAATTATGTCCCGTGTCTCAGAGGCTCCAAATCAATAACCGAAACACTGATGGAATTTGCAGCATGAGTGCGTGCAGAACTCAGGCCTAGTTCTAGTCAGCCCGGCATGCTTTCTTATTCAACACTTTTTATTTGACTTTTCAATGCAAGAGGGATTGTATTTTTCATTAGGATTATTCTCTTTTTTTTTTTGATCTAGTTCCCCCAGGCTGAAAGAGACCTGATATATTTTGTACAACCGTGGCAGACCCTTTTCAAAGAAGGTTTCATAAGACAGGGACACTGAGGCAAGTGAATCCACGAAACCCTCCGTAAGAGCATTGTGCACCTAATTCATACTGATGGATCCAGGTCACCCCAGTGAGACGGCCTGACGGGTCTGTTCCTGACCTTGACTTAAAATCTGGGATTGTAGGAATAAAATGTTGAATTCTGAGAAGCTGCGGCCTGGATATTGATTTCAGTGGAAAAACGGTTTAAGAAATCACCAGATTAAATGCAATTCAAATGGCTCACCAATTTTCTGACTTCTTCTGCAGCAAACTTTCAGTTCCCATGTTTTAGTTACTCCATTTGACTTTTAAACAAATGACACTTAAAGGAATATTTCACCCAAAAATGAAGATTTGCTAAAGATTTACCAACCTTCAGGTCATCCAAGATGTAAATGAGTTTGTTTCTTCATTGGAACAGATATGGAGAAATGTATCATTACATCACTTGCTCACCTTTGCAGTGAATGGGTGCCGTCAGAATGTGAGTCCAAATAGCTTATAAAAACATCACGATACTCCACTAGTAATCCACATGACTCCAGTTCAACAGTTAATATCTTGTGAAATGAAAATCTACGTGATAGTAAGAAAATAAAAGGAAATTTGTCTAATTTGTCTTCAAAAAAATTTTGGAATATTTTTGTTTGCTAACTGTACTGGATCTGTGCACATTTCTCTCACGATTCAGACTAAACTTTTTCACTGGAGAAAGCAATGTTATGGATAGAGGGCTCCTATTTCAGCTGGAAGCAACTGTTTTTTTATCAGCTGTTTGGAACACTCATTCTGACGGCACCCATTCACTGCAGAGGATCCATTGGTGAGCATAAGTCTGTTCTGATGAAGTAGCAAACACATTAACATCTTGGATGGTCAGAGGGTAAGTACATTTTCATTTTTGTGGTGAAATATTCCTTGAAATAGGAAATTATTGTTTTGAAAAAAAAATATTAAATTGTAGTTTATTTGTTATTTCCTCACATATTAGTGCATTTTGGCAGGAGGTCCTGTCTTGGCCAAAGTGAACTCACCTCTGTCCTAGTATCCTGACAAAAACATTATCTTAAAGTGGCATTAGAAGACTACAAAAACTGGAATAACTCCTGCAAAACAGAATTAAATCTAGTCCAAACATTTTTTTTTTATATATATATACTTGTCATCCTGGACTAGGTACTGCATGACTGTGAAAACACTGCACTGTGTGGCATGTTGGAGAAAGAGAGAGAGAGAGAAACACTGTTTTAATCAGATTAAGCTTAGCTAGAGTCCCAAGATGAAGTGCAGTACTTGTGTTTTGTGCATGGCTTATCCTAAATCTCATCCATGGATATAATCTGCTTTTAAAAAGCAGGAAACAAATCAGCTACAGTAAGGACATAAGTCAGTGTCATTAGAGAGTGATTAAATATATTAGTGCGCTGCTGAGGTTTTGCATGAGTTTTGGTGTGTGTGTGTGGTCCAGTTGGGAGAAATAGGACGCATGCGCTGAACTCTTCTTCATAGAACAGGAGTCACGGCCTGCCGCCCACCTGCCTGTTTTCTCTTAAACTAAATATCACACTTAAAGGACACAATCATAACACACACTTATAATGTACATGCTGCCTCATAATAATATAGCAGCCTTGACTGCAAGAGTCCCAATAGTTCAAGACAATATTCTAGATAAACCCACAATAATCTCATTTTTAGAAGCATTAATACAGATAAACCTCTACATAAGATTTCGTAACAGTGCTTTAAAAGTGATTACTCTTGCACTCACAAACATTTCACTTGCACTATGCCATCTAGGTCTCCTTAGTAAGATTCTCATTGCATCATTATAAGCTACTTGCAGCTTCTGTAAACTAGATGCTCTGTAGTTACACCACAAATGAGCAGTAGAAAGTGTTGTACAATATGCTTTAAAAACGACAAAATGCTTTACAGCAGCTTTGTAATGATGACAAAGCTGCTGTAGTTTTCAAAAAATAGTTTAAATCTATTAAAAGTAAATCGTTTATTTTTTTTATTTATTTATTTATTTGTACATTATTTTTTAATTGTATTTTTCTTTTGCACTGTTAATAGATTAAACTAAATAACACTGATTAAATCCATGAATGATTTTCTTCAATAAAAACAACAGTTGTTCTGAGAACAAATTAAATATTGTACATTTTAGAAGGTGTTATTATAGCGTTTTAATTATGTTATTGAATTATTATTGTAGTTATCCTATTGTAGCTAGCCAAGTCCATATGCTTTCAGACAGTGAGGATTTACTTTATCGCAGTAATGAAGTGATTTCCTTGGTCATGCGAAGTGTGTGTGTGTGTGTGTGTGAGAGAGAGATCGGCTGGTGTGGTTTTGCAGAGGGTCTAGGGCCATGTTTTAAATTATTTATCAAAGGCCTCAGAGAAGTCACTGCAGTGGTTCATTTCTCTTGCTGCTTCTCGTTCGTTCGCCTTTTCACTCAAGCGTAAATATCTAACAAGGAAAAGATGAACATCATCACACTCAAGATCATAAATACCATTCGACCAGATTTTAATGACACAGACCGATGTCTTTCATTAATTACAATACTCCACTGCAGCACGCCTGCGCTATACAGTAGGACGGCGCGGTGAAGAACAGATTGATCAGACTCTGGTTGGGTTTGTCCATGTCAGCTGCTGCCACACTTACCTTGATTGGATTCCGATACAGCCTGTTTCAAAACGAGCCAGGACTCATTATTTCCTTGGAGTTGACTCCATTTCATTCTATGCTCGTTAGATTAAATGTAAGAAATGCCATAATGCAATTTTAGCTCATCGAGTGCTGGGGATTTAATTGCATTAGGCTCAAGCGTTTGCACGCAGACACATGCATGCATCCGCTGTGGAGCAGCAGGTGGTGTTTTTGCATGTGCCAGCACTCAGTCAGATTAGCTGCAATCCATCCACCTTAATGCACACAATAGCATAGCATATGCCCTGTAGGCCGCCTGTCTGGTCTGTTTCGGGATTTTCCCGCTGAAGATTTTGTCCTCTATGGCCTGTACAAATACGTCTAGCCAAGGACATGATCTTCACCTTCACTCATACAGCAGGGTGATTGGAAACTGAAGGATGGAGACCTTGGCAGGGAGGTTGGTTCGGTGATCTAAAGCAGGATATTGAGACGACTTTTTGGATCCTGTGTACAGCTTCTTTAGATTGGAAAAGTTTTCCCCCCATCAATGCATCTGTAAAAATGTATGTTTTTGTATCACTGATCTTTGAGTATTCTTATGTAAAGGGTGTATAAAGGTAGTACTACCATTTAGATGTAATATTGATAAGGTGTGACTCACATAGAACATGAAATGTGTCCTGCGAGTCCATCCGTGAAATCAGAAATGGGCCAATTTCTCTCGGTGTGCCATCTTTCTGTCTTCTTCCTGTGGGATGTGATATTCGGCTATGTGTGCAGCCTGCTAATGGAGTTGATTTAGAGCTGTGTGCATGTGGATTATATGTTTGTTAAAGCATTTGTCATTTCCAGTTTTCAACCAGTCTCACTGCGCACATAAGTCATACATACACTACCGGTCAAAAATGTGGAATAATTAAAATTGTACAATATTTTGGAAATAAATCTCTTTCATAATCTTTTAAATCTCACTCACATAATATCTCACTCAAATAATCAGTAATAAACAGTGATATTGTGAAATAATATTACAATTTTAAATAACTGTCTCTATTTTAATATATCTTAAAATGTAATTTATTCATGTGCTGCAAAGTTTAATTGTCAGTAGTCATTACTCCAGTGTTTAGTGTCACATGAGCCTTCAGATATCAATCTAATAAGATCAATTATTTTTGGTGCTCAATTATTAATAATGGTTCCTATTAATATCAATATACAAAAGAGTTTTGACTTTTTTCGTGATTCTTTGATGAATAGAACATTTAAAAGAACAGCACTGAAACAGTTTTTTGTAACATTTTAAGTCTTTAAAGTCACTTTTTAGATTTCTTTTAAAAACAAAAACATGAGCTAAATTAAATCAGTGATTTTAGAACAGGTCTTTGCTTCCAAGCGGACGCCTGTAACTTTAAGCTGCACACACAGTACAACAAGCGTTTAGGAATTCTGCTGATGAATTCAATCAGTGGAGATCCAACAAATGGTGTTACAAGCCAACTGTGTGCTTTGACTCTGGAGTGAGTGAATTTGCTCTTTGAGTCATGGCATCCACTGCTGCAACCCCACTGAAAGGCAGAAGGCAGACCCCAGTATTATACTCTGCCCCACGCCGCAAGAATGGTCCTGTCAGGCTGTCACCAATTACTGGGACAAGTGCCTAAAAGTAAACCAAACACGCCAGTCCAGCTTCCAGCAGACCCTACAAAGAACCAATTGAGTAACCAAGTCTCCATTAACTCTTCAGCCAATTTGTAAACATCACGGGCATTAACTTTGACACCCACTAACATCTTAAGCCTCAGAATTGTGAGATTTTGCCCGATTAAGTGGAGGGAACGTGTCTGGCACGTGTGCGTTAGGCCAACAGCGCAACCTTAATTAAAGCCAAAGGCCACAAACCCACTCGCTCCCATCATGCATCATTCATGCAGATGGTGGAACAGAGCTGATTTTTTGTGCTCATTTGGCCTTTAACTGAACAGAAGGTCTTTAGGGATCAAAACACAGCATTGTTTTTGTAATCAGTTGTATTTAACAAAGAATGAATCCAGTTTAGTTAATTAACACGGTTTCTGCCAGTGCAAGTGAATGTTATATGTCAATTACATTTTTATTTTATTACTTTTATTTTATTATTTTATTTTCTATGCAATGAAAGTCACTGTGTCCATTATTGTTTTGGGCCCTTCTGAGTTTAATTGTATGTACAAAAGCAGTTGAAACTTTCTTCAGAATTTCATCTGCTGTGCTCTGTAGAAGATGTCTGGAGAACTATTCCCCTTTAACATGATTTGAACATGTTCCTGTACAGGTCAGTAAAGCAAGGAGAACAGATTTGAATAGCGGTATATCCTTTAAGACAACATCAATAATTGGAAGCATAAAAGCTTAAATGAGAGGTGGATAAGATCTAAGACATATAAGAACAAAGCAAAGTATGAACAGAGAGGATGAAAGCAGTCAACACGACTGCTTTTTAACACGTTTTCGTTTGAAATATAAACCAGACCATTTTTATTCCTGTCTACTATCTGCAAATGAACAGAATTCCTATAATTGCACAATCGTTAATGAGTAAAATTATGCTTAATCAACATTGGTTTTGTAAAACTGACAAAAGTTCACTGATAATAAGTCAACCGAATTTAGAGCAGCTGTTTAAATAAGGTCCTTGGCCTCTAATAATTAATATTTGTGCTCATAATTTTACTACTGTGAAAATGTTCCAGCACTGTTTCATGATCTCTTTCGGCCACATTCTTCATCCTGGTTTTGCTGTATTAATATAATATTTATCGTTCTTAGTTATATTTTGAGATCAGCATGATTTGCTGTTTGCACATTTTTTATTTTACTTCCATTGTGTGAAGTGAAACAGGACATTCAACAAGCAAAAGTGAAGGGTGGGATTTGATTGGGTCTTAAAAAGTGGGCGTTACTGTCCAGTTTGTTAAAACAATGTTTAAACCGCTATTGGTTAACATCATAAATTCACAATAAAACCAGGAATGTGCGAGTGAAATGGTAAATAGGGTCAGCTTTAAACAACTCACTATTGATTACTGTCTTCTGGCTCTTACACACACAAACACATTCACACACTCTCTCGTGCAGCATAACTACTGTACACTGTGCTGCAGATGTGCTGCTTGCTGCTAGGTATTATTATATTTTAATCTTATTGAGTCTGACTCATAACAATGTGATCACCTCAGTGGAATGATACATCTACCTTCCAGTCTTTAAGAGAAAATATGTGAGGAAAGGATTTGGCACTTTTCCCTCTAACAACCGAGGAACCCCAAGATGCTAATGTATTAAAGAAGCAGCTTTACGACTTTCAGGACACTGTCTTTTCATGTCTTCTATTTTTGCATCATAGCACGTATGTGTTAGTCACTGTTTTAGGGAATTTGTGTCTTTACTGCAATGCAATTATTCTAAACTGTGTACTGCATATTTTGCATGTGATTTATGTTTTATTTTTGCATAAACGATGAAATAGAAACCTGGAATTCTGCATTAGTGCTGTGAATAATCTTTAATTTATTTTCCTCCATGGATGTTTTTCCCTTACGAAATAAAAATATATGGACATATCGGAAAATATTATATATAGTACATAATGCAGTCTAGTTCTTAAATATGCATGTAACACACACACACACACACACACACACACACACACACACACACACACAACACATACAGAGAGAGAGAGAGAGAGAGAGAGACTTTATTATTCTTGATTTAAAAAGTTATTCTTAATTCACAACATGTGTGTGTGTGTGTGTGTGTGTGTGTGTGTGTGTGTGGTGTGTGTGTGTGTGTGTGTGTGTGTGTGTGTGTGTGTGTGTGTGTGTGTGTGTGTGTGTGTATACATATATATATATATATACCTTTTTTTTGCCATGATGTTAGCACATGTACCATAGTGGTATCACATGCATCACATAATGTATTATGCAGTGTATAACTGAACATAAAATGATATTATGATATATTCTCTTAAAATTTTCAGTATATGACAATTCAAAATATTATAATATATCAACTCCTTATATTATTCTGTATAATTACAATATGCGTTCAATTATTTCATATATTGATTGTTAATGTATAAGGCAATATATTTTCTTTGTGTAAGGTTTGACAGTGCTGCACATCCCCATCATGAATGTGACACTGCAGCAGGGCCCACATAAGCTTAATGCATTAGTTTGCACATTACGCATTCATTTGTGTGATATGTCTTTCCTCGCTGAACGCTGATGACAAACAAAGCTGTTTAATCCTCAACAAGCACCTCGGTTTGATAAATAGTGGGATAAAAATAATATGAAGACATCAGTAGGATTCAGAATCTTCTCGTTAGGCTCCCTCTCATTTGGCATGAGCAGAGACCCTTATAACAAGTTCATAATTAGTCACATGCATAACCTACGGTGATTAGCGCAGGCATAAGGTTGTTAACACTACGTTTCCTCATTTCCCTAAAGAGGTTCCTTTTAATTAGAGAGCGTATTGTTCGTTTTTCTGCTGCTATCTTTCTCTTTGTGCTAAACAAAAATTGCATCTGTTATAATGTGAGCCGAAATGTAAACTGCATAATGTATGTGTCAAATTCATCCATGCACACCCGGCAATAGCCTCTCTTCTTTATTTACAGCAAAATAACTATTTTACTTTTTTACGCAGACGTAAACAGCATTTCGCGGAAGTCTATTGTTCCTTGAAATTGAATTCCTACAATCCACTAACCCTGAAAGGAAATAAACAAAACACAAAGCCATAAGATAACAAGACTGACTTGGCTATAATATAAAGTTTAATGAAGGTTTCCTCATCACTCTCAGCTCACACGTTGGCCATCCTCTCACACATGGTCGGTCAGTGGTGACTGACACAAGAGAATCTATTAAAGAGGTCAGGATTTTATCAGCACTGAATATTGATCCGTCGCCGTGCTAAGCCTACAAAAATGCATGGAAACCGAAGGAAAGTGCAGTCAGCTTCTCGCTATATACGGTTATGCTGTTTTGAGTTTACTCATTCTAATGCAAGATGAGTTTGACTGTGTAAGATCCATATTTATTGCTGTATTTTTTTTAATGATTAAAACCTGAAAAATCCAATGCAAGAAAACCAGCAGCAACATTTCAGTCAGGTGACTTTCATGCCTAAAAATAAGTCTATTCAGTCTATTAGAGTATGTGCATTTGAGTTTGTTGCAGAGAAACTATCTATCTATCTATCTATCTATCTATCTATCTATCTATCTATCTATCTATCTATCTATCTATCTATCTATCTATCTATCTATCTAATAAATCTATATTTTAAACATAAAAAATTAAAATGGCAAAGAGACAACTAAATTAAAACAACTTTGAAATGACTATGAAAACAGAAAATATAAATAAAAAAATTAAATATAAAAATAAAAATGTATTAATACTATAATAGAATCTTTAGTATGATATGAAAATAACACTATTGCAAATTGCACATATATTGTGCACATGTGTATTGGTTGGGGAAAAATTATTTTAACTTCCATAAACCTAACTAAGATATGCTGTTATTTTGAGGCAAACACAAAAACTGCACTTCTTTTAAAATAACCATTGCTTTTTAAGTGATGCATTACTTCTCCTGTCCACAACAAATTCTAGACGAATATATGAAATCTTTTCGAAATTGCAAAATCGATGCAAAAATTCAGAGTACAGTGCTCTCTCCCCCGGTGTCAACATTCATTTGCATGTTCTGTCAGCAGTGGTCAGAAGAGCTTTGATTCAGCAGAAAGAGGCATGCCCCAGTCTATAATATTGATGCCAAAAGAGAAAGAGGGGAAAGAGGGGGAGGTGTGGAGGGGTAAAGGATGCAGAAGGGGCGGTGGGGGTGGGGCCTCTGGATTGGTGGGGGTGGGGCTGAGCCTTAGCTGCAGATTATTCTAGAAATTGCCAGCTGCAGCAGTGTCTGCAATCAGGCTAAAACCGGTTTTGACTGGGGAGGTGGAAGTCACAGTCGATTTTTGTCAAGCCAGCCCGGGTGACTGTTTATCTCTAGGGCTCAATGGGACGACATGCATTACAGCGAATGTGAAAATGTCCCAGCACTTCATAGTCAGTTTAATAATTCATTCACCTCCCTCTCCAGCCTGTCACAGATTGAGAGAGAGAGAGAGTTGTGATACTTCTGTCCGGCTCTGATAAACCGTAACCCATGGGTTATAATTCAAACAACAATAATATGTACTGAACAAAGCAAAGTAAACGGTGTAGTTTCGAGTGCTGGGATATTAGATACAGCACAGGGTGTCAGGCCGCATTCGGGTTTTTTTCCCCCTCAGGACGGTGTTCTCATTTCCACTGCACATCTCTATGGAGCCGACAGATGCTGGAGGTCCTGCAGGATCCAGAGCCCTGGGACAGTGCCTGATTAAAACACACTATTAATAACGAAGAGCCGCTCTGCCAGCGCCCGCACCCACGCAGATTTAATCTTAATCTGTAAGTGTTCGCATTACGGAGCCCAGAGCTCCGGCTCTCAGCCCTGACCCCCGATCGCCTCCATTCCCTGTGACATCAGCAAAGGCAGGGCGGCCATTTTCCCACACAGCGCTGAGAATTTGTAATGGAGGGAGCTGAGCTTGGTGAGGGGAGAGAAAGAGTGGAGGCGAGATGCATGGACGGCAATGCAGCAAATCTAATGCATGCATCTTGTGAAAAAAAATTGGCAGGTTGTAAAAATTGTACACAATCATTCAAAGGTTCAGGGTCCAGTAAGATTTTTGTTCAGTAAGATTGGATTATGCTATCCAAGTCTGCATTTATTTGATCAAAAATGCAGTTAGAGCAGTAATATTTTGTGAAACATTATTACAAATTAACCGCCTCCTTTGTTAATATATTGCAATCAGTTCAAAGTCAAATCTCCTATTTGTGTGGTGTTGCTTTCTACAGATCAACAGCATTTTAAATTGGCCACTTATTGATGTTAAAAGAAGACAGCTGTCTAGAGAGCGAGAATTCTCACTAGAGTTTGAAACAGAGCTTATGTCTGCAAATACAACATCATTCCTCAGTAAACACAGTTTATCATATGGATCACAGTAGGGATCAGTTCATCTTCAAACTGTCTAGAGACAAACATCCTGTCTTTCAAACCCAAATCATTTTTCTGACTTCAACATGAGCATACAGGTTCAGTCTGCAGAAGAAAACGAACACCCTCAACGATTTCTTACATGCTAGCTAGCCTCTTTACCTGAGGTTGATACACATGCCGTTTGTGAGTTAGTGAGTATATGTGCTCTTCATCTGTGTTTGCGGAGTGAATTTGTGATCATATCTCTGGGCAGAGTAGTATGTCCTCCAGCAAGGACTAGTAGGGGGGCAGTCAGAGATCAGGTGGATAAATTTAGCCTCGCTCCATCCTGGATTCACATCTGGAAAGGGCGGAAGAGAGCTGCGTAACAGCAGTTTGATTAAAATAACCACAGGTAACTATAAACCAGGTCAAAGCAGACACAAACTGTGTACATTTAAGAGAGACCCATGTGACAACTTGCCCCAGTCTTCTCATATATATTTAGCTTGTAATAAACCTTGCAGAAATTTAAACGGTCATTGGTTTTAACATAGCCTCGTTCATTTAAATACTGTATATAATTCCTGTGTTCCTGTGGCTCAGTGGTAGAGCATTGCGTTAGCAGCGCAAAAGGTTGTGGGTTCAATTCCCAGGGAACACACATACTGGAAAAATATGTATAGCCTGAATGCACTGTAAGTCGCTTTGGATAAAAGCGTCTGCTAAATGCATAAATGTAAATGTAATAATTCTGATCACTTTTGTTTTAGATGTGAGGGAATGAGGGTAAAATCCCAAGAAGCAGTAGAAAGCAGCCCCTGAATTTCAATCGATGGTATGGCATCATGTGGAGGCTGATATTTCCTCTGTTGTTCTGCTCGTCGTGTCACTCCCTCTCTTCATCTCTCTCTCTCTCTCTCTCTCTCTCTCTCTCTCTCTCTCTCTCTCTCTCTCTCTCTCTCTCTCTCTCTGTCTCTGTTAGGCTCTTGGTTTTGCAGAGCCATAATCCCTTGACATTTGATGTTCTCACGTTTACTGTTTGAAGTTCTCTGTGCCTTGCTGCTCGCTCACTTCCAAGCAAAGACGAGATCCTTCGTCCTGCCTTTGTACAATTGCAGGGCACAAAACAGCTTCTTCTACATATTCAGCTGTTGTCGCTATCAGTCTTTGACGCATGTGCCCTAGCAGGAGCTCAGTATGACTACTACAGTACATGCATTTGTGTTAGGCTTAATTTATGATATGATTCATATTCTCTGAAAACAAATCTGAATAACTCTCCCAAGTAGATGTCAAATTTTGGGATGTTATATAATATTTTATTGGATGAAAAAAAAATTGTAGTGTTCACATTTACCATTATTTCATCATGTTTCATATCAAAGGTACATTTTTATGATATGTCAAGTTTTTGAATAGATGGTGCAGCTATATGATACAAAACCATTATAATTATAAATATCATGCAGTATCTTCATATAAATATATTGATTCCCTCTTTATGTTTAGCTAATATAAATACAATTTGTGTAGGATTTTAGGGTAAAATATGCTTTTTGATTATTTGAATAATGAATTGCATCTCAAAAACTTAGAATATCTGGATTTCTTTGGGGGGTAACTTATTTAAAAAAAATTTAAACTTTCATATATTCTAGATTCATTACATTTAAAGTAAAACAATTCAAAGGTTGTTTTTTATTATTATTTTGATGATGAGAGCTTACAGCTCTACTTTAAAAAAAACTTGAACATTTCTGTTTTGCAAATCCTTTTTTATTATTGATCTTAGGAAATATTCTAATATTTTGATATACTAGATTTCATGAGCTGCAAGCTCTAATCATCAAAATTTAAAACATATATATTTTAAATGTTTTACTTTGCATGTAATTAATCTATATATGAAAGTTTAACTTTTCTAAACAAGTTACCAAAAAATAACTTTTTCACAATATTACATTTTTTGAGATGCACCTGTATTAACGGTGCCTTACTATTTCTCTTCGTATAAGTAATACATTTCAATGCATAACTTGCCCTGCAACATGAATTATGTCAAATTGTGAGGCTTGTTGAGGAGAAATATACTATTCAATTAATCGATCGATCAATCAATTAATCAGTCAGTCAGTCAATATGTGTTTTTTACAGTTTTTTTTAAATACGAATGAAATGTACAGTATGTATGTAATGTATGAATCAATCAATCAATATCAAACAAGCAACAGACATGGACCAATATATATAGAGATATATAGAGACTGGACTCTTTTTCCCCAGAAATTATATGCACAACAATATCAAAACCATCTTAGTTAAAGAAAACACAGAAGCAGTAGATTGGATTTCAGGAACACTTGCGGAAGAGGTTAAATCACTCGAAGATGTGGTGGAGCGCTTCATAAGGTAAAAAAAGACAACTCTGGTAGAAATGAACCTGGAGAACTGAGCTAATCAGACGCAGCTACAGCCAGGTGTAACTTCACCACAACTGCACAGCAGAAAGAGTGCTGTTTCCTGGAGATCCGTGAGCTTGTTCTTAGAAGTAGATATTCCCGTTTAATTCACATCATTTAAAAAGTAAGTAGAAACTTGTCAAAAAAGCCACCTGTGGTCCCATCGGTAAATGACACATCTGCCAATTTGATTACTTCTGGGAATTGAGGATATCGTATCCCATGACGTGGAACCTGTATTTTAATTTCTAATTTATTTCCCCACAATAGTTTTATCATTCACCTCTAATTTTTCAAATGTTCTCTGGAAAACTCCACAAATGCAGTGCAGACTGAAACAGCCAATCACTTCATCTAAATTTAAATCTTAAATACTCCACACATTTATTTGCAAATCGAACAATGGGAACTTATATGTGAGATGGACCCCTGTGTCATCACAGCTGTAATTTAAAGCAGCGATCCCGTGTTCCTGCCTCATTTTGCAATCACTCAGGGGGGTGTACGTCGTACTTTGTTCAAATGAGGCTATTTGAATATGAATAACACAAGGTGTGGTGCATTATGATAATAGCTTTCAATTAAGCACAGATATCTACATACTCCTTAAAGAAGCTGGAGTGGTATATTAGCCTGATGGATAACAACGCTTTGCACAATAGGAAGTGCTGGTTCTCATAACAACATGATATGATGATTTGCAATTTCATTATATCCTTGTATTTGTATTTTAATCTGTTGGCATTAATGTTAATGGCTTGTCTTGTTTTTCAAGCCCTCCTGATTTTAAAATTGCTTGGTGGCTGTCAATTGTGCGAGTCAATTTTCTAACAGTCACCAAACCATTTAGTAAAATTGGTCCTTTTGGGGTGTCTTTTCACATTTTATGTGAATAGAGTATTGATCAGTACTTCAGAGTAATGGCTTAAAATAACCTTTGATAAGTGCCAGAAAGAAGCATAGAAAAACTTAAACCCAGACATGTTGCAGTGCACCTTCACTTGAAATACTAGTTATGGTAGAAACATTTACACTGTGTATGTTATTTGTAGTACTGTCCTGAATAAGGTATTTCACATAAAAGATGTTTGCATATAGTCCAAAAGTCAAAATAATAGCTGAATTCATAAAAATGACCCTGTTCAAAAGTTTACATACACTTCCTTTCATTCCTAATATGTAACCTAATGTAGATGATTCATGTCTATTTTTTTCTTAGAATTTGAATTTGAAGATCCTGGGAAATTGTACTAACTTTGTCTTCTAGGAAACATGTAAGTATATCATATAGCTTCTGAAGGGCAGTACTAAACGTAAAAAATATATATATGATATTTAAACAATATAAGGAAAATTACAATCATTCAAAATAATTGAATTTCATGAATTTGAGTTTCAGCATTTTTAGCTCCACACCATGCCAATTTATCAGCTTTATGAATACTACATTTTTTGTATTAGCCTTCAACAACACACAGATTGTGCAGTTCACAGACTTGGTATCAATCACAAAAGCAAGATCCTAAATGGCATTTTATGCAGTGACAAAAAAAATGTATTTTCATTTCCGTCTGGTTTAAATAGCCCAATTTAACAAATCTTTCATCATTCGTCATGCTTGAATTAAGAAACAAAGTCTATAAGTTGTGCTGTGTACTCATTCATCATGTTGGTAGAAAAAACTTTTTCATTAAATGGCTTTTTTGCTTAGATGATGTTGTTTAGACAATCAGTGTAGGTCCTGAATAATGCATTACTCGTGATTGGGAGCGCTGGTGATTTGGAGAGGTCAGAACTGTAGACTTATGCTGAGAAAAAAAGAAAGATTTATGGCAGCATAATGACATGGTGGCATGAATATTCATGAGAGAAAAATTAGAGTAGGCTATGATAATTCTAGGGTCCTTTGTCCTAACAATGACTGAAAGCAGAAGAGCTTGTGTCTATTAGATAAATTCTATAAACAGGTAAAGCTTCAAGTGTACACTGAAAAAAACGTCAAAGAGGATTGTTCTTCTTTATCTGCCTTTGTCTGCATATTTACCTAATTCGGATGAATTCAACATTCATGGTGGACTAATTATCATAATTATACATGTTTCTATGGAAACCTACTTGTCCTTTATTTTTGATTCATTAAGTTTTACCTTCCGGCAGATTTTATTTATTATGTTTTTATGTACAAGTGTTTTAAAAAGGCTAGATTAGAGTGGAATTTCAGCAGACATCAAAGTGTGTCCTTTAAGAGTATTTCACAGTTTCAGTGTGAAGAGAGCGCTTGAATGTATATGAGCAGCATTTGAATCAGTTTATACTGTTAGATGGACAAAGCTGATGTCATGTTGATGTATATTATAGATTTAAGTAATGCTTAATCTCCTTTTTAAAATTGTATTAATGTATTTATTTTTTTAGTGCTTTATCATTCCGATCATAAATTATTGTATATGTATGTTATTTGTTGAAGTGGTCTCCAAATGCCCACCAAGATGCCGGTCATAAACCAGGATAACCATCTTTTATCTCTCCTGCAGCAGTATGTGATCACTTCATTTCAGCGAGACACCCAGATAGCTCTAAATGGATTAGATAGCATCCATTCAGGATCATGCACTTATAAAGGAGCAGTGAAGGCCTGTTTCTTATTCAGGGGTAGTTCTAATCATATATCTAGGAGTTCTGGCAGCTTTTGACAATTTTGTAAATTTTATTAATACAAAGCTCTTTTCAAGTTGTCCTCTGTAACATGTAAGTAAATGTCCTGCTTATTTAAAAGCAAATAGATAAATACATAAATATTAAGTATTGATTTGATCAGAAATTTATAAAAATGTTTGCCTTTATATTTAAGGCTTCTGCTAAGAAAAAAATAGCCCAACAAGACGAACACTGCAGCAATATTGCAATAAAATTATGTTTATCAAATTTTCACTACAATCAAATAGACATACGAATGGCCCTTGGCCCAACTGCGTTTGCAAATGAAAGTATGAAAGGAGAGAGAGTCATAAAAGTAGCTCTGTTTTTAGTTACCCGGATGAGAGCATTGATATCCATCTTATTTTGCAGCCACTCTAGGTAAATAACTAGAAGAATAACAGTAGCCTAAACAATGCAATAAATAGTTAAACTATTTCCAGTACAAACCAGTGTGTTTGTAATTACGAAAAATGTTTGTTTACACTATCGAGTAGCATGAGGAGCTGCTTTGAACAGTTGAAAATAGCTGGAAGCGAATGACACCGGAAGTCTCACACATACAAGTTACAAATCGACACATCCGCTCCAACATTAAAAATTAGGTGGATACAGCTTGAATGACCGCAAAACATCAGCCTGCTGAATGCCACGATTGACCAATTAGAACCGAGTATTTCAGAAAGCCATGTAATAAGGCATAACACTCTGTAAATCTGAGGCATTTTATTGTCATTTAAAGGTTGATGCAGTGCCTTTCAGTGTGCTGGCTTTGAAAATGAGACAGAGAGAGATTTGACAAACACTATTAAACTTTGATAATGGAGTACAGTAGAACAGCTACAGCAGCTGTGTGGACAGATGTCCGAACCTGAGAGAAAAACGCACAGTTATCCATCAAAGCAGCAAGCGAACACACACGCGCACACACATGCCATTTGCAGTATATCAACAAATTTGCATCTGTTATGCTGATAGAGTTTTACTATGTTTGAGTGTGTGTGTGTGTGTGTGTGTGTGTGTGTGTGTGTGTGTGTGTGTGTGTGTGTGTGTGTGTGTGTGTGTGTGTGTGTGTGTGTGTGTGTGTGTGTGTGTGTGTGTGTGTGTGTGTGTGTGTGTGTGTGTGTGTGTGTGTGTGTGTGTGTGTGCATGTTTATGTGGTTTATGAGGACACAAATTTGTATAATGACATGGTATGACATAGGTATTACAAGGAGAAGGTGATTTATGAGCACATTTTCAATGTCCCCATAATTCAAAATGCTTATAAATCATACAGAGTGAGTTTTTTGGGGCGAAAGTAGAAATGCACAGTCTCCTGTGAAGGCGTAGTTTAGGTGTAGGGTAGGTGTAGGGCAATAGCACATACCGTTTGTACAGTATAAAACCATTACACCTATGGAGAGTCCCTGTAAACCATAAAAACCTACGTGTGTGTGAGTGTGTGAGTGTGTGAGTGAGTGAGTGAGTGAGTGAGTGAGTGAGTGAGTGAGTGAGTGAGTGAGTGAGTGAGTGAGTGAGTGAGTGAGTGAGTGAGTGAGTGAGTGAGTGAGTGAGTGAGTGAGTGAGTGAGTGAGTGAGTGAGTGAGTGAGTGAGTGAGTGAGTGAGTGAGTGAGTGAGTGAGTGAGATGCCTATAATAACCCTAGTAAGGGGGAGGGAGCTGTCCAACATCAGGTGCTGAAAACCACAGATGCACATTCAAATACAGTATTCCTGTCTGCATCCGAAACACAGCTATGCGTTCCTCACATATGATATAGAGGCACATTTCCGATATCATTCTCATAAATGTTTATTAAATATCATGCTGTAATGGAAATCCCAGGAAATCCCATCTAGGTGCATTTTAGAAACCCTGCCTCCTCTCTCCTCTTCCCCAGACATGAGCGTATTGATGTGAGACAGAAGCAGAGAAACTGATATTCTCCTCCTGCTGCTTTCATGAATTTCACTTGCAATGCAGGGGTCAGGCTATTGCACTGAAACTTTAGCCAGTCTATTTCTGAGCTTCCCCAGTAGTGCTCTTTCCTTTCTGGTAACATGTTTGCAAAGCATTTTCCTCTCTCACTTTCTCTTCTCTTCTTTATTTGTTCGCCTCTTTTTATCCATTTCTATCTTGAGTCAGGGAAACGGTGGTCTTGTGTCGTCCGTCCAATCTGCACTGTCCTCCCCATGACCTTGGAAAAGAGGCACGCGCCGTGCTGTCGCTGTATTCGGCACAAGGCTCCTGTGGCTCGTTGGGGCCAAGGCCTCTGCGGGGATCCATCCAGCATGAAGGCTACAGTGTCGGTTGCAGAAATTAACTGTGCATGGCGTGATCACGTGGAAGGCTATCGGTCTTTGGGGAAAAAATGAAGGTGAGAGCAGCAGTCTGAAGCACAAGACAGTTCATCTCACACACAAATGGAACGAGGTACAAGGTTTTTGTCAAGGTGGATCAGGGAACATATTGATAATTTCTGAATATCAGTGTTCTCAAATTATTTAGAAGAAAATGCGTGTTGGTTGCATGTGTTAATTTTTTCACTTTTTTATTAATTTTCATCTTCAGGTTAGTGTGTGTGAGTGGGTTTCCTTAGAATTTAAGAACAAATTTGTCGTTAATCTGAGAAGAAAAAATATCTTAATTAAAAAAATACATTTATAGATGTATTATTACATTTGATATAGTTGTAATATTATATATGTGGTATATATAAAATATACAAATATCATTTTACTATAATTCTATCTCTCTTTCTCTATTTACGGTATAGCTATATTAACATACATGTTTACTTTCAAAAAAATAAACCATTTATGAATATCTTATTTAGGCATGATTGTAAATTTGAGCATAATTCAGAGTTATTTAGTGTATTTGACCCTATAGTATAGAGTATATATATATATAAAAAATTAAATAGACCCTATGTAAATAATAAATACCCCACCCTAAATACTATAATTAATTTAATATAAATGCTATATATAATTTTTATAAATATGCACATTGTGGTGCAATTAGTGTGTTTGTTCCTTTATTAAAGCAGTGTGGGAAAACCTAGTCTAGCCAGTTTAGAGAAAACAGCGTCATCACCAGGTACAAGAAAGACATGCATCCAGCAAACCTCCAAATTCTGACCCCAAAAATTATCCCAGTCTCCAAACACACATAATTTCGTATTCAGACTGACAACAATCAGTGATTCCTCTAATGGTGTGTTTATTTGACTCACAAAGGGGAAAAATTAAAGGCTGAGTGTTATCTATTATCATTATCAAAATTACTAGAAGTCCTCATTTAATTCTTATTAGCATTTCACAAACACTCAGCCTATTTTCATTTCATTTTTCTGTACCTGTTTATTGAATCCACCCACACATTCTGACACACAAATGAACCCATTAGAATGTTGGCATTAAAAGCATTAAAAGCAGTTTAATTCATAATGAAGTGCTTCATTTTAGAGCAATTCTTTTTACGCTAATGTTGCCACAACAATGCTGATGCTTCAGTGATATTTGTGGCAGGCTATTTTCATTATTACCTTGCTCAAGTCATATAAAATAAACACATTAGTAAGACCTTACCAAGTACTTTTGAGGAACAATGTGACCCAGAGAACCTTGATATTGTTTGGTAATTCAGAGCTAGTTTTTGTAGGCATGTTATGTGGGTTTCTCCTTGGTGAAGCCTACAAACTCAAACAAAGAGTTAAATGAAAGTTAAATAAAGTAAAGCCTTGGTTTGTTTTAGTTTGTTAGTTGTTTTGTTTTTTTTACTTACCCTCAGGCCATCCAAGTAGATGAGTTTGCTTATTCATCAGAACAGATTTGGATAAATTTAGCATTACATCACTTGCTCTCCAATGGATCGTCTGCAGAAACAAATCCATCTTTAAAGCGTTTTAACTTCTGGCCAAAAATATCAGTCCATAATTCATACTAAGGTTTAAACAAGTGGAAAAACAAGGTCCACTCCATGTTGTCATCTGTTTTGGACAGTTTCCATTTGTAAACAGTGCTTGATCTGTGCATATTTCTCTCCTGATTCAGATTAGATGACTTTTTCACTAGAGAAAGCAATATTATGAAAAAAGCAAGAGTTTGATGTCAAAAATGCAGCTTTTCACTTCACAAGATGTTCATTTATGGACTGGAGTTACTTGTGGATTATTGTGATGTTTTTATCAGCTGTTTGGACTCTCTCTCTGACGGCACCCATTCACTGCAGAGGATAATTGGTTAGCAAGTGATGTAATGCTAAATTTCTCTGAGTCTGTTCCAAAGACAAAACAAAGTAATCTTTGATGGCCTAAGGGTGAGAAGCAAATTTTAAGCAACTTTTTCATTTTTGGGTGAATTATCACCTTTAATTGACAGCCCCAGTTTCTACACATGAATTCCAAGGTCCTGTATTTAAATGCACATATGATTCACACAAATGCACAGAAGCGCGGCCATATTTCAGAATCGATAACAGGGCTGCAAAGAATGAGATATGACTATGTGCTAGTTGCTTGTGTAATTTTAGGTTCACACACTCTCAGTGTTTGTGTTTATTCTGCTCATTTTTAAACGCCACTGACTGTGATTTACCTTTCACTACATAATTGAAAAAGAAAATCAATAGAACTCACTTGAGATTGCTGTCTCTCAGGAACTCTGACTCTTGGCTAATGAATCGATCTGGGTTTTTTCTCCACGTTTTGTTCTCGGCTGAAAGAACAACCCACCTCTTGCATTCATATCCACATATCTCGAGCTGTCAATCAAACCGCCAGACTCCTGACATTACATATTAATTTCGACACATACCATCACCACATCTCACATGATTGCAACATGACTTGTTTAGCACTGCTATCACAAATCGATGGCAGGTGGAATTTGTTTCTGACACACTTGGGCGTTTCTGAGTCCTGCTGTAATCTGTCCACTGGCAGAGGGAGGTGGAATCCATTGTGCATCTCTGATATCTGCTGCAATGCTGAAACAATCCAGCCTGCTTCCTCCAGATGTGGTGAGCACACATGACTGGGCGGATCAATAGTGCTGGCATGGGAAGCATATTGACTGGAGTATAATCACAGGAGAGATGGCTGCTTCAAAAATTCACAATCAAGGCTTAGAGAGAGATTCTGGTTTCATTGATTAGCATTATCCATATCCAGTATTATTTCTGAATCTTTAGTCATAGGTGGATGGCCAAGTCAACCACGTTGCATTGTGGGATTTAGTATTATATGCTAGTTACAACCTGCAGAAGTGAGTTCAATGGATGTGTTTGAGCCTTTTGAATTTAATTACTGCAGAAAATTTAAAAAAAAAAAAATATATAAAAAAAGCATACATTTTTGTGACTTAATAAATGGATGGGAAAAAAATGGTAATTATTTTAAAAGTGTTAGTAACTATTGTTTTGCACAGAATATGTATACAAAAAAATGTGAAGGAACACATTGTGGCATTATTAAATAATTAGTGGCTTTAATAGTGGCCTTAGCTGTATTGTAAATAATTATACTGTAAATTTAAATTAGGCACCAGCATTTATTTGTAATTTAGAAGTCAATTTGTGAGAAATTATGACCAACTATATTGAGATGTTTGCGGTTTGTTTCTTTATAATGACAGAATGAGAGCAGCTCTCACCTGCCTCTGATCCTGACTCTGTATGCTGGGAGTGTGTGAACGTCAGCTGACTGAAAGAGCTGTGCCATTTCTGAAGGTCAGCGCTGGGGGTGGCCTTTATCTCCCTCTTACTTCCCTTATCTCTTAATCACAGCCATTACCACAAAAATGCTGTTTGTTTGTTTGTTTTGGGCTGTCGTATTACAGTGTTTGTTTCTTCTGTGTGGCCCTCGCAGCAGGAGCTGAGACTGTGGCACACATTCATGCTGCCTGCTAACCCACATCCTATTACACACACACACACACACACACACACACACACACACACACACACACACACACACACACGTTTGTTTCTGTGAATTGTGGGAACTTTCCATAGACTTCTATTATTTTTATACTGAACAAACAATATTTTATCCCCTAACCCTAAACCTACCTCTTACAGGAAAACTGTTTGCATTGTTACACTTTCAGATAGACATAATTTACTATTTTTTATAAAAAAAATTTTAGTCCACAGGCTGGTCCCCACAATGTCAAAAATGTCAGGTTTTACTATCCTTTTGGGGACATTTGGTCCCCACAATGTAGCATAAACAAGTACACATACACACACTATATGAAACGTGTGTGTGTGTGTGTGTGTGTGTGCTGTGCGTGCGTGCGTGCATGCGTGCGTGCGGCCGTGCACTGCTTGGCTAAATTAGCTTAGGTTTACACATGGTATATTCATGGTATTTTTGGAGCTGTGTCCCATTACTTAAAGATTAACGTGCCATCTATGATTCTTCAGCATCTCTGGGCAGGTAATTTCCTCCATCAGCCTTTCCGTAGATGGTGACTTCCTTTTACATGGCAGGTCTCCTCTCTCCAACCATGTTGGAAAGAGTGTTATTAGACAGCAAACTGGCTGTGTGAGGTGAATGAGAGAGGACAGCTCTATGAAGATGGTTAATCTTGTGAGTTCCTCTCACCTTTGCCCAGGGGTGAGACATCTACACTGTATAATTACCACATAAAACTTGCAGGAAACACCTCCAGCATACTTAGAGAAATATAGAGTATATTCTGTCATTCTCACCACCTCTTTCTTGCTCTCTCTCTCACTCTAACTTTGCTAATTGTATCCCACTGTGAATGAGAGGAGAAATGGTGAAGAGAATGGTTACTGTAATCTATGAATGATCTAAATGGGAATATACTGTAGACTAAATAAAGCTAATTATACAGCATTAGTGGTGGGGGGTTTCAGTTACTCCATCTGCAGGTTACATTGTTACACCATTAGGTGAAAGTGACTGAGACAGGTGAATGAACTATTTGCTCAACTGATTAATTCAGAAACAAAATAAGTGACCATGTGACCATTACATGTGAGCAATTTAACCATTCACTCAACCGATTTGTTCAAAACACTAATTCATTCAGAACAAAACAAATGTCTTTTTGAAGTGTCATTGTGTCGATTTGTTCACAAATACTAAATAATTAAGGGATTAAATAACAGTTTTTATGAGGAAGTCATTGAATCATTTACATGACTCCAAAACACTCTGGCTGCATCTGTATTTTCATATGCATTTATATATGTAGCATATGTATCTATATGCTGAGATTACGTTCATGCTATACACATTTATATGACATACCTTTAATGGTTGCAATGTTATTTTGCAAAGTAGTACATACTCAGATTTTTGGATACAGCTACTATAAGTGAGTGTAAGAAAAAATGATGAGGATGTTGAAGATCTTGATGAAAAAGTTTATTACAGCATCGCAGTGACAAAGTACATGTTGTACCTTGGGTTCAATGGAGTTGGAATGAACCCAGAACGTCCTAAGTTCTAACCTTTTATACATTTTCAGTTTATTACCCTTCATGTAAATTAAGTTGCTCCTGTTGTAACAGCTGTAGTCTGAATGATAATTAAGTTCTGACACCCCTTATGGCGCTTTTCCACTGCGTGGTACGACTCGGTTCGGAGCGGCTCTTTACGGCACGGCTCGGTTCGGTTTGCGTTTCCACTGCAGTTTAGTACCGCTTTAGAGTGGGCGGGGTTATTCACGTGTCGTTATAGTTACGCCGCCTCTACTGCCATGACATCATCGTAAACGCGCCACAAACACACACACACACACACACACACACACACACACACACACACACACACACACACACACGTTTCATATAGTTGTGCAGCCTCTACTGCCATGACATCATCGTAAACGCGCCACAAACAAACACACAACAAAGGAGCATATCGACGGAATGGTGTTCTTCATTCTCGGCATGTGGATGTTTTTAACAGCAATGGAGAGGTCTATGAGAATGCTTGGGATTTACCCCCAGCAGCAGAGACTGTGGTGGCAGTGCCACAGGCTGTAGAGGATGTGGGCAGGGATGTTCGCGCAGGTGTGCTGCGTTACTTGAATAGTTACATTTACATTTACATTTATGCATTTAGCAGACGCTTTTATCCAAAGCGACTTACAGTGCATTCAGGCTATACATTTGTATTGTCAGTATGTGTGTTCCCTGGGAATCGAACCCACAACCTTTGCACTGCTAACGCAATGCTCTAACCACTGAGGAACCACAGGAACACTAGTTAACTATTCATGTAGAATGTTCTGTGAATTATCATTAACTTTTGAATAATATTTCAAAATGTTCAATGTATCCCTTGTTTTTTTTATTTATGTGTTGGTTTGTATCATCGTGGCATTAATCATTTGTCTTTTTCAAGAGGTTCATTACGTGCTCATACAATAATACATTTTTATAGTCTGGAGGTACACTTATTCGATCAGATTGTTTTTAGTTGAAGCAAAACACACATACAAAGGTAAAAATATAAACAGAAAACATACTCTAAAATATACAAAGTGCAAAAAGTATATAACGTTAACTTACATAAGACTTTTTCATTCCGCGTCGCCCCATCAAGCTCTCGCTGGATCCGCTTCTCGGCTATCAACGAGAACGTCTGTACTTCCTCAACAGACAACGAAACGGCTATTTTTTTGGTTGATACAAAAAGGTGCGTTTGTTCAAACAAAAGTTGCGTCCGATCCTTCGCTGGCTGTGCTGATTTAAATCTAGCGGGTATATGTTGGGTCTCGTGTCACAAGTTCAGTGACGCAGTAATGACGATTTTCTCCGGCCAATCAGTGATAAGTAGAGTTTATACGTCACTTTTTGGTAACGGTACGGATCGCTTGGAACCCCGGCCGAGGTGGTACTAAAAAAGTACCAGGTACTGCACCCGGTGGAAAACCCCCCAAAAGTGAACCGTACCATGCAGTGGAAAAGCGCCATTAGTCTGAGATGGTTCTTGGTGTCCCACACCCATTCCCATTCTACAATTGATGACCATTTGCTCATGATGTGACCATACCAAATTGTCCACAAACAACAAAACTGTTGACTTTCTTCTTCTTTATAATAATTAAGCAATTTTGGGAAATGAGCATAATCAAACATATTGTGGAGTGGAGGCTGGGTGGAGAAAATCTATAGATTCTTACATGAGTCTTTGATTCATTTACTCAACCGACTTGTTCAAAAACACTGATTTGTTCAGGAATGCCGCTATTGTGTGTTGTTTGGAGATGTACAAATATGTATTCTACCTTGGCTGTGTTTGGAACCATTTACTTTGGTGAGGCAAACAGCACTGTTAATAAATGAATTTAGCATTTTTGAATAAAATTATTTACTTTTGACTTTTTACTTCTTACTTGCTTTTGTGGATGTCACATATCCCCAAAATAAAGGTCACATTTACAGATTTAGCTCACATTTGGGAATAATACACACACACACACACACGTGCAACAGACGGTGTCTTATTCATTTAATGTCATAATATTCATTTGTTTACAACTTGTCAAAATCCTGGTTTATATTAGAATGCCATATTTTCAATGTGGCCTCAGACTTTTTGACCCCGTTATCTCTCTTCGTTTTTTATTCTCCCATGTCTCTCTGTTTTTCCATCATTCCATCTTGCTTGTTATCTCACTCGCATATATTCTCTGAAAACGTCCATACATGTCAACCAAACAGTGAGAGGAGAGACAAAGCCACTGAGTTAATTGCCCATCATTTACAGCAGATGGCTGCTGACAATATGTAAATGGTAGTGTGTGTTTTTGTGTATTCATATGCTGTTAGGGCATAAGTGTGTGTGTGTATTTGGGGGAGATTTGGTCAATGATTTTATTTCTCTTGATTGATAGTTAATGACTATAAACTGATAACAGCTGCAATTGAGCAGTTGTAACCCTTGTTGTTTATTTTTTTAAATATTTGAGCATGTAAACCCTTACCAAAAAAATTATAGTTCAAGTTTATTTTATTAAGTATATTTAAGTAAAGTAGTATATTGTAAGTGTATTTCAATATCATACTTTACACAACATAATTTTAGTCAAAATACAAGTGAACTTATAGGTATACTATAGTTTACTAATTAAATACTTGTAGTATCTACACTTTAGACTTGGCCCTACAAAACTGTGTTATTTGTGTTTCATAAATGTCTCTTACGCTTTGTATACTTTTAGTCTAGCAAGAGACTTTAAACGTTTAAATGCACATTACATGATTTGTGTTTTTAGCTTGTACTATACTACAAGTGAACTTATAGGTATACTGATAGTTTACTAATTAAATACTTGTAGTAGCATTTTTTTGTACACTTTGAAGTATAGTCTCAGTAAACTACTAGCTTGGTAGTACTCGTAAGTTCTCTTTAAGTGAACTTTACATTATACTTTATGTATATCTCTGGCAGCCATATCACCCTGCAGCCCAAGACCGGTTGCCCACTGAAGCTAAGCAGGGTTGAGCCTGGTCAGTACCTGGATGGGAGACCTCCTGGGAAAACTAGGTTGCTGCTGGAAGAGGTGTTAGTGAGACCAGCAGGGGGTGCTCACCCTGTGGTCTGTGTGGGTCCTAATGCCCCAGTATAGTGATGGGGACACTATACTATCAAAAAGCACCGTCTTTCGGATGAGACGTTAAACCGAGGTCCTGACTCTCTGTCGTCATTAAAAGTCCCGTGGCACTTCTCATAAAGAGTAGGGTGTAACCCCCGTGTCCTGGCCAAATTCCCTCCACTGTCCCTTGTCAATCATGGCCTCCTAATAATCCCCATCCACTTGATTGTCTCTATGACTCTCTCTCCTCTCCACCTGTAGCTGGTGTGTGGTGAGCGCACTGGAGCCGTTGTCCTGTGGCAGCCGTCGCATCATCCAAGTGGATGCTGCACACTGGTGGTGATTGAGGAGAGACCCCCCCCCACATGATTGTAAAGCGCTTTGGGTGTACAATACACAATAAAGCGCTATATAAATGCATCATTCATTCATACTTTAAGCTAGGGCTGTTCAATTAATCGAAATTCAGTTTCGATTTCGGCCTCCAACGATTATGAAAATACAGTAATCGAGATAAAACGATTATTGCGCCCCATTCCGCCCCCTTTCCAGTGGTACTCTTTTGATGATCGTGTTGATAGTGATGCGTGGATGGCGGGTGCTGCGGATGATCCGCGGGTCGGCCAGCAGCGCCCGCGGATATAACCGCCATCCATGGGTGGATAAAATAAATCATTAATGATGCAAATATTAACTTTATTTTCTAAAATATGAACATGTGTTAAATAGGCTACAGAAATTAAATAAACTGTAAATTAATATATTAAAGCTATTCAACAAAACATATAGTCAAGAGCAGTGAGGGATTTTCTGTCTTTTGTTGTTTGATTAACATTAATGACAAACAGCACCGCTTTATTAGGCTGCTGTCACAAGACCTATTTTCACGGATCCAATACTGATACACATGTGCTTTCATTCGTAACTGTTTACACTAACTTAAGACAAAACCGACCGTGCTTATGAGGATACTCACCAGGATGACCATTTTGATGTCATTTAGTGTGTATTTGGCCACTTAAGCGCAACAAACGCGCTTTGGATGTGACTGTGCGCACAGAAAAACGCCTCTGAAGCCAGCCACCACCAAAAGGCTTAAAAAGACGTGCAAATAATACATTTTTGTGATGATGCAACAATGACCGATTAGGAAATTGAAAATTCTGTCAACTGTACCAAAAGGTGAGCTAAAGTCTTGCATTGTAATTTCCCTAATTTTAAAGTCGAAAGTTGCGGGAATGAGTAATGCCATATATGCGCAATACCGCACTCAGTTTTTCATGACCGTATGAACCCTGAATGTGACGATCGGGTGCGGGTCGGGTGTGGTTATTTAAATATTTATATATTTTTTTAAAACATAGGTGCGGGCGGTCGGCGGGTAGATCATTTATTTGAAGCTGCGGATTCGTGTGATATTTTAGCTCATCCGCGCATCACTAATGTGGAAGCATCTGTTGTTTCGGTTTCTTCTTCACTTGTGTTTCTGTGGAAATTCTGAACAGATTATGTGTACTAGCACCCCCTACCGTATAACAATGAAAACACAGATTCTAAGTATAGCTAAAGATAAAAAATATGGTTATCATTTACTCACTCTCATATCATCCACATTTTTATTCACAATAAAAGTGAATAGTGACTGTAAAGCAAGGTTTCTAGTTTTTTACACAAATCTTTCATATGGTTTCAGAATACTTATATTTTTGCGTCAGATTGACTTACTTTTATATTGTTTTTTCGAGCTTGCAGGCTCTAGTCCCCATTCCCTTTCATTATACGAAAGAGAAAAGCTTGGATATTCTGCTAAAATTCTTTCTTGTGTGGATAAAGTTATACAGATTTCAAACAACATGAGGGTAAGTAAATGACATTTTGGATTGAATCAATGTACTGTATAAACTCACAATTTGCACTCAATTCGCTCCTCTAAAATATCACACAGATGTAAAAACATCACTTAAAGTAGCCTTTTTATCCATCCAGCAAAGCTCTCCTATGTTTATGTGACAGTAGTCCTTTTTATTTAAAGCAAGGCCCTTGAGGTTTTGCCTTCCAAATCAAGCACTCTTCATAAAGAGCATGGACTGTGTTGGTAATTTAAGACGGGTGGTTTTAATACTTAACATGAATTGAGTAAGAGGCTGGAATCAATGGACTAGGCAGAAGCTCAGTCCACAGAGCGTGATCTATGTTCCAGTGGGCAGCTCACCCCAGCACACAGGAAGCTGTGAAACCACAACCGTGCAGAATCTTCCTGTCGCTCAATCGATACGGCCTCTGTAAACACTCACCCTCTTACTCTCTTGCGTGGCTATAAATCAGGACTCCAGCGTATAGTGCTTCCACAACAGACTTTGAGAGTGTGTGAATGTAAATATGAGGGTAGCTCCTTGGATATTAATAGTTTTAATCCCACATTTGTAATCCAAAATCCTTTGAATGGCTTTTGGGCAAAATATATATTGGGCATTAGTGCCCATTCAGTGAGGAATGTATTCTCAGAGGACAATTTTATTGCTCAGAGGTTGCTCTGTCATGGCTCAGGATAATTAATGGAGCTCTCAGTTATGCTTCAGTGAATTAATAGAAACATGAGCAACATAGCACATATATATATTGACAGTATTGTTCCAGTCTTATAATTTTGAAATATTTTTATTTAATTTTATCATTTTTTCTAAGCTGGTTCTCAAAGGGTCCTTGCCTGATGAAATTACCCTTATTAATAAGCCTAAAAGCAGATGTGGTCTTGAAGTATATCAAGTCTTGTGTGAAACCATGAAACGAGCAGTCTGTTAAAACATGTCCCCCTCTCACGCTGCATATTTTGATTAGATTAAATATTTGCTATTAAGTGTTATTGGAGCCAGATGGAGTCTTGTTCATTTTACAGTAATTAGGACAAGACGAATCACTAATGAAGCACACACATACTTGTGTGGTGCTGCAGCATCCCTTCATTTGCTCACACACGATGCAATTTAATCACTGCAATGTGTTGTGATTTCAATGTCTGGATAAAATGACTTGCTTGACTTTTTGGTGACCTATAGAAATGTGCTTTACTGGTATTAAATAGCAGGTTCCTATGTTTATATTTCTTCTGCTCTCTATTATGGAGGATATATCAGTTGCAGTACTATATCAGACAAGAGCGTTGCCTTGAAATCAAGGATACACCTCTAGTGATCGAGTCAGTGCATCACAGCTGGCATTGAGTGCTTATTCGAGAGCAGAAACACAGTGCTCAGTAACCGGCTTCAAAGCAAGGAGGACCTCTATTGGTCAAGATCCAGCACTTACATCACGAATGCAGAGGGAAGAATAAACTGGCACTTATCTGTCAATATTCATTTGAAATGCAAATTCTGAGTGCCATGGAAATAATCACATGACAGCAATAAAAAAAATTGATTTGTCAGTGTTTAGCTTTTTAAAGGGATAATTCACCCCCCAAAATAGCTTTTGCTAACTGTTGTACGCGCATTAGAGAGTTGCATTGCAGCGGATGGCGTTGGACGTAGGCGTAGTACAAGGTCTTGTGAGAAGTGACGAACACCAATCATGTCGGAGGATTTCGATATAAAACGAGAGGAGACTGGTTTTCCTTTGCTGTACACAAAATTTGGTTCTCATGAGACTAGCATATTCTCACCGGAGCATCCGCTGGAAATGCCACTCTCTTTGTGAACGTATGTATGACAGTTAGCGGAAACTAGAGATTAACAGATAGTTATACAGATAGAGATAGTTTTAAATATGGATATTTTTCTTACACAAACGCATTGCTTTGCTTCAGAAGGCCTTTATTAACCCACCGGAGCTGTGTGGAGTACTTCTTATGGATGGATGGATGCACTTCTTTGGGCTTCAAAATCTCAACTACCATTCACTGCCATTATGAAGCTTAGAAGAGCCATGACATTATTTTTTTAAATATAACTCTGATTGTATTCGTATGAAAGAAGAAAGTCATATACATCTAATGGCTTGAGAGTGAGTAAATGTGGTAATCTTCATTTTTGTGTGAACTATGCCTTTAAGTTAGAAAAATCTGAAAAATTAAAACCAATAATTTTTCAAGTTGAGTATGATTCCACCAAAGCTAGTGAATTCCCAACAAACAAGACATATTCTCAGATTAACTTCAGTTAACATTCTGGCAAGGTGCTTTCAAAAGTATTTTTCTAAATTAATTTTCTAAATTGAATTCTCAAAACATTAGCACTGAAAAAAGTATTTATACATCACTCATTGGAAAGGTTTTATTTCTGAAATGTTTCAGTTGGACATTCATCTAATGTTTTTTTATGTTTCTGCTTGTTTCGGATGTTCAGAGAACATTCAAAACTGACATTCCCATAATGTTTGGAAAATTATAAAATGTAATGCTGCCTTAATGTTTGCAGAACAAACAAAAAGTTTTTTCAACATTTAAAAAACTAGACGTTTTGAATGACATTCATTCAGCATTCAACATTCATAAATAACATTTTCCTACAGTATATGGGAATGTTAGCAAGACATCAGAACATATTTTTGTTAGCTAGGTTAAAAAGGTCTTGACCCATTCATATTGGGGAGCTAGACAATTATCTTATTAATTTATTAGCAGACATAATACAACCATACAGCACATCATAAAAAATACATATCTTGCATCTGCTTTGCCCATTAACTGCCAGTGAAACCCCTCACTCTCTCTCTTTTCATACAACCCTCCTCGTCCCCAATCACTTGCATCACTTTCTGCCTGCTAGCGGTGTGTGTGTAGCTCTTTGATCCTTCCCGATCGCAGGATAAACACGGGTCCCGTCCTGAAGCAGAAAGCCATTATATGCACTCTGTGTCTGCAGCCGGCCGTCATGCATCGCGAGGCTCAGATCCCGGCGAATCAAAGGTGTCCATTCTACCTCCAGCTCTGGCATGAATATTAATGGGTGCTGTGCCGGCTGCCCTTCTCTGTGATGTAATTGCAGTGCTGAGTGCCTCCATGCCACAGAGTTCATCCAATACAAAATAAAACACAAGGACCAACCACACCCCCTCTGTGTTCTAGCTTGTTTTTGACAAGAGAAAGTGAAAAGCATTTTTTCAGTGCAAAAAATAAACTCCTGAGATTAGCACATGCTCCGCAATTTGGAAAAGATGGTTATATAACATTTCAGGCTGTGGCTTCTACACACGTGTTAGTATTCAGGACAGAACAACTGCCTTTTTTCTTCACCTGATATGACCTTTGTCTTTGTGACCATCAGCCCACAACACATATTCATATACACAACTGATGCATATCATTCATATTTAACAGACTGCCATTCATCTGTGCAATATACAACCTCTGCACAGTAATGAGAACTGTAGTGGTTGTGCTAATTTACATATTCCTACATACACTGTCCCTGTTGAATATTTCAGTACATTTAGGGCTAAGTAATTTACTTAAAATCTGAAATGCACATAATATGTGCGTTCTTACACTTATGAGGCTAAAGCCTACAAAAATGTTAAATAGCGTGTAGATGGTTTACAGAACGAATTACTATTGTGAGGTTGTTCTTTTTAAGGAATGATGCTGTGAAACATACAGGACAACCAGTGTCAACCATTCGGTTCTTATTAGTGAAACAAAAATATAGCGCAAACAGTGTAGTGGGATTTCCGAAGGATTTAGTCCTATGAGTCGGTTCTATTAGTGAATCAAACATAAAAAGCATAACATGCGATTCCTAAATGAATGAGTATTTTTTTGTGAATCAAAACGTTTGCAGCTTAATTACAACTAACTGAGTTTCTGAGTGGTTGTTTATGATTCCTCTCAGCATAATACAACCTCGGCACAGTGATGAGTTCAACTGTAGCAGTTTAACCAACTTACTAGTCTAATTACAGAATGAATCGGTTCTTTTTAGTGAATCAAAACAAACAGCACAACTAATGTAGTTGGATTCTTTAAAGAATCATTTTATGAGTCTGTTCATTTTAGTGAAACAAAACATGCAAAGCTACCAGTGTAGTAGCTTATGATTCCTGAACGAATGGTATGAGTGTATTTTAGTAAATCAAACACATTTCGCTTAATTAAAGCTAATGGTGAGTTACTGGTTGTGACGTATGCACATTATGAGATTTGTCAGCATCTAATCTCTCAAGAATCAGTAATCTGATGACACTTTTAGCATCATTGAGTCTCAGTTTCTGCCAAATTACTCTGTGATAAATCCTATCTTGGTGAAACTTGGGAAGTGACCCTGGTAAATGATTTATCGGCAGCCACTGAGACGTGGAATTTAACAGAAATTCTGCTGTTCTGAAGTTCTGAGAACTTTGAGGATTTTTTTTTCTCTCTCAATCTTTTGGGTTTATTTGGCACGTTGTTTGTTTGTCCTGGATCTGTCAATCATGTGTTATGTGACAGATTAGAGAATAAAAACCAAAAGGATGGGAGAGACAGAGTGCGGTAATCACCAGCACATCCCCTCTGTGGAATAAGACCCAGTTCTGTCATGCTTTTCCTTTATAAAAGCTTATATGAGCACTATAGAGACTTCTAGAATGAGATCCAACTTCAGGTCCAGACAGAGAGCAGTCTGTAATTCTATCCCTGATGAATGGATAGCAGACATGCACACCTTAAGACAGGGATTTGAATACTTAACCCTAAGTATTAAACTTTGGCATATAACTTATCCCGTTCTATTTGTGGTACGGTTCATCCTAAATGGTCTTTAGTTAAAATATCCAATTAATTCAAGCAAATCAATTCATCCTGAACGGACCTCTCTCTCATATCTAGTTAAAATCTCCAATTCATTCTAGTGAATTTTTGTTCGGACAATTCATTTAAATTACATGAAAATGATTCACCAATTACTGTGTATTTGTTGTACGACTCAATTATTTAAATAGTTTTTGTTGTATTTCATATTAATTTGCTCATTCAGATTTGATACTGTCACTCTAATTGAGATTGATAATTCATTCAGAACCCCACATTGCTTTTAAATGAGCAAAATATATATACTTCTGGTTACATTATTAATTATATTACTGAGCAATTATACTTTAAATACTTTTAATTACTATACTTTACATACTATACTTTAAATCATAACTTGTCCCTTTAATTATTGTAATATATTGTTTGTATTGTGACTTTTTGCATCTGTAGGTTTAATTTCTGACACTATAAATTGTTATTATTAGAATTATAAATATATAGTAATGCAAATAACTGCAAAATTAGGTTGCTGTTCTGGGACCGGTTGCATAAATTGTTAAGACTAGTCTTAAAAGTTAGTGAGCTAATTTTTTTCTTTAAGACTGGTCATAATTTTTTTAATTCAGTTACATAAAAATGTAGATTAGTCTGAGTTGAATCCAAAAATAAGACTGATTAACCTTTGGCTCACTGCTAGTTGGCCAGACTAGTTCTTAAGACACTGTCTTAACATAGAGACTAAGTTTATGCAAGGGCCTGGTTTTGAAACCACGGCTGCACGTGTATTTCAGGTTAAAATGGCTATATTGTGATCATCCAGGCTGAGAAAGAGACAGAAAACGGAGAACTCTGATACTCAGTGGGACACTGTGTAAATGAAATCCAAACAGATTAATAATAAGCTTTGTTAATGTTAATAACTGCAGCGATTCCAAAGCGCAGCCCCTCAGGCATCTTTCGACCCAGCGGTCCTGTCAAACTTTACATTCTCTTAGCAGTCAAGGCTGTCTGTTTGCTGGGCTTCTTAACCCAGACCTGTCATAATCCAGTGTGGCCTTGGTCTGCCTCAGTCCTGGTATGGAGCTTTAGGAAATGCACATGTCAGCATATGGTTCTATGGCATAACAGAGAACTTTAGCAGGGGACAGAAGGAAGAGGGCCAGGGGAGGGGTGACAACAGTTGTAATCGGATCATTGGCTAAAACAAGCTGAGCTGATGGGATCAATAGAAACTGCACATGCAGCAAAGAGCCTTTAATGGCCTTTAATCTCCATTAGGTCTTAGAGGGGAAGTCAGAGGAGAGAAGGTTCAAGCCCCTTCCAAGTGTCTGTTTTGTGAAGGTTGTTTCTTCTTTTTACATTTCAGGATGATTCAGTTTTTGTGTTCTGAGTAGATTTGTTATATTTAAATATAACATTTAAATAGTAAATTAATACAATTGTATACAAAAATCCCAAGTCTTATGTTTATATACACTACCATTCAAAAAAAGGGGGAAAATTCACATCAATAAATAAATATATAATAATTCAACAAGGATGTATTCTTTTGATCAAATGTGACAGTAAAGACATTTTAATGTTTTTTATGATTATATTCATAAAAATGTCTTGAAAAGTGCGTAATATATTCCTCAAAACTCAAAAATATTCAGCAGCACAACTGTTTTTAACATTGATAATAATATAAAAACTATTACGAGATACGTTTAAAAATCAATAAAAAAAATATGTTTCTTAAGCATCAAATGATCATATTAGAATGATTTCTGAAAGATCATGTGACACTGAAGACTGGAGTAATGACAGCTTGAAAAAAATATTACAATAGAAAGCATGTAATATTTTAATGGTAATAATATTTCACAATATTACTGTTTTACTGTAAATTTGATCAAATGAATGCAGCATTTAAAGGAAATGCTTTTAAGATATACTAAACATCATTATCCGTTTTTTCTGGCAAAGCCCTATCAGATGGATAAGTAAAATAATTTTTCAACAGACAAGAAAAATTGTGCTACACACGTCCTATAAAGCTTCAGCCTAACCTTGCTCTCAGCCATTTCTCGGCAGTTAAATACGACAGTTGCTTCAAAGAGAGCAGAATCAAAGGCCTTTGGCTGTGGCTCTCATCTCTTCCTAATTGGCTTTGCTGAGCATTCGAAAGGAGCATCTGTAGAATAACAGATCATCATTCAACTGCATCAGAATGAATCAGCTCCTTCTGATAAAAAAAGATTTAAATCACCCACTTGGTGTCCATCATGAGTAAATACTAAAGTCTTGAATCCAGCTTTACCCTTTAGGATGGATGATACAATTAAATGCATTATAAAATATGTAAATCAGCGCTAAAGTGAAGTATGTCACAGTACCACTCACTGTTTCAAAGATGAGCCGATGTCACATTATGACTTTAAATTTGTGAAACATCCTCTAATCAGATGCTACATGGTTTAACATTAAAACTCCTATGCAAAGGAGGCAGAAGTTGAGGGGAAATAGAAAATGTGAAAGCTGAGCACTTCTCAAAAGGTCATTGGCAATCATTTGCAATGCTAAGATCAAGAAGATGCACTCTTTAAAATGCCCATTTATATTATGCTCTACAGATGCATTTACATTCTCAACATGGTTATTTCAAAAAAAATATATAGTACTTTTTATGCACGCATGGCACAGTTCTGCACGTCTATTGATTTGCTGTGATTAATCTGAGATTTATGTTTTGTTCGAAAGGCCTGTTGTGATCTGACCCGACTTCTCAAAAACAAGGGCTAGGAAACCCCAAGCCAGCACAAGGGCTGATGAAATAAAAACCATCATTTGCATATTCAGCCTTTGTTCTTTTCATGCCTGTGAGCCAAACTGGCAATTAGAGGGAGTGCAGCAAAGGTTATTAATAGCATAGCCTGTGTTGTACAAACTCACCTAAAAAAAAAAGGTACAAGAAACCGTTTAGCAGCTCGATCCAATACTGATACAGATGTGGCGAACATGGTTGTCTTAATTTAAAGCCACCATCTTAGTAATTACAACTTTTTCTTCAGCACCAGACAAAGAGGAATTTCCTCTGTCAAGCAGAGGGATTCTCTTGGCAAGCCACCATTAATTGACTTTACAAAGGTGCAGATTGGACAACAAGTGCCATGTTCATGCTGTAATTGCCTGATTAAAGATGAAGAGGCTTCTGGGAGAGAGACGAGAGCTCTGCCTTTTCCACCGAAATGACATAAAACCTTGTTACCGAGTTCATGTAGCTGCACACTCATCCGTGCTTGCCATTACTCTTCCAGTGGAACAGAATCCTTTTAATATAATTTTCCTTTTACTGGTGTTGCTCTTTTGTAACATACATGCACACCACAATATGTGAAAAGCCAGCTAAACTCATTTTTTTGTGATTTGCTGTTTTCTACAAAAAAAAACTTCTTCATATGGTAAAGAACATTCTGTGAAAATGTAACCTTTATATCTTTAATATTGACTGAGTAAGGTCATGTCAAAGATTGAAATGATAGTGAAATTAATGGTAGAAATCAAACTTTAATGCTTGTTATCTCATAATTAGATTTTGAGACTTTAGCCTGGATTTCACAGAGAGGGTCACAAATATTCCTGTAATATTTACCTTTTTTAAGGGAATCTAGTGGACCACTGGTTTTAATTGCAGCACATTTTGTTAAATAAATAGTATATAAATAAAATATAAAAAGAAATAGAAACTGTGAGTGTTAATATATTAATACAAATATTAATTTTAATCTAGAAATTTCAAGAGATGTAAAAAATAACTGGAGGGGGGTTCGGGGGAATCAAGAATTATGATTTCAGATTAAGATTTACGTACTAAAATAAATTACATTACATAATTATAGCAAATTATATGAATAATAGGTCGTTTTTAATTATACAAGTATATTAATAATATTATTGAGGCATTAGGTATTATGTATTTTTTACATAATATTTTTGTCCTTTTATTTTATAATAATTTGTTTGCCCAGATACTGGGTTAATTTTTGACCTTGGCACAGTCATTTTATTATATAGAATATTAATTATAATAAATTATATTAATTATAAGTCATCCTGCCTCACCACTAAGTCATTAGGTATTACATATTTTTTGCATAATATTTTTCTTATTATTTGCTTTTTATTTTATATTAATTTGCCCAGATACCGGGATAAATTCTTACCTTGGTACATTTTTTTATATAGCTATGTATATCTGTTCATCTCAATAGATTTCAGATTAATTAGGAAAGTGAGTTATTTAAGAGAAAAAAAGAAAAACAAAATAGTCTTTCACAGAACAAGCTTTCCTACAGCACTTCAGCCACTAGAACTGAACTGTATTGTCCAATAGCGCCACCTAACGGAGGATCCATTAAACACTTACTCCGGGTAAAATACAATCAACCACGAACCTATTTGAATAATTTGCATTCAGGCTTGTGTTCTATCTGATTGAGACTATTAATATTAAAGATATTAAAATTAACTAAAAATGCAAAAATAGTCATTTAAAATTAGATCTGGTGGTGCTGCCATGCGATATAAACCAAAGCTGCTTCAGTCAAGACAATTTCTAGAATCCATTTCCATAAATCTATATTTATTTTTCAAATCAGATTAATCAATCACATCATACCTCAATTAGCATCAGCATCATTAAGAGGCATTGACTTACAGTCACCTATACAAACATGGCCTAAACCAAAGCACAAAGAGGAAGGGAACGGAAGGCGTCTCTTTTTGCAGCAGTGTCATCTTCCCGCTGATTTCGACCGCAGAACATAAACCCAGATGTGATGCCTGTTCCATCACTGGGTCCAGATCTTACCCACAACCTCCTGAAGCAAGAACAGCCTAAAGTGGTCTGTGGAGAAGGCAGCTTCCAGTGAACAAACAGGAAATAGCAGAGACGGTAATTACTTTGCATTACTCACAGATGTTTGAGAAGAACAAGTCATATGGGGGGAGTGTGATCTCATCTTCCCAGCAGGGAAACATTCGGACTGTAAGGCCATAGCAACATTAATTTTATCATTCATTCAATATAATCAAGACCTAAATAGATTGTTTCATTTGCATGGTCTCAGAATAATGCTCAGTATATAGTTGCAAACAGCAAAACAGAAAGTTCTCATGCGATACGAATTTGGAAGATACAAATAATGTTTCACGCTCATTAATTAAAGGAGGACATTCTGAAAGAAAAAACTCAAAACGTGGCATCGCTAAACATGGATCATGTTTATTTTAGCTAGTGAGTCACCTATAGGAGAAAACTGTCACGTTCTCACTGAGCTTCAGCAATTCGGACTGAATCCCGATTAGCAGCAAATTAGAATCCTGATCAGTCCAAAAAAGCGTTAAAGAGGTTCTGCTGAACACCAGGCCTGGTTACGTCTGGGGACGATGGACTTCAGAGGAACGTATGGCATTTCTGAGCAGGTTTCTCCTATGACAAATGCACTTCTGAATGATAAGATTGCAGGAAAAAGAAAATAACCAAACAAACAAAGAAAATAAAAATGCATCGGCTGGTGTCATTGTACACCAAGCTGCGAAACTATTATTTGGTACAGAAATAGATGCTGATACACAAAGATGAAAGGGCTACTCCGGAGGCAGTCTACATTATCGGACGTGGTTATTCTGACTTGGGATTCAGTCAGGTGGGACGCAAGCTTCTGCACCTCAATTATGCTTTTTACAGCTTCACGTAAATTCAAGTAAAGATTTTTCTTTCCTTGGATACATAATTCTCATCTTCTCTGAGTGTGCTCAAATTTATAGAGAGCTCAAATCTAAATGATTTACCAAAACAAACAAGACAAAAGAATAAGCCTACAAATGCATTTGAAATCTTTAGAAACAACTACATTGGTTAAGTCAGTTAATACCAAACAGATGTCCAATGATAGTTAAGGGTACTGGGTAGAAGCTTTTAGAAGTGTTAAAAGTGCTTTAAAATACAGTTTACGTGAGTGATTTTCTTTCCGTTTCGTGCTAGATTGAGCGTAAGGGCAGATCCATCAGAAGTTGACGCAGAAAAGTCCACTGTCGTGATTAAGTGTTCGTACATCGTTTTCAGCAGAAAAAATAGGTCAGAACCCATTCTTCCTCTGAGGTTACACAATATTTAAGGTTCTACATCATTAGTGTTGATGTTCTACCAAGGAGATCTCTGTAAACCTACTGTTTATTTCTATTTCGCTCCTGTAAAGAAAGAGAAAGAGAGAAAAGAGACAAAATTAGATGATTAAAATGGAATATGAAGCCATTCAAATTTTACGAAGCTAGTTGGTTTTAACTTGCGGTATGTTGTTTTTTGTTTAAATCATATAAACGAAAACTAACATTTTATTTTTTATGCTAACAATACATTATAATGTTGCGATACCCAAGTTCACTGTATGAAAAATGGATATTAATTTTGAATTCTGACTGAGATTAGACAGTGATATTAAATTAGTGTTTCTATGAAGGAACTTTACCTTTGTCATCATCTAACTCAATGTAAAATTTGATAAATGAGCGCACAATTAAATATCAAGATTATATCATATACGATTGACTAAAATAAAATCAATTTGAAAAACATTATACATGTTGTGGGTCACCAAGTAAGCAATTTTGAAAATCTAAGAAAGATTTCAAATGTTATTTTGCTGAAGATGCAGGTCTAACCACTGCTTGCAATACTGATGCAAAATGATTCTGCGTATCTGACGTATCAGAACTGCTGATACAGCCAGTGGTTTCAAAACAGTATGAGGCTGATTACATCTCTCGGACATGCAGAGAGTAAAACTTTTCACCCTTAAAGTAATTTTAAAACAAGCGTAATATTTTGACAAATGTTTACGGGAGATGAAGACCTCGGTTACATAAAAGCCATGTTATTCTACATTGTAGGGTGGTGGTCCCACATGTTGTATGACCAGCTGCATACTACTCAATTCAGCTTAGTAACCCCTCTTGGAGATATTGGATTGGAGAATAATTAATCATGCATGACAAATATGCTTGTGAACAGGGTATTTTTACAATTATGTAACTGAAAACCTGCTTTTGCGTTATGCTCAAACACACCAATAGGTCCAAGTCTGATGACCATTATCTTAATGAAGCTCAGAAACAACTTAAAGGAATAGTTCACTCAAAAATGAAAATTTGCTTAACAATTACTCACCCTGAGACCATCCAAGATTTCATTTTTTCCATTGCAACAGATTTGGAGAATAACTTGCTCACCAATGGATCCTCTGCAGTGGATGGGTGCCGTCAGAATGAGAGTTCAAACAGCTGATAAAAGTATCACAATAATCAATAAGTAATCCACACAACTCCAGTCCATCACGTCTGGAGTGAAAATGTGAAAAGCTGCACGTTTGTAAGAAACAAATCCATCATGGTGTATTAACTTTAAAACTTACTTCTGGTCAAGTAATTATAGTCCATAATCCATAACAACATTTCCTCCAGTGAAAAGGTGCATCCCCTGTTGGTCCCTTACATCAAAGTCCTCTGACATTTTAGTTTAAAACTGTTTTTGCTTGTTACCAGTGCTTGATCTGTGCATCTTTCTTTCCTGATTCAGACAAGACAATTGTATTCAATACTTTTCAATAATCAATATTATGATTAAAGGACTCTTATTTTAGCCAGAAACAACAGTTTGGAGTTAAAAACATGTTAATGATGTATTATTACAAATTTTTTATTACAAACATGCTTTTAACTTTCACTGGAGTTGTGTAGATTACTGTAATGTTTTTATCAGCTATCTGAACTCTAAACCAACGGCACCAAATCACTGCAGAGGATCCATTGGTGAGCAAGTGATGTAATGCTACAATTCTCCAAATCTGTTCTGATGAAGAAACTCATTTACGTCTTGAAAGTCCTGAGGGTGAGTACATTTTCAGCAAATTTTCATTTTTGTGTGAACTATTTATTTAACCCTCTGGTGCAGTTTGCTCATTTTTTTATGTAAAAACTTAATTTTTAACTTTTACTTTTTGTTGTTGTTGTTGTGTTACTTCACCTAAATAGAATGTAACTTGGTAAAGGTTTTGGCATTTGCCATGTTAACAAACACACAAATCATGGATACGATCTGAAAAGGTAAAATGGTCCTGAAAAAAACATTCACTTTTGTACAGTTCATGGTTAAAAAAAATGAAGGTGAGTTTTATTTAGTGGGAACATTTGGCATAATAATCTCTTATTAAAGTTCAGGGTTTTTTTTTTAGATATCAACCTCAATTTTGGAACTTGATTAGCTTTATGAATTGTATGCCGTTTTAGAGTAAAACATTAAATATTTTGGAAAATGTATATTTCATAGAAAATTTTAAACAAAATTGAGCATTTCTCATAATAATACATTTCTAGAACTTAAGTTTCACTTTTTTCACTTCAGCAATAATCTACTAAGTGTCGCCTTTAAAAAAAAAAAAAAAAAAGAAGAGACTAAACTTAAGTCTGTGCTCCAAAGCATTTGAGATTTACAACAGTTTAAATGGGAAATTTCATTTTCGGGTATATGCTCAAAAAGGGCTTACCAGGTAATAAATGAATAATACCATACCATCTAAAAATACAAAATATTAAATAAAAATTATCTGAAGAAAAAGAAAATCTGTACATTTTTTAATCACCATGTGAGCAGCACCAGATGGATTTTAATGCATAAATCTGTTACATTTAAAAGCTATCATTAAGATATGAAGCAAGAAAGACTGGGCACAAGAAAACCGTTCATGTTTACCGGCTAAGCAGAGGTATGTTATCTACATCAGGAGTCATGTATGACTCCAGCCTGGCTCTTGTATTTCCAAACAACATAAAGCCATGTGCCACTTGAAGGCTATAATACACTTAATTGGAGATACTGATTGCATTATAGACAGTACTTTTACAGCCCACTGTTGGTGACTAAATCAGTTGTCAAAATGTCAATGACGCAGACTGACAGAATAGATTAGAATTTATTAGCTCATCATTCTTAAATGCTTGACATTTCTGATGATAATGAAAAGTAAATAACTGCAGTTAAGCATCACATTTATGAATGCACAGTGCCATGCTATATAATGCAAATATTTATTCTATATACACTGCTGTATGCCACAAATTAAGACCACTTCATTAGATTAAATAAAGCAATAAAGCACTAGATTTCACAAATTAAACCAGAGGCCTTGGAGACCTTTTTATTTAAATAGTTTATTTTATTATGGCTTTGGCAATCTACACATGATTGGCAAAGTACTGAAATAAGGTTCTGAAAAAAAACTTAATCTGAGGTTTGATAATCTCTCATGAAAAAAAAGAAGCTAAAGTAGTCCAAGTACAACAAGACATCATGATTAGGCCAAGCGCCATTTTGATTGCAATTTTTCCATTTATGTTCTTGACTAACAAGTTCATCCTAAAGTGGCTTACGTAAAGATGCACATATATCGTGTAAGTATACTCAATCAACTGAATACAAATGACATGCTGATGTAACAAATCCAATAGAGTTGCAGTGCTGCATACAGGCCATATACATGCAGCAACAATTTCAGTCAATTCACAATTTGGTTATTCACAGGAGTAGAAGCAGCAGCTTAACACTGATAAAACACAGAACTCTGTTCAGCCGAAGTTTATTGACAATTTCTGGACAATTAAAACGTTTATGGTAGCTTTGGTCAAAATATCTAAAACTAAAAAACTGCTGGCATTCATTCTTCTTTATTTTATACAGGCACGTGACGGCAAAACATTGCAATGGTTATCACCATGTAAACCATCACAAGTTTGGGAGTCACTCCCAAAACAGAAGTGAATACATGACCACAGTAGTACAAAGTTGGGCCAATGAGTTTAGTGTAGATATTAAGCCTTTTAGTGCCAAACAATTTCCAACAACTTCCTAACAAGTTTAAGCTCTATAAAGATGATACTGAATGACCCTATCTGTTCAGATGCAAGACACAATACATTTTTAAAGGTTTGACCTGATAAACCCCCAAAATCATGTGAAATCTGATCTAAATGCTGTTTTCATAACTCACATACAAGGACAAAAAGCAGCTGGTGCAGAGGTAACAGGCACAGATATTAATTATTTGTGTTGGTTGGGCAGGAAATGATGTAAGTCCAATCTATTAATGGGACATCTGCCTGCTGTTTGAGCAGAGACACTGATTGGCGTCACAGCTCAACGCCAGCCTGTGTCAATAAATTGTCAGAGACTTTTCTTTTTTTTTTTTTTTCAAGAACCATTTATTTCACAATACCCATCTTCTGAGACTTTAACAGTTCAGTTAATTGAAATATAGGGGAAATGTAAAGCCGTGTTGAGCAATAACACAAACAACTTATTATGTGACCACCAGTAATTATGTACTGAGTTACCAGATCTAACATTTAATTTCTAATTATGACATACTGCACTGTTTTTGTCTTGCTGCTGCCTATTTCTGAAACTCAAAAGAGACAGAAAGGCTTGGAAATTAGTTGCTATTAAAAACCTACCTTTGAAAATGGATGGACATTCTGACAGCACTGAAACATAACAATGTGGATCTAAAAGATCTAAAGGTGCAGTGCCTGCTTTCTGCTATTGTGAAGAGTGGCAGAAAGCTGCGCTTACCCTTCGCATGGCTTCCTCTTCCTCCTGCCGCTTTTCATAATGTGCAAAATCGTCAAAGATTGAGGTGGTATGCTTGAAAGTCGCAATAATTTTAAGCACTTGCTTTGCCTTTTCTAGGGGCACTTCCTGAGTGTCCCTGGAGTTGGTGACAGGCTTGTTGTCATTGTTTTCTAAGCGAATGTGCCGCAGTTGGTTATTGGGCACGTCCTTAACAAAGATCCATTTCACCTCAAACTTGCCCTTCCACTTATCCTGGGACCAGACGCCAGCGTAGGCATTATAGTCCACAGTTGACTTCATCTCAGCCACGCCGCAGAAGTGTCCGCTGCCGTTGACGCTAAAGAGCAGGTACAGTGGACCTTTGGCACAGAGCGAGCGGTAGGCGCCATCCAGACGCTTGTTTCCATGCTCTGTGCTGCACCAGATGGAGTACTTGATGGAACGGTGAATGTCATCCTCCGAGTAGCTCTTGATGATAAAGACCCGTCCGTTCTTCAAGTTCCAGTCAAAGTCTTTGGGGTTGTAATTGTTGAGGGCCTTGAGCTTCTCCAGCACAGGGTGAACCTCACTGGAAGAAGGTGACGAGCTCATAGGGACTCCCGTCCCAAGGCCAAAGTTCTCCATGCCGCTGTTCTGGTTAAATGTGGTTCCTCGGTTCCGAGGAGCCACCCAGCGGTTTTGGGGTGGGAGGTTCTGTGCCTGAGGTGGGTGCAGGGGACCTGGTTGCAAGTGATGGTGCGGGTGAGGAGGACCTGGAGGCAGCTGCTGAGGGTGCTGGGGAGATTGTAGCTGGAGCTGCTGGTGTTGGTGTTGAGGAGGTAATTGACTCTGCAGCATGGGCTGAGCTTGGGCCAAGAGTTGCTGCTGCACCAAGGGCTGAGGCGGGAACATCTGCTGCGCAAGAGGGGGTTTGGTGATGGAGCCTTTGTCCTCCCAAGTCCCAATGTTCATGTTATGCTTTATCGGTGGAGGAGGAATTGTGGCGCCACTTCCTAACCCCATGTTGGGCTTTGTCTTCAACTTGGCCTGAGGTTTCGCCGGTTTCCTCGCGATGGCAGCCCACGAGGCGGGGTTTGGTGCGGAGGAGCTGACGGGTGGCATGCTGTTGGCAGCCATGCTACTCATACCCACCGTCCCACCTAAAGGAGATCCAACCGTTTTTGTAACAGTCGACATGTCGGAGCCAAGCTTGAGCCCGGCCATTCCCTGATCGATACTACTGAGCCCTGGAACTTTACTAAGTTGCGAGTCACTGCCAAATCCGGCCTGTCCATCAGCAATGGCCCGGCCCAATGAGCTCGGGGGATATCCGTAACTGCTGCCGTATGCTGAGCTCTGTGTAGACTGTCCCTGAGAACCACTGGTGCCCCAGGTAGAAAAGTCAGCATTTCCAGGAAAGAAGTTAAATCCGTGTTGGCTGAGAAAAGGGGGCGTGTTGCCTAAAGCACCAGGTTGACTGAAGACTCCATCGGGAATGAAGTGATGCTCACCATTGCTCATCTGTCCATACGTGGTCAGGTACGGCATAGGCGGGTCTCCTGCAGTGGACCAAGCAGCCTCTCCCAGGGAGTAAGGGAATCCGATAGAGGGAGCATAATAGCTGGGCATGTAGGGATCAGACATTGGTGGGTAGCTATTACTCTGTAGGGGGTCATTAAAGATAAGTCAGTAATGATGTAACAAACCAGTGGTTAAATAAAGATGTGACAAAAGTATGATAGGAGAATTTTTTTTGAAAAACAAGATTTTTTTAAATTAATTTAATACTTTTATTCACCAAGGATGCATTAAATTGATTTTAAAAAAGACATGTTATAAATTATTTCTATTTTAGATTAATGCTATTTCTATTGATCAAATAATCTTGAAAAAATACATGCATCAATTTCCACAAAACTAGTAAGCAGCACAACTGATTTCAACATTGATAATAATAAATGTTTATTGAGCACCACATCAGCATTAGATGAATTTCTGAAGGATCATGTAACACTGAAGAAATTTAAAAACAATATTTTGCAATATTACCATTTTGTTATGTATTTTTTATCAAATGCAGCTTTGGGGAATATAACATGCATAACATTACAATATAACAAAAATATTTATAAAATCTCCACAAGCTTTTGAATGGTAATACATAATATAGATAAGTATCAGCAAATAATAAAACATGGAAGTGGTCAATGATTTGTTACATATGTATCAGTTTAATCTTTAATATAATGGAATAGTGAAATGAAATCATAAATATGGTAATACTAATATTTTCTGTACTGATAACTAATATGAAAATATAAGGACAAAAACTCACCTGATTTGTTTGGCTGCTCAGGTAATTGTCAAATTCATCCTCATTTACAGCATCCTTCTGATGCATTGAGCCGTTTTGCACTAAGCAAAATTACACCAAAGACAGACAGAGACAGTGAGTGTGTCAGTTAGTTTTACTAAATAACCATGATGTTGATAAGAAATAATGACACACAGCTAAAGTAAATTACACTTGGAAATGAGTATGTCTAAGCAAGAACAACAAGTAAAAACATTAAAACTATGAAGTCACATAAAGAGCTAGATTAATATCAAGACTGGTCTACTACATAAAATACGATTCACAGAAGGAGTGACTATTTATAAATGCACACGAGTGAGATGGCGAGAAACACATCAGTAAACCGAACCCCCTTAAAGAGACATGCGGGTGAGTAAATGACAGAAATTTAAAGGGTTAGTTCACCCAAAAATGAAAATGATATCATTAATTACTCACCCTGATGTCGTTCCAGACCTGTAAGACTTGCGTTCATCATCGGAACACAAATTAAGATGTTTTTGTTTGAATTTGAGAGCTCTTAGACCCTCCATAGACAGAAAAACAACTGAAATGTTCCCATGTCCAGAAACATAGCAAGGAGATCGGTAAAATAATCCATGTAACATCAGGGGTCCAACTGTAATTGTACAAAGCCACGTAAAATGGTGTGAGGATGTTGAACGCTGGATCTGGATCAGCGCACGTCCACAAGAGAAACAGGAGAGACGAAAATGTGGAATACAATCGTTATTTTTGTTTTCTTTGCGTAAAAACTATTCTCGTGGCTTCGTAAAATTACAGTTGAACCCCTGATGTTAACATGGATTATTTTACCGATCTCCTTGCTTCGTTTCTGGACATGGGAACATTTCAGTTATTTTTCTGTCTATGGAGGGTCTGAAAGCTCTCAGATTCAAACAAAAACATCTTAATTTGTGTTTCGACGATGAACAGAGGTCTTACGGGTCTGGAACGACATCAGAGTGAGTAATTAATAACATCATTTTCATTTTTGGGTAAACTAACCCGTTAATGTTTGAGTGACCTGTCCCTTTAAGTGGACAGAAAACGAATCTTTTCATCACATACCTTTGTTTCCTTGTCCTTTAGGTCTCTGATTTTGGGTTCAAAGTGTGAAGACAGTGACAAAAAGACAAAAAACAAACTATGAACATCAGTTTATCACACAGACATGGATACAATGATTCGGCCTAGCAGAAACAGCAATCAAATACCCACGACTCCCAAGTTTGTGGAGAAGCGGCTTGACTATGATTGGCGTTATCTGCGTTTTACAACATAATGAAGAGCCTTGCTGTGCGTTAGTTTGTTTTGAAACGTTTATTCCTTCCAAGCGCGCTAATAATGGTGTCTAAGTAGGCAGATCACTATGTTTTAAAACACAGCCACTAACGTTACCTGTACATGCACTATCATGCGTATATAGTGATATGGATGGAACCTGATCGACAGTTGTCGCAGACATCCTCCGGGAGCCCGAGCTGATCGCTGTTATGACTGTCCACGGCTGTCTCTCCTGCCACCGCTGCGGGTTCACGTTTTTTCCTCTCTCCGGATTGCTCTATAATCACAGCGTATTTCTCAGGCGTTGATCTCCTCGCCTGGTTTCAAACACGGTCGGCAGCGGTCCTCTCGGCGGTACTGACAGCGAACGTCAAACGGCTGGGGGAGGTTGGCTGCTGTGTGATGTGTTTAAGTTAGTCGAAAACATTCACACTGTGTAACGTCTGGAGAAAATATTACCACTGGCCTGCTCTGCTCCACAATGGCGGATGGGCTCTGACTCTCACTTCCGTTTGAGCGCTGATCTTCCGCCGCTGACGTACGAGGAGACATGCGCCTGCTTTTTCATACAATGCAAACTATTTATCTTGCGATTATTAATGTAGGCTTTAATTGTGTTATTAATCTACTTTGTACATTTTGTGTGTTTACAACGCGGTTTCTTTCGGCTTGTTTTTGGTTCGATTTCTGTACATTTATTAAGGATCACATCATGCCCAGCTTTTAACTGTTTCACAAATGTTCGGGTAACGTATTCCCCTTTACAGTCCATGGTTGTTTCCTTGTGACATGTTTTATCATAAAGGACGATATTTAAAGAATATGATGCTTCTATTCGCTAAATTTAGCATACATATTATGTAAATAAGCCTTTTGGGGGTAAATAATATATATATAAATATTTAGTTATTTCATATATATTATTATTATATTATTTTACATTATTTTAATACTGAAATCATATGACAAGTATTTTACAGGGCCTACCAAACTGGCAGGTGAAAAATAGTCAAAATATATCCATGAAAAGACAACATTAATTCTGCTATAACTGTTCTTTAGCGCTTGGTGGCACTGTTATATTTTTTACGAAAATAACATGACCGTAAATGACGTTCTTTACAAGTCATCAAAATAAAAGTCCCTTAACTGCTTAAAACCCCAATAACCATCAGAAAAAATTTAACTTAATTTATAAACCTTAAGAAGATGCAGTCTATATCTGTTATACTATATCTGTAATAATAATTTCCCATAAGGAATTAAAAAATGTAAATCAGTCATTTTGTCAGACTGTTCTCAGATTTGCTTTTCTATTAAATTATGTATTTATTCATTCATTCATGTGTTTGTTAAATTTTTATTTGTGTATTTTTTTTACAAAATACAAATACAATTTTTTTCTGTATCTGTCACCTTATTTCAAACGTGCATAATATGACTTAAAATGTTATATTACTTTAATATATATTATTTTAAAAGATATTTCATACTTTATTTTGTTGTAGTGCACAGATAAACTGAACTTTAATCATTGAAACAGATTGTAGTCCAATCCTCGGCCATACTGAGCTAGTGTGAGTGTTTCTGGCTTCAGCTCACTGTGTGGGGCTGATCCTCCTCAAACACACTCAGGTTGGGCCTTGGAGCATGCAGAACATGCTGACAGTGATAGCTAACTCACTTAAGGGTGGTGCCAAAATAAATGTAGGTATCATAATGTATATGTGTTTGCTGTAAATAAGACAGAGCATTGAAAGAATCAAGCTCTGTTTAGCTTAGAGGCGTTAAAAGATTTAGCTGGGCTAAAATAGATCTCTGCAGTCTCATCGACCTTGTAAATGGTGTACCGTAAATGCAGAGTCATGCTTACTGTAAATTAAATAGCCACTGAACTGCATAGTTTGGGTCCTGTTGTTGATTTTTTTATTTAAAGGGATTGTTCACATGCATGGTACTGTCATGATCGTACAAAGAGAAGAGAAGAGAAGAGAAGAGAAGAGAAGAGAAGAGAAGAGAAGAGAAGAGAAGAGAAGAGAAGAGAAGAGAAGAGAAGAGAATAAATTGTTCAATAAAGTCGTTATTTTAGTTTTATTTGTGCACAAAAAAATATTATCATAGCTTTATAAAATTACAGTTGAACCACTGATGTCACATGGACTGTTTTAACAATGTCCTTACTACCTTTCTGGGCCTTGAATTTGGTAGTTCCGTTGCAGGAGGGTCAGAGAGTTCTCGGATTTCTCGGTGTTCTGAAGATGAACAAAGGTCTTACGGGTTTGGAACGAGATGACAAGAGGTTGAGAAATTAATGCATTTTCAATTTTGGGTGAAGTATACCTTTAAGAGTTTCATCATTTACAGCAATGGCTGAGAGAGAAGTTCTTAAATATCCAAATTGGACTGTAACTAAAAAATACTAAATTAATCTGAATCAAATCAGAATCAAACTCAATCAAGAGCTTGTACTAGGAATCAAATCAAGAAATGTGTATCAATACCCAGCCCTTATTTGAACATGTTTACAATCCATTTCAGGTCAAAGGGGTGGTGTTGCCAAAGGCAAGGGTGGCTCTATGCACATGTATGCCAAGAATTTATATGGCGGGAATGGTATTGTTGGTGCCCAGGTGAGTTGTAAGCTTGTACCATAGCTTACAAGAATATTACATCAGGCATTTCTAAATCTAAATTTGACTGTTTTGAAGGTCCCTCTTGGGGCAGGTGTGGCCCTGGCATGCCAGTATCAGGGTGAGAATGAGGTTTGTGTCACTCTGTATGGGGATGGAGCTGCTAATCCGGTAAGAGCAACTTTTCCTGTGTTCACAAGTTTGCGTGCGATCTGCTGTTGCAAAATAATGTCTTATCTGATTAATCTCTTTATCAGGGCCAGATCTTTGAGTCGTTTAACGTGGCAGCTTTGTGGAAACTCCCCTGTATTTTAAACTGTGAGAATAATAAATATGGCATGGGGACATCAGTGGAACAGGCCTCAGCCAGCACAGATTATTACAAGAGAGGAGACTACATTCCTTTTCTGAGGGTAACTTTTTTTTTTTTAGCTGTCTCATCCTGTTTTTATGTTCACCAGTGCATGCAAATTTACACAGAAGTACATAAAAGGCACAATCGTCAAATCACAGTTTGACAGGGTGCAATCTTACATACATTCCAATGTAATTGTATGCCACCCAAAAAAATATGATAGATGATTATAATCGGTCTACCTATTAACGAGTGTACACATACTACGCAGCATTGTTAAATTCATGTGCATAGTAGATTTCATTGTAAGCAAAAGAGATGTACTGTCCTTTGTAATAGATTTAAGAAATAACTATTAAATGTAAAATGATAATCAGGGACAAACATTCTTAAGAGGAAATTTCTTCTTAACTTACATTTTCTTCTTATTTTTTAACTTAAGAAAAAAAGTTAAGAATATTTTGTATTCCCAAAAATTATTCTTAAGAATATTCGTATCTTTTTTCATAAGATTGTTCTTAAGACAAAACTTAAGAAGATTTCAAATTCTTGAAAAGAATCTTCTTAAAAATCATGGTAAATAACTTCTTAAATTTAGGACAGCCCCAGACTTGTCTTAAATCCCAAACAGTAAGAATTATTTAATACATTTATTGGGTTATTTCAAATTAATTGTTATATTTAAGCATTACAACAACATTAGCTACATAGAATACATAGTAGGACCATGATTAATAGGGATGTGCACGAGTTTTCTGAAGTGACAGGGAGGCTAATGTAAACAATGATCGGTCATGATTAGCCAGTATGTGTGACGCTACTTTTTGCTGACTTAAAAACTCTACTAAAACGAGTCAGATAGGGAGCTTTAATTGGACGCTTTTATTTTAGCTTATAAATACGACAGAGGCTGCATCCGAAAACTGCAGCTGACTTGCTGCCCTGTCAGGCAATGACTTAAGGCAGCGTTTTTGCACGGAGGCACCTCGCGAAACTGAGTTCGGACTGGCTTCTGAGGCAGCGTAACGGTTTAATGATCTACAATAATATAGAACGAGTTTTGGTGATAACTAAATTAATATTGAATTACTACAAAACTGGTTTCTCGCTAGAAATAACACCAAAAGTGCAAAAAGTTAGTCAGAAAAATACATTTATACACAAACTAACCACCAAGCGCTACTTTCAGACGCCATCTTTATTTTTTAGCTCAATCGAAAAGATCGCTACAGCTTGAGACAGGCTGTTCAAAAACACGCCGCATTAAAAGCGTGAAGCTGAGCGCCAGTCAAATCGCGACAAAAGGAGTGTGCGTGCTGATTATGATTATGAGGCTAATCTGCAGGAAGCGCAAAAAAAGACAATAAAGGGCGAGTTAATCAGTGCGTCATGTATTCACTCAGATAAAGACATTTTTCATTCTTATTTTCTTCTTAAGAAAAAAAAGTTGTTCTTAAGAATACATTTGAGAAATTATTAAGAATTTTTCAAGAATTGCACTTAAGAACATTACGAACTTCGTGGAATTTATCTTAAGAAATGTCTTGACTTATTTCTTAAGAAGATCTTAAATCGCTCACATATATCTGTCACATATTTTCTTCTACTATTATTTTATTTTATTTTAAGAAAAAAAAATCTTTCCACACACCTGATTGGGAATCACCAATCTCCAAGTAGCCTATAATAGATTATAATATAAAGGTATACATCCACCCAAAAATGAAAGCTCTGTCATCATTTACTCGCCTGTTTGAAACCAGTGTGAACAAAACAGCATTGACAAATTTTTCTAAGTATCTTCTACAGAAGAATGAGTCATACACCATTGAAACAACATGAGAGTGAGTTCATTTTTATTTTTGAATGAATTGTCCCTTTAAAATGGACCTACAAAACCATGTCATGTTTTCCTTAATTGTATTTAGTTAACAGTCAAATACAGAGCATTGCTTAACAGTTTAAAGAATCTGCGAAATAACTACTAATAATATTATAATAATACATATCATATATAATCATTGTGTCTGTTCTTTGACCATATGTTGCACTGAAAAATAATCTCTTTCATGTCATATGTTTAAAAATGGTGTGTGAAAACATCCACGATTTCATGATCCTAATGTTGTGTTCAGAAGTCAGAAAGAGCTTTATCATCAAGTAAGTTTACACACACAAGCAATTTGACTTGGCGACAAGAGCTTCCAAGAAGAAAGTACGGATACTGCAACATGCATGCTAGTGCAGATATACATGAGAATCATGTTGAACATTTGAAAATCGTATTAATCTTAAGTGTTTTTCACATTTTACAACAATGAAACCCAAATATTTTTGCCAGCCAAACTGTTAATATCTTCTAAGATTAATTAAAAGTTAATATTTCGATAATTTTAACACTTTCATATTGACAGTTATCTGACATGGGTTAATTATAACATGACATGCAGGTTATAAATAACATGTTATCTTTTTAGTAAGTGTTTTATTTTGACTGTTTATATAAAAATGCTACTCAAAACATTGTTGTAGAGTATATATAAATATTAGTTACATTCATTAAATGTTATGCTATGACAAGTGCAGAAGTAATTGCTTTATGAATATAACTCAAATTGAAGAGACAAGGGAAATTGTGTGAATGTATGTGTATGTGGAATGAACCAATGCAAAATTAAGTCAGTGTCTGGTGTCTGAGATAATTATTAAAACAGCGCCTTGGCACTCAGGCCTCCATGTATGTTTAGTTCACCGAAAATGATCAGCTTTCTGTGATTTAAGCTCCACATCCAGTCTGAAACAAGACAATGACTTTACATGATGATGAATATATGTGGAAACATCCCACAACCAAATCAAGGCCATATTATTACACTATTGATGATGACATATGATTTTGCATCCAGCTGCTGACCTAGAGGTGTCTTGATGTCCAAGAAGACTGCCATCAGAATAAGGCTTTAAGGTTTATGCACTGTATTTTATAATCAATTACAAATTATAATAATTACATATTAATAATAATTCATTACATTTATATAGCACTTTTCTGCTTTTTTGAAGCACTCAAAGCGCTCTATATTGTCAGGGGGTATCTCCTCATCCACCACCAGTGTGCAGCTTCCACCTGGATGATGCAACGGCAGCCATAGTGCGCCAGAACACCAATATTAACATTTTAACTACAAGAAAAAATGTCTCAGTTGGCATGTAGCTTATGTAGGTAACAGAAACACTGGCTATATACAAAATAAAAAGGGTTTATGAATGACACAGGATACTCACACCAGACGTATGCATTTTATTAAGCCACAGATACATTTGTAGTGATTTGTTTCAGGCATTGTTGTAGTTACACACTGCAGTACTAGTCACCAAATGACAACTAGGTAGGCTAATCTATTCAAATAAATAAATACATTAATTAAAGCCCCACAAATGAAATATATAAAAGCTAAACTCGTCAAAAAGAAAAACTACATTAACCTAGGTTAGCATAAGTTATTCACTTATTGTTTGTTTTGCTGTGTCCCTGTAATCAATCAGGTAAAACAGCTATGCATTGGCTAGACACTCTTGCAGTTAATGCTTTAATGCCGAACATTGATACTTCATTACCTTTTCGAAATAGTCCATTAAACTCGAAGCGATTTGAGGAGCATGCACTAATATTTTCAGTTCCATTCGTTTGCTCGTTGTTTCAAGGACACGCCCACAACAAGGGAACTAATGACTATTCGCGTAAACTCCACCCACTGGAACAGTTTTTCACGGGAACTGAATATTACACAACACCGGCCCCTGCTTTTAATTTATGGTTGCATGCAGAGAAGAAATAATGCAAAGTCTGAATGGGTGAAACTAGGCCTAAATGTACGGATTATATAGCTGACCGTACAGATTTGCCAACTTCCATACAGTAAAATATAATATTAATTTAATGTAATTATTATATGAAAACCTGTCAGCTCAGATCACAGGTTGGGGCATCGAATGCACTGCGCTCCTCTCACCTGTCCGTCCATGAGCGCCACAGCTTCAGCTCCACCCTCTGAGAATGATTGACAAGCGTATCAGCCAATCAGATGCGTCATACTGAAAGAAGCGGAAGTGAATAGAGAGCGTGAACGTGTTTTTCTGTCAAAAGGGGACAGTGGCGACGCGCGCGAGAGAGAGAGAGAGAGCGACTGGCGCGAGATCAGGGGCACGGTCTTTCTATTTCTATGGAAACGCTGCACTGACTGACAGAGGTGAGCGGAGGTGAAGGTGCTTTCGGAGGCGTTACGCACGTAACGGATTCCCAGCTTTATTCCCTCAGTGTCAAGAGCGCGGAAACAAACAGACATACTCTCCTCAAAGTAGCACAGAATTGTTCTTTTGAATCTGATTTATAAAAGAAGGAACCTCCAAAAAGTGAAGATGCCCCTGGCACAACTAGTTGACCCTTGGCGAAAGATGGCAATCGGGAGTGCGGCGAGCGAGGTGAGTCTGCACCGTGTATAAATCGCTGATATGTTCATTATAAATTCGCTACTTCTGTTTTTAGAGATCGTTTCTGTGTTTCGTTGTTGTACAACCTGTTCCAGATCTGTATATCCGATGCTGGGGCTTAGCGGCTATAGAGTATGACCCGTGTAATGTCTGCGCGTGAATGCTTTTAAAACAATGCGTTTGCCAAAGACCACGGATACATTTTTTGACTTGTAGTTTCTTTGTAACTAGCATGAGTTCATCTCGATCACTGTGCTTTGTTAACGGAGACTGAAGTTTTCATGAATGAGACCGCGTTCACGGCTCTCAGGCTGATTCATACCGGTGCTGTGATGATGACACCTGAATGATGAATCGGTTCTGTTGTGTGGGACTCCGTTATCACCGAGGAATTTATGTAAATCAGTTCATTTAACCTGTTTAATTTAATAATAACGTCTCTGTGTGTGCATAAAACATTATATTTTTAATTGTTCGCATGATCTCTTATTTCTTTTCTTGTTCCATATTTTCATTTAAAGTAAACTGTACCTTTAAGGGGCAACATTTTCCCCTGAAATAATTTTGCATTTAAGGGCATTATGGGTTTTTAAGGTGTTTTATGCCAGTTTAAGTAAAATGCTTCTATTGAGTCAATTAATTGAAACAGTCACTAGAGTGTGTGACCCACTAGATAAGCCTAGAATAGAATATACTACAATATATCAAATGTTAAATAATACATTTAAAATCTGAGGAATTCTAGGCAAATCTGTGGCCGAAAGTATATTGATTCAAGTGGGGTTATTTTACTCATAACAAAGTTTTAACATTTATTTACTGTCCTCATGAACTCGCATCACTTTAGCACTAAATTTGCTCTCTAAGACTTGGTTTAATCAGTTTCATGTTATATGTTTTAAATATGTATTATATACACGCATATACGTGAGTAGTGACACAAGGATACAAAAGGTTTTTTGATGTTTCCCGAAAATTCTAAAGATAAATTGTATATAATTCAAATGTGAAAATGGAAATCCTTTCATCATTTACTCACCCACAAAGTATTCCAAACATGTTTTAATATTCTTTCTGTATGTGGAGCACAAAAGGAAATGTTAGGAAGATAAACAATGAATGGCGACCGAGGCTGTTCTATCTAATTTCTATTCTTGTTCCATAGAATTTTCATTTTAAGTGAACTGTCCCTTTAAGGGGCAACATTTTCCCACTACAATTCATTTTTATAGGCATTTTTTCAACTCTCTTAAAAATAAAGGTGCGCACGATGCCATAGAATAACCTTTTTCTCTAAATGGTTCCATAAAGAAGCTTTAACATCTGAAGAACCTTTCTGTTTTACAAAAGGTTCTTTGTGGCTAAAGAAGGTTCTTCAGATTATAAAAGATAAGAAAGAGAGAGTTCTTTAGAACTGAATGGTTATTCTATGGCATCGCTGTGAAGAACCTTTTAAGCACCTTTATTTTTAAGAGTGTATCATGTAACATGCTTCTGTTGAATCAGTTAATTGAAACCGTCACTAGTGTGTGCAAACCCATTATTAGATGCCTAAAATAGAATATAATAATTGATATGAAAAGTTAGGTTACACATTTAAAATCTGAGGAATTTTTAGGCACAGTTTTTTTTCTGTGGCTGAAAGTACACTGAAATAATTCCAAGGGTTATTTTACCCATAACAAAGTTTAAATATTTACTGAACCCACATCACTTTGCGACAGCTAAGTTTACTCTGTAAGACTGTGTTTGATTAATTTAATCGCTGAAAATTTCCTGAAAATTCAATACACCTTTGACTTTTCTCACACTGATTTGCAAAGGGTATAATTCTGTGAATTCAGTAACATACATGCAAATTACTGCAGGCTATCCGGTAGGTTAGAAAAACTCATATTCAGTCCAGCCTGCTCTGTCATCTACTCTGCAATAGGCACAATGTTCAGAAATTACTGCTACAACCCCATTGATCCACGTGTAATAAATTCTGCTGTAAAGCTGCTGAGATGGTATTGTGAAAGAGACAGAGAGAAAAGAGAGGCAGGTAACACAATGTTCCCTTCCAGGCAGCAGATGATCACAGGCCATCCGTCAGTTTCACTCCTGCGCAGTGACAGATCGGGCCGTCTGAGTCGCCATCCTGATTAATTAACCTTGAACAGTCAATGACAGCATGTAGGCCCAGTCTAACGAGACGTTCCACCACTGCCATTTGGTGCAGAGGAGCAGACGTTCATACTGGCACGAGTGTGTGTCTGCTGTAGTAATCAAGGCTTTGTATCGCTCTTAGAAACTGATCCACGCTGAGATTGTTATGTTCAGTGTCATCTCAGCCTCAGACGGGCTGCCTACAGACCGCCCACAGTCAGTTCGATGACCATCTGATGATTCATATTTTATACAAAACTGAAAAGCTCTTGTGAAATTCACAAGCTCCAATCAGATTGTCAGACAGCAGCACAAAATCAGGGAGTGTTGGGGAACCAGGTACCAGTTGGTAATATAACTATTTGTCAGGTTAGGGATGCTTGGTACCATATTTGTTATTGATCGGTATTGGTCATATATAATATGGGATATTTAAGTGTTCATGTATTTAAGTGTTTGTCTTCACTGTGAAGCTCATTTTCCACCACATCAGAAAAATTGAATCATGTAAAATCAAGTCATAAAATGAGAAAAACAAAATGTGACATAAAAAAATTATAATTATGACATTGTAAAATGTGGGTTTTTATTTTGTGATTGAGTTCTTATCTCAAAAACTTTGTGAACAAATTTTAGACTTTGTGTCATACATTCATAAATAAATGTTTGTCATTGTTATTTTTACTGTCATAATTAGGATTAACTAAAATATTACTTTTTTTCTCATGTGGTGGCAATGGGCTTCCATATTCATCAACTCAAAGTTAATAATTAAAAACCCTACTTATTTTTACAACTGCCATGTACATCAGGGCAGAAACAAATCATGCTTTGGAAAGTCAATTTTATTAAATAAAATGTGTAATTATTATATACTATAGGTCATGATATGAGAAAAACTAAATGTCAAAATTGTCAAAAAAATAATGATGACTTTTAAAATTGAGCTTTTTATGTCATAATTGAGTTCTTATATCATCATTTAGACTGTCATAAATGTCAATGTCGTGGTTATGACTTTTTACTGTTTTTACCAAAAGATTACTTTTTCTTCCATATTCATCACTCAAAGTTAATCTATAAATCCTTAGTAACTTTTATAACACTGTTATGTAATCTTTAGCTAATCTCAAAATGAATATATTTTTTTTAATACTGTACATTACAATGTTGTGATGCCTATATTCACTTTTAATTCAGCATTTAAAAAGATTGATTTTAGTGTCTTGTGTGATATTTTTTATTTATTTAGACAAAATTGCCCATTTATTGAACATAATATGAAAATAAGGTTAAAAATAATTGTAAAAAAATGATCAATAATAGAGACATTAAACCGTTGAAGCAGTTTTATCTGAAGTATGTTTTCCCATTTGTTTTGAGTTAGAAAATCAAATTGCCAGTGCTTATAACTTTTGGACTTAAGAAATCCTCATCCCAAAGTTCATAGAGCTTGTTTATTCAGGCACATAAATAATAAAGAATAAACTGTGGTTGTTCTGTGCTGGTCAGATGGTCTCTTCCTGTCTAAGTTGGCAGTTCTTGGCCAGAATAAGCCACAATGTGAACCATGCGTTACTCTGTTAGTCAAAGGTCGGACTATGTGCTACTGTGTTCAGTATAGTTCAGACCTTTAACACATTATATTGTGTTTTCTATTCGCAATGCTTCGTTAGACACTGATTTTCCATATTCACTTTTCTCTCACATGACAGACGGAGCCCCATCATGTCTTGGAGGACTCCACGGGAGAAGATGAAAATCTATCATGTCAAGTGAGTGTCATGACTCCTCCCGCTTCTTTACCTTTCTCATGTCTCTCTCTCACTTTTCTCGGTTTTCTCAAGCTCTTTCTACCTTTTTATCCCTGTCTTTCTCATTTTTTCATGGCACGTCCCCTCGTGGGCTTTGATCTCCTTATATTATAGCAGTTCAGTGTTTTGTAACACTTGACATTTGTCAAGGAGCTGCTTTTCAAGGATGCCAGCATAGAGAAGTGGCTCTTCTGAGATGGTGGTCTGAAATGTCCCTCCATGTGCATCTGTAAGATGAGTTGGTGATAAATGGTAGCTATTGATCATTGTGTTCCCCATAGACAGCAGTTGTATCGATCGGTCCTCTGATTGCTGTATGCATGGTGGAGAAGCTGGAAATCCGGCTTGTTACATGGGCACCCTTACAGTCACGCTGAGCGGCACTGTACCATACTCATTGTATGGGCGCCCAGCATTCCTGTGCCCCTGCTGAAAATATACCAGCCTAGACAACAAAGTGCTCATTGTTTTTGTTTGTGGGAGCTTTCCTGTCTAAGCTGTAATGGTTGTTCTTGTTCAGGAAGGATTCTTCCTACACTCAAATGCCATTAATGAGTTTCCGTAACACGCATGTAACGAGTCCATTATGACATCATGCAGTCTGACCTCATACAGGAAATGGCAAAGACTTTTCAGGTCTCCTCTCCCACTAAAACACTCCCCCGTCTTCCTCCCTAGCTGGAGCTGAGAAGCATTGATTTTTAAATGCATGGCAGATGGACCTATGGATCTCGTTTGCGAGGAAAGCTGGGCCATCAAAAACACTCTCTGGAGTATTTTCTCTTCTCTCTGAACGTCTTCGCACATAAGCACACACCAAGATGTATAAAGCATCTGAAAGCTGCAAATATTCCATTATAGACGTGGGATAAATGCATACTGTTGGTTTCCTCGCTCCTTTTATATCCATACTTGTGTTTGACCTTGTATTGGAGAATCTCATGAAAACGCCTCAGTCATATTTTACATAATCAAAATAAGAAAATTGGACATTTTTATAACAATTAAATATATTTTCTCTTTAAATTCATTTTACCATAATGTGTCCAGAGTTTTTATTCTTATCAACTCTGAATGGTGACTGTCATAAAATATTATTTATGTAATACTTTTTTTTACTATAATGCATTATATATTCAGGCTTTCTGCAGATCTTCTGCAGAAAGGGTCTTTAAAAATCTTAATTCACCTTTCCACAAATTAAGGCTTTAAAAATCAGAGTAGAAGGTCTTAAATTCATAAAGTCATGGCATTATATAGTGCATGCTGTGCAAAAAATGAATATCTTACACCGTATTCTTGTCTTGTTTTCCTATGCAAATAACTAAACATCCGTAAGTCATAAATATAATAATGAAATGCAAAATGAATATAGTTGTTAATTATAGTACATGTTCTATATTATATAGTGATTATATATCTTTCTAATCCATTACAGTAATTAAATTAGATTTTAGAGAATTTAATGGGAGGAATTATGCTTAATTATCATGACAGTAAATAATGCAAAAAAGTCTTTATTTTCAATTTTATAAATGCATTTTATTCGTTAATTTATAAGCAACATGTAATAAACAAATAATTGTATAATTCATCATACATGAAAAATAATAAATAAAGTGGTGTGGGTATAATACATATAATAATACATGAAAAATAATTAAATAATACAATAATAATAAAAAGGTGGGTGTATTTTTTATTATTAAGTAAAATATAATTTCTTATTTTAAATTAAAATTGTAGTGCTCTACCACTGTATCTTTGTCAAATAAAAGAGTGCATAATATGTCCATCAATGCTTCAGCTCTATAAATGCATGTGGGTGTATCTTAGGGTTTTTGTGTCTATTTAGTCGACTGTTGTGGTTGGGTTTATGTGCATATGTGTGTTCACCTGGACTTGTTCCGGTCCCTGTGTTTAATGGGGCGTATGAGGGTAAACAGTATTTCAGTAGTGTAATGAGAGTTTAATGAGTAGGAGAGTGTGTGAATGCATTAGTCATGTGCTCAGTTAAATGGTCTTAAAGCAGCTCTTTTTCTCGGAACAGCTAATGAAACAGGAAGGAATGAGTGAAAGTGTGTATTCGTTATATTTAGTTTGCAATCAGCCACTTAATTTTATCTGGAAGCCATTTGAGAGTTTATAAACAGGATCATATTTAAATTCATTCTCAAAACAGCTGCAAAACAGTGAATCACTCCAGTTAGCAGCTCACTGGCTCCATCTGGTGAAAACGCACAGCTTGTATTAAGGTGATTCATTTAAATTTAGATGTAAAGCATTTCAGCCACACTAACAGAGTGGTTAGCAAAAACAGTAAGACTGTTTGATCCAACACGTACACTTATTATAAGCACATTTCCCTGGAGTGTCCCGGGATTACGTGCACAGGAATGATGACTCACAAGTGTCCTTAGTTCAGAGTTTTTGGTTGCAAGCCGAGATGTTTATCCACTGCACCACAGTTACATGCGAAAGAAGCTCTATTAAGAAGCGCTTGCTAAAAAAATCCAACAAGACCAACACATTTTTACGATCAACACAACTCTTGAGGACTCCACATATAGTCTTTAACTCACACTAGTGAGATTTTCCCATAATTCGAAATGTTGAAACGCCCCTTTGTTCACAACTATCCCCTCATCAGGTAGCTAGCCTCTGACTGTCTATCGTCGTCCCAGTCGCTGGGATCAGACCCTGACACTGATGTACTGTATGTGTCCAGCATCATCCATGTCTATGTGCAGGGTGTGTGTGGGTGTGTGTCGCTCCTTTGTGCTAATGTTTGGCTATGTGTCCAGATCTCTCTGGCAGATGGTATTTAATCTTTTCTGGCCATCTGGACTGACTTTCTCTCGCATTGCGGACACCCACTCTTGCCTCTTTTTACTCTCTCTCTCTCTCCATCCCTGTCTTCTTCTGCAGTCACTTGTGTGAGAGAGTGTGGAGACATCATGCTGTCTTTTATCTACTGACTCACTCTTCCAGCATGGCCCTGCACACCTTATTCACAGAACTTGACTGAGTGTGATTAAGTAACAAACTCGGCTTAAAAATGACTCTGAGAGCATTTTAATTTCAAGGTTCAAGGTTGTTTATTCGTCACATACTAAATTATACAGGGTATAATCAGAAGTGAAATGCATTTTTGTTCAGGGAATAGAAGAGAAATACAGCATAACATGAGGAAGGGGAGGAGAAAAAAATAACCCCCAGACTATGCTCCTTAGGGAGTACAGTGTGAGAGCAGGAAAAACACCTCAGCAAAAAAAAGCACATAAATACACCATAGACACACGACTTGCAACAGGGGAAGTAATCCAGCTCCAGCAAGCAGCCATCCGGACCCGCAGCCGAGTTTAGCGCTGGTCACAAGACCCGCCTGTCAGGCTGGCGGTATAAAGCGATATGCGACGGAGGCGTGGGATCGGGGGGGGAGGTGAGTGCATATATGTGTTTATGTGTGTGTAATTTGAATCAGTCATTAGGAGCACCACTATTACTATTGTTTGTAGTTGAGGTTAGGGATTGGAATAATGCATTAAATGGACATGAATGATACATTAGATCATGCAGATTGTTTCAAAGAAGTCTGCTATTTAGGCGCACTCAAATCTGTTTTATGTGGTCACTTGCAAACTAAACAGCTTTTTGTTGGTCAGCCCAACAAATGTGCATTGACTACTTGAACCCAGGGTGAAATCTGCATGAGTAAATGTTTTGATGGATTTCAGATTGTTGTCTGAGTTTTCTGCGCTTTAGCTATCACAATGAAAGTGTTTGCTTGTGCTAAACAACACACAGTGTGTAGCAAATGAGCAATTGTGCACTTTGAACCCAGGGTGAAATCTGCATGAGTAAATGTTTTGCTCCTATTCAAAATTCCAGTTTGTGTGGATTTCCGTTGAAATGTCTGGATTTTGCAAATGACAATGAAAAAATTTCATGCCTATTGCATCAACTATGAATGAAATGCACATGACCTGCAGCCCATTGATTGATACCTATTCAAATTTAGACTATTGATCTTATAGAAGACAGACAGTCTGTTTGTGTTAATGGTTGTTATACCAAAATTACATTTCTCTGCAGTGTTTCTTCCAGTTTCCCAACCGAAATCAGTCCATCTATTTTCAGTTACAGGCCATAGTTACAGGCACCAATTGGTATAAAGTACCCATAAACCCTCTTGATTGATTAAAACATGGTTCTGTTTACTGACCGATCTATTAAGAGCCGTTTACACACGATGCTGATGGCGTGACCAGGCGGTGATTCAGTCACAATCCCTCCCCACCCCACCCTAAGTCCCAGCGGCTTCGTGATAGGTCACAGCTGGTGACTTACAGTCCTCTAATGCTTGAGGATCAATAGAGCTTGCTGAGAGTGATGACCCTCTCTGCCTGTTTGCTGGGTCTGTGGATCCATGTGTCAATGCATGTAACACACACACACACACACACACACACACAGAGGTTATACCGTGTAATGGCATTCATTCTCACTAAAGGCTTCCTGTGGATCTTTCATTGTGAAGCTCTTTCCTCTAACGTCCCACATAACCTGGACACAAAAGCGGTGTGACGGCACTCTGTATGTGTGAGAGAGCGAGAGTGGGTGTGTGTCAGAGACGTGCCGTGTGACTGTGGAGCGATCCGAGACCCTCGGAATCCGTGTTGGTTAAACTCTGCTCTTTGTTCCCTGCTGAATAAGTGTGGGAGAGTTGATTCATCTTCATTCCTTCGCTCAAGAGCTGCAAGGACAGGCTCTCATTAGCACGGCAGACTCACAGCCTCAAAAGTGGGGTGGGGGATCGGTCAGGACCCGGAAAGTCTTTCTGTATTCGGGGTGATGATGAGGGGCACCGTACAACAATGCCTCAGTCTGCAAGGCTCAACAATAAGGATTTTTTTTCTGCTGGCACAGTCGGCAACTAGGTCTGATTTTTAGTTGCCCTACTTTTGCCATTTGACCTCATACATGTTTTGGCAACATATTTATGTGTGAAGGGGGGGAAATGTTATAATTATATTATGTGTTTATTTTATTAGGCTAAAAGTAAATTCACATTTTATATAATATTATATTCAAATTTGTATTACTTTATTTTATTTATTATTTTTATTGCAATAATATCTGGATATTTTACAGCTCTGATATAAAAAATATTGCATATGGTGCAGACAGTATTTTTAAATAATTGTTTAACTCCGCTATCTAGATCACATTACATGGATGTGATGAGACGAAATGTAAGATGGCTGGAACTTGCGTACTGTTTCGACTGGGTACAGCTCCGTCAAGTGGTCTGAAGCTCTCTCACAATGACTTTGATTCGTTGTTCGTTCTTATTGTTAAGCCCTGGACTGTATTGCCAAGATGAACACATGACAGAGGAATGTGGAAAAAAACAAGGAAAGGAAAGTGGCAGCCAGAGAGGAAATTGAAGGCAGAGGAAGAGAAACGGTTTTATGAGAGAGATTGTGGAGAGGGGGAGGCTGTTGAAAGTTATTGAGATCTAGAGAGGGGGATCCATTAATCTTGTCTCTGTTGGCTTTAATGTAAATGTCTTCTTCAGCGGCACTCACTCTGCAGTTAAAACACTCTCCATCTCGTATACATCGGTGGCCCAGTGCCACAACGGCAATAATTGTGAATGACTTCAGTGAGTGTTTTGATAAGACGTCTGAGAAGCAGCAGGAGAGACTCACCGAGAAAATGCTGCTATTTTCTGCAGTGTGCAGTCAGTGCTGTGTCAGGAGGAGTAAGTGCTGTCCATTGTGCTGCATGAAGGACACGGCATGTGGAAGTGTATTAGGCATCTCAAAGGCAAGCAAGGCAATGCTGTTTATATATATATATATATATATATATATATGATTCAAAAGATTGGGTCAGATTTTATTTTATAGATTTTTTTTTATCTGATATTCTTTTAGATTTTTTTATATATTTTACTTTGCAAGGATGCATTCAATTTATCAAAGCAACAGTAAAGACATATTGAACTTTCTATTCATCAACCCTAGTAAAAACGTAATATGTTTAATATACATTTATTTCATACTAAGTATAGTTCAAATCTATTAATGTATTTACGACATATCGCTCGAGACTTAAAAATTATAAAAATTATAATTCAACTTTATTTGGAGTATTTCATTATTGCACAATGCACTTTTCTTAATATTAAGCCTAAAATGTGTTTTAATGTCACTATTGAATAATATCAGTCTTTAAATGCAAGCTATTTAAAGTGTACCTGAAGTATAGTTTCAATCAAAAAACTTCAGTGTATCTTTGGTTAGACTTCAGCACTATTTCCGCACAGTTAAAGTACATTAACTGCAAAATTAGTTGTTCCAATTTAGCAGACTTTAAGTATACCAGTTTAGTAAAAGTACAATTGCAGAGTGTTTTTATTAAGTACATAAATATGTAAATGTATTTGTAGTGAACTTAGCATGAAATAAATGTATTTCACATACATTTTAGTATATTTTTCACTAAGGAAAGAATCAAGGGATCACTGTTTCCATAAAAATACGAAGCAGCAAAACCATTTTCAATATTAATAATAATAAGAAGAAATGTTTCTTGAGCACCAAATCAGCATATTATAACGATTTATGAAGGATCATGTGACACTGAAGGCTGGAGTAATGACTGATGAAATTCTGATTTGCCATCACATGAATAAATTACATTTAAAAAAAAAAAAAACATATTTAAGTTATATTAAATTGTAATAATATTTCATAATCAACTGTATTTTTACTGTATTACTATCAAATAAAATAAATCTTTTGACAAATAAATCTTTATAAAATATGTATACATTATTCTTGTTATTGGATTTTTAATTGGCTTTGTATTGATTTTATTTATATGAACTTAAAAAAAAGAGTTTTTATATAATAATATTGTAGAATGTAGTTTAATAATGTCCAATATAAAAAAATATTCATGACTGGTAAGTTTTTCTCCATTTTGCCACCATTTGCAGGTGTGAAAAAACATGAATTTTAGACACTGGTCTCACATTATTCTGTCTTTAGATCACTAAATCCTCCGGATTCTGTGTCCAACTTTGTTCAGTGTTAGGCCCTCTGTTCGGTTGATATCATTCTCTAACTTAGAAAAACAGCAGAGTTGATGTCGCATTTCCCACTGAGACTAGAAGGAGACAAGGACAAGGTTTTTCCACATCTGAAGGCGTGATGGGAGGCAGTCTTGGCGCGGTTCCACGTGTGAGAGGAGGATTTTACATCCCTGTGAGGTCAGGATCTGAGGGTGATGTAATGCCCTCGTCAGGGTGCCGCACTTCCTGAGAGCTTTCCAAGAACAGGGGGCCGATGGGAAGGTTCCTGCTCTGTCATTCAGCACAGGAAGTCGGGTGAAGCAGATGAAAAAATAATACCAAACTTTGAACTTGACCACATGACCTGGTTCAGCCCAGGATGATCTGACGTACACTGAATCTCAGCTGGAGAAGATCGCCACTCATTTTAAATGTTCTTTGAGATGTTAACAGCATATCTCTTGGGTTAAAAGGGCCCCACATATTAAAATATTAGCGACGGTCCTGGTCCTAAGCATTATTTAACTGTGGAGCATGTGACCAGACCAAGCAACAGGAAACTATATACACACTCATATACAGCCCTAGTTGTATGTTCATGCTGATATTTTAGTGATGGTCTCTTTGGACAGATGTGCCTCTTCCTGTGCAGGTGTTGCCTAGGAAACCAGGGCAGGACATGGTCTAATCTCGGTGCTGACCCGCAGCCCTTCCTGGGCAGGCGTTTCCTTTTGCTTGTCTTTTGTGTAAATGTATGACTGCACCACAGTCAGACCGTCTAAGTGACCACTCCTGCCACGCTGGACGAGGGTTCTGGTTTAGCCGTCTACAGCGTGAAGCGACTGACATGAGGACAGGACCATGCTGAAAATGTTTCCCTTGCGGATCAGGCAGAGAAACGCACGGGTAGGAGTCATTTGAAGTGTGTGCAGCACACACATGCTTTCTGAAGGTTAAGTGTAGCTGATATAAACTGTTAGCTAGGTTTCCTCCTTTTAAGGGAGAGATGTTTCATACGTTTTTCTAATAGGTCAAGGGAAGTGGAAACTGGGCATAAGGAGGAAACTGATGATGTATTAAGAATGTGTTGATGGAACAATGTAGTGTAGTTTGTAGGGATTCTTTGCTCATTGTCGTTTTGAGCAGGAAGAACCACCACAAAGCTGAAACTCATTTTTTTTCAGAAGTCTACAGCATGAAATAGTTAGGAATCTCCCTCAGCTGTGCTCTGTTTTGTCATAGGCCTCGCTTTCTCGTAATTCTGTTTTAGATTTTGTGTTGTGCATGTGTTCTTTTGTTGTGCATGTCATCTTTCTCTAATGAGCGAATGCTTTGTACCCTAGAGACTGAAAGTTTGGCACGGTTTGAACTTTTGCAATTAGTGGACCTGGCTCCAGAAAAAGGCCCCGGAGAAACGAAATAAATAGGGACATTGACAGTGCGATTGTGTTAACCAGGACATGTGTGTTTGTGGTTGAGACCTTGTTTTTTGTGTTTGTTATACAGTGGCTTAGATTAAATCTGTCAAGAACACGCATCTGGTAAATATTTCACCCGAAAATCTATAGAAAATTAAATTCATTTAAATTTAATGTATTACCAATTTATTTCATAATAATAATTCTGCATGTAATTTGAATTTATTTTAAACAACTTGAAGTTAAAAATGTATTACTATACACTAACGTCAAATATTTGGGATCAGTTTATTTTCATGTTTTGAAAGAAGTATTATTGTGTAATACTGTGAAATAATATTACCATTTTAATATATTTAATTTTTTATTTATTCCTTTGAGGTCAAGGTTTTATTTTCAACAGCCATTACTTCAGTGTCATGATCTTGCTAGTTTTATTATTATCAATATTGAAAACCGTTGTGCTGCTTAATATTTTAGTTTGAAACTGTCATTCATTTTTTTATTCAAATACAGGATTCCTTTATAAATAGAAATTTGAAAACAATTATTTTTGAAATAGTCTTTTACTGTTACTTTTGTTCAATTTAAGATAAAATCTCACTGACCCTAAACATTTGAACAGTTGTGTATGTAGAAATTGCTAATTAAAGTATTGTTTGCTGTATGTTAATTACAACTAATGCATTAGCTATTTAAACTTTTTATGAAGTATTACCCTTTTGCCTGTACATTAGAAACAGTGTGACAATATTTTTTGATAGGCTTCATTTGTTTTATGCAAAATATTCTCGTTTGGTTTTGGGGTGAAATGTGACCCAGATGTGTTCGTGACATATTTGATTCAAACCCTGACTGTCTGTTTGGTGTTGTGTGTTGGTCTGGTCTTTCTGACGTCTGTCAAAATCAGATTGACATTTTGATTTCTCTGTCTTGGCTAGGAGGACCAAGCTTTCATTTCTTTCTTTCTTTGTGTTTTTGTCTTTTCTTTTCATCTCGTTTATGTTTTCTTTGCTCTCTGGGCATTTCGAGTTCACTGGGAGCACAGAAATTGTCAGGAAGTTGAGATTGTGGAGTTGGACACAAAGGACAGAGGAAACATAACAAAATATATATATAAATATATAACCCATACAGTCGGCATTCTTGTGATTTGCAAACCACCCAAAGGAGCTTGGAAACCAGATAATCCGGTTTTTGTTTTTGACTTGTCATGGCTCAGTTCAAACCCCTGACCCTTAAGAACCATAGAAACCCAGAATACATGCTCTGGTTTTTGTGGGTTCTTTGCCTATTGACTTCAGACATCTCTTTGGATTAGTCATTCAGCTCCTGAGTGTTTCTGTCAGTTGAAATATTACAGAAAGTTCAGTGCTGTGGGCTCAAGAGTCGGACTGAGTTGAGGAGACTAGCTCACTTATAATTTATTAGTTCTATTGATCTTCCCGTTCCCCGTCGGAAATGTATGAATAAATGATGCCTCCGTCTCTCTTCCATTTGCTGCATGTAGAAATCTTTTTGTCTCTTAAATAATGCACACACTTAATTTTTCCTTAAGAATATGGATTGATATTGTATATGTTATTTATATAATTGGTTATGATGTCACTTGAATTTAATACTTTTTAATAATTGTATATAATATTATTTATTACATATATTTTATTTTAGAAAAAAAACTTTTTATTTTAACCTTTTAAATTAATGATTAATTATAGAATCTTTTAAAAAATGTTATTCATTTATTTTGGAACATTATTTTTTTAAGAATAGTGAAAAAACAAGAAATGAATAAATGCAAATGGAATCAGGAAGTGTTGCACGCTTTAGTCAAACTTCAGTCGCTCTTCATGCGCTCCAATGCTCAATATGTCAGCACAAACAAAGGCCAGAGTTCCAACTAAAATAAATAAAAATGTATTTCATGTTATCTCTATACTGTCATGCTGTGCTTTATTTGTGTGCCTGCTTATTTTCATTTTATCTTAGTTCCCACAATGCACCATGCCTCTGACTTCTTTGAGTTTTAAGAATGGTTGAATGGTTTCTGTTCTAGAATGGATCATCAGGCTCTCACTTGTATCATTCACTACGATTGACCTTGAAATCCAACAGTACAATGAGAGAAACTGGATCCTCGGAGATCTCACAGCTGCTCTCTGAGGTCAGAAACCTGCTCCGTTGAGTTGCATAACCCATTTTCTCTTACACACATACACAAAACGCAAATGCAGAGCACTGTCCAAATCGGACAGAGTTCGCCACACTCTCCTTCTGTTTATTAGCACCTGGCTTATCGGAATAGGAAACTCTTCTCGTACCATGATAATGTGCTCTTTTCAGAGCTGTTGGTTGAGCTTGTCATCTCAGTGGAAAATGGTGAGTGTGGCATCCTGTTTATGGGGCATAGAGTTTGCCTTTCCGACTTCAAGGGCCTCAAAGCCCGGCCAGTCGAGCTGTTAATTGTGTTGCGCAATCGGCTTTAGTGAAACTGACTCCCAGAATTCCATACATGCAGCTGACCGGATCTACGAGCATAGAGAGGTGGAAAATAGATTGTATGTTCCTCTTTGGTGATCCCTTGAAGCCGTTTTTGTCCCTCAGTAATGTCATCTTGGGTAATCAATGGTGTAAAAAGGAAATTGGGTTTGTAAAGTAGTTATTAAATGATATATAGGTCAGGCTGAATATTCTGATACTATTTGGCCAATGTGTTTTGGCATCCTTGCCAATGGATAATACTTATTTTCTGTTTTCAAGTGTTTTTCCAGTGAATTACATATTTTTTGTTGTGTAAAATAAATGTTTATTTAACTTTAGGCCCAGTTTTACTTGCCCTGCTAATATTTATACAGAACCAATGAACCCCCAAAAATATATTTTAGATCCTTTTTTTTCTCATTTGTGTATATTTAAATTTATTCAGGTTTTCTTACACAAAGAACAACTGCAGTAAGATGTAAATTGTTCAGCTGTAACTCCATAAATTCATAAACTCTTTTGCTGGAAAACAATGTCACATGATGCAAAACTACATTTTCAAGTAATTTTTGACAAAAGCTCATCTATCTTAGTCAGATACATAACACATACACTGTTTATTATTTATCATGGACATGGCTCTCTAGTTATGAACACTGATTACTTATATAAAGCACATGTGAAGCTTTGTAAGTGTTTGTGGAGTTAATTGAAAGTCCACTGTGTTCTGCACACCTATGGACTGTTTGAAGGCAAACACCCTTCTGGACTGTACACAACAGGTGTTGTTAATCTCAGCTGTAGCCCAACATCCTGAAACAAGGCTGAGCGTGTGTGTATGTGTCTCTGTGTGACTGGTCAGCTGTGAGAGTGTGTGGGGATCTCCAGGACTCTGTACTGGAGGGATTGGTGGGTTCGCAGAAGGGGAATCTCCCAGTTTGGCTCTAACACTCTCCTTCAGGACTGGGCTTCCCCCCTCTGTGAGTCAGTGATTATCATCCAGGGATTCACTCCTTAAAACTTCTTGCATATCCTGGAACACACACTCTCTCACTTGGACCGTGTTCTTCTAGACCAGAGACAGAAGCAGGGCAGTAGCGGTATGGCAGCTTCTAAGCCCTGGACGCTTGTTTTCGGAGAGGCAGTGATCCGCATGCTGCAATGTAAGCTGAAGAATCTTCGGAGGCTGTTTCGGAGACGGCCTGAAAGATTCCCCTGCAGAATGGTGAGTACTGTACTCTGGACAGTGATCGGGTTTCCGCTTGGTTCCAAAGCTGACGTGTACCTCCGGAAGGCATGTATTAGACACTCACTTACAGGCTATTATGGAAAACATAGGCCTACTTTATTATTATATATTAAATTATATAGTTCCTTTTAAATGTATTAATTTTGGGGTGTTTATCTAGGCATCTTGAAAAAGTTAAATCTTTCAAAAAATAAGTAAATATGATCATTAGATGCAAATATGAGTCATCGGAGGCAAAATTCACTTTACAAGTTGTTTGAACATAAACGTGTGTTGGAAGTGTGTGTACACATCCATCCAATGGTACACATCCAATGATAAAAATCCACCCAGTGTTTTTTTTAAATCAGTTTTTTTTATATTCTCAAATCAGGCTGTTATGAGATTCCTGTCAGAATGACGTAGTTCTGTACAGGCCACTCCCACGGTAGTTGATTGACAAGGCTGTCTTACCTTAGACCCGCCCTGAGTGAGCTGAGAGAGCTGTCTGCTATTGTGTGAGGGGAAGACAAGAATGTCTCCGATTAAGCGATTGAGGCGTTCTGTTGTATGATGTAATAATGAATAATAGCAGTCATCATTTACTCCTGACATCTGAGCCGCTGAAGACGCAGTGGATTACGTTTGTTTTTGAAGGGAATACGCCCCCTGATCTAACAAAATGCATCTATGTTTGCGCTAATCATTTGTGATCCAGCTTCACATACAGAAGCAGTGAGTATAAGGGTTTTTAATTAATCTTGGCAAATCTCCTTTCCTAATAATGTGCTAATTAGTAAGTTTCACAATGAATGCGGCTAAAGTAAACAGTCCTTCAGAGAGCAGCTCAGAAGAAGGGGCGGGGTCAGTGGAGCTCATTAACATTTAAAGGAAAATGCTACAAAACAGCTTTTCTGACAAGAGCTGTTTTTACAGGTTTAAAAAGTTTTTTAAGTTCCTACATAATCATATCAACATGTGGAACATGGCATCCGATGACCCCTTTAAGATTCAATATCCAATATGTATATTAGTATCTTTTAATTAAATCAAATTTTTTTTATGAAATCCGAGAGCCTTCTAGCCCTGCATAGACAGCAATATAATTACCACATTCAAGGGCCAGAAAATAAATAAGGACATCAATAAAATAAAATAAAAAAACACTGAATAAATTCATTATTTTTGTTTTCTTTGCACACAAAACGTATTCTCGTATCCTTAATAAAATTACGGTTGAACCACTTATGTCACATGGACTATTTTAGCAATGTCCTTACTACCTTTCTGGGCCTTGAACGTGTCCGTTCCCTTGCTGTATATGTGGAGGGTCAGAAAGCTCTCATATTTCCATGAAAAATATCGTAATTTGTGTTCCAAAGATGAACGAAGGTTTTACGGCTTTGGAACGACATGAGGGTGAGTAATTAATGACAGAATTTCCATTTTTGGGCGAACTATCCCTTTAACCAAACCACCGTTCGACAGAGCATGCTCTTGAAGGGTTGCCATGTCCACTTGTCTTGGCTCATAAAGTGTTTTTTTTCTAGCAAGATTTGGCAACACTAATGATTTAAGAAGTACCTTGTTCCCTGTGATTTCTTGCAGCGTGCACACAAAGAAGAGACACTACTCTGATGTGTGTTTAAATACGTTGTTAATAACAAGTTGTTCAGTTCGTTTCCTGATACAGCATATCATTTTTGTAAATGCGGTTGCCACTACCTGAATTTTATAGCAGTTAATTCCATTATAGAATACGGTTGTCACTTTTGTGAATTACTGAACTGTAAGTGTTAAGCTCTAAAAGATGAATTGACAAATACATTTAGGTGCAGTGTGTACTGTGTACTGCAGATGTGATTTTCTTTAGATCAATAAGATGTGCCTTTGTTTGTGGTACAGGTGCTCTTTAAGTCAGTGATTACATGGTACATGCACATCCTGTATTGTCCCCATCTGTTCTCTGAATCACAATCTCTAACATACCACCACAAGCACGCAACACTTCCACCACAATCCACACACATTCTGGACAACAGCTCTCCATCAGACAGGAATCATTCACAAACTGCACACAACACACTCTCAAGCATCCTGGAATCCGGCCTCAAGTCTTAATTGTACACCTTTTGATCTTTGTAGTAAATATGGCTCTGGTTTGTAGTTGAAGTTTATAAGATGCGACTTAAATAGCTCTTCTTGTATTCCCATCAACTTCCACGTGGACCCTAAAGCATTAGAGACTCATTCTCATTCTGAAGTATCAGTTTCCATTCTTGGCGACATTGAGATGAGGTGTGAATTATACTCAGCGGGAGCTGAAGAAAGAGGCGGGAAGTGCTGCTGGTTGGATTCTTGTATGTGTTTAACATTATGCAGGTGAATTCATCATGCCTCCCTCCCTTTGCGTTTGTTTTCCTCCTTCGATTGGTTAAATTATTTTCTCTTTCATATATCAGGAAAACAGAGCTTGCATTGCAGCTTTATAGACTTCTGGATGTTTCCAGAGAAGATTCCAAGTTCCTGCAGACACTTTCCTGTGCTTTTCAGCAAGAACTTAACAAGCCAAGGCATATGAAGTGGAGTGCAGTTGACTTTAGTCTTTATCTCAACAGACATTGTTTCTGGGAAATACTTAGCTTGGATGCTAGAGACAAACTCTCCAGACTGGACTAGACTAAGACGGCTGCACCGTCATACCATAGACTTGCCCGCGGGGCTTCAGGATGCGACAGAAAGGTTTGAAACGCTGTCAGGGCTGGACGGAGATCCAGCACCTCATGGCAGGATGCTGTCTGCTCTGAGGGAGCCCAGGCTGACACGATGCCAGACTGATTTGGGCTGGAATAGGATGGAGGATTCGCTGGCCTCACTTCCACATCGTTCTCCATGGGACTCTGAGGTATTTATGGTTCCATCAGCTTTAGAGATAACACTGGAAAAGGGAAGAAGAGGGAATTTGGGATCTTCATGTAGGTGGACTTTACTTAAGTCTTGTGAGCATTACACAGGTGATTGTAGAAAATCTCTGGGTGTGTTCAGAATGGAATACAAACATTCTACACAGTGTTTACCGCCTTTTTTCCAAAATAATATTGAGAACAGAATGCAGTGAGCAATGATAAATGTTAATTTTGTCCTGACTTTTGGCAGTTCAGTCAAATGAGTCACTATGTAGATGAGGATTCATTATTCATAAGTCACTCTCCAGATTGAAGGTTGGGTGCGTTGCATCGAGGAGGAAAACAAAACACAGTGTGCTTGTACAGAGTGTATACTACAAATGTAGTAGGTTTTTCAGGTATTTTATTACAAAAATTACATATTATGCAAAGTATACAGACTGCATTATTCCCTTCTGAACATAACCTAATTTTTTAAATGGAAAGATCATTTTTAATTAATAATTATTTTGAATTGCCACTAATATTTTTCAGATAATATTATAATATTGTATTGTATAATATTTAGAGTTGATCTTTCTGCTAATATCTATATATATTATTTCAACTGTATTTCACGTTTTATAGGTTTTGTTTCAGTTAACAACTACAACTTAAATTCTAAGCTGTCAGACTTCAAACTTTTGCCTGGTGGACAATCAAATGGATAAGAAAATATAGACTTTGAAGGAGGGATCTAGGTGATATCTGCGTACCGCCATTTTTAAGCCCTTCCCTTTATCCCTAACTCCCCTCCCTCTCATTGGTTTGGATGTACAGTATGTCATTGATTTCATTGCACAAGTGCCCACTACTAGCAGAAACCTTGCAATTTTCTGAATTGGTGATCACTTGGAATCTGCTATGAAGTATATTTATTATTTACATTTTTACTAATTTGTTTTATGTAGCATGCTATACTGTATGTATATGGATATGATTTGGCTGTTTTAAATATTTAAAAAATAATCAATATCATAGAGTTGTTTGAGGTGGGGATAATTTTAAACGCACTCTGTGGTCATGTCACAACCTTGTTGCATTGCGGTCTATGGAGCTGCCTGACATATGAAGTAGACTTGCTCCCTTGGTCAATATCGAGGGGTCAAGGGTCCGTCCACATGATCTTCCCTTGTCCACTTCAGGAAGTGGAACGCACTTTAAAATGCCAGCGGGGATTCACCCGAAGGGAAGTTTATGAGTGTGTGTCTATAAGCAAAGTGAGGTGCAGACCTAGTGACCAGCATCCAGTTGCATTAACATAGCCACTATCAAAGCTGGGTAGATTACTTAGAAATTGTAGTCCATTACTGAAGGTAATTTTAGGTAATTTTGACCCGGAGATCGGCTCAATGGATTCAAAAACGGTAAAACTCAACTGTTTTACCCTAGGGGAGTTGAAAAATGAACGTATTTTCAAAAAAAGTGGAGTGTTCCTTTAAGACTATAGCTAAAGTGGTTTATACAGCCAAATTTTGTATCATTTCAATTTAACTTTGTCTAAGCAAAACTTAAATGCATCATGGTGGAGGTTTTGTTATTGTTTGGGTCTCAGTATATTGAGCAATGGAGGACCGTCTGTGCCCATAAACTTTCATCAGTTGCATGAGACACTTTGCTGGTACGCCAACGTAGGATGACATCATCTCACCGTGTGGAGATGGAAAGCTGATGTATTAGAGGGGGAGACAAAGAGAAATGGATGGAAAGATAGAGAGAGAGAGAGAGTGGGAGGAAGAGAGTGAGGAAAGAAGAGCTTGAACGTTGTCTCTTTAGTCACCCTTCTCCACGCCCACCGATACTGTGATGGAGCAGGAGGATTGGGGGCGGTGTCATGGCAACCGTGTGGGAAGCTGTCCGTCACATGAGCTTTCTACCGAGTTTAGTCCTGCTCTCTCTGTGCATCAGAAGCCCAGCAGCAGGCGCACACTGCAGGGGGATTGCCGGGGCTCAACCCCTTCTCCCTCAGACATGGAGCGGGGTGACGAGCCCCAGGTCGGACCCGAGAACACGTGGGACACAAGGGCGCACTGCTGTGATGTGCGTGGCGTGGGTGAGAGTGATGCGTTTGCGACCGCATATTCAAGCCGTGTGTTCATTTAACGCTGCATGTTCAGGTTTATTATTGAGTTGAGGTGAATTAAGTAAAAGTGCTTTCTCTCTGGCTGCTGATCTTTTTTCTGGTTTACTTCAATTAGTTTGTGCCGTCTGTCAAAGTTTTTGTGTTTCTCGCTGATTTAATTCTCTCTCTGGCTTGTTGTCATCTTCTCTCCAGGAAGAAGTGTCTATTAAAGAGATCAGCATCACACATCTTGTTAAAGAGGGCTCAGAGAAGGCCGACCCGCAGCAGTTTGAGCTCCGGAAGGTGCTTGGACAGGGCTCCTTCGGAAAGGTACGTCGCATTAATTTAGGGCTGTGAAGTATGATTTTATATAGTGTATACATGAAGGTACAAATATATAAACGGGTACATTTTCTGTTATACTGTTTATACCAAAGGTCTTCAACCTTATTATTCCAAGCCAAGGACTCCATGGGTCCATGGAGAGACCGAGCAGGGACTACTGTGGTTATTGTAAACTAAAACTATTAAAAATGTAAATATTTGATGAAAAACTTTTTGTTTAATAAACTTAGCGACTACCTTAAATATTTTTAAGTTGAAATACTAAAATATTAAAATACGGATGAACGCAAATGGAAAAAGTATTAAAAATTAAAATCAAAACTGATAATAAAATAATAAAAGCTTATTTATAATATTATAGTATTTAAATAAAAAGGCACCTCCTTATTGCATATATGGTGCTGTATTTTAAGACCGAACTAAATTAAGAAATGTAATCAATATTATACTTTTGTTTAATCCTTACTTTAATTTTTTAACAATTTTTTTTAACTTTACAATAAGGTTTAATTTGTTAACTGCATTAGATATCATGAACTAACAATGAACAACACTTCTACAGCATTTATTAATATTAGTTCATTTTAATTTAATTCATTTACATTTTTGAGATTGTATCTAAAAGTTTAAAAAGTTGTAACATTAATGTACTCTGAATTAACATGACATTTCTTTACTTAATTAACTAATACAAAATAAAAAAGGTTAATACAATTATTAACTAGATTAATGTTGTAAAAATTGAAAAAGAAAGAAGGAAAAAAATAATTGTGTGTTCGTCAAGTTCCAAAAAATACCTTCAAAAAATATCAAACAAATTGCAATCTGTTTAAGTTTTTAAGTAATTAAGCTAGTACATAATCAAATGACGCGTGTAATGTGATATTTAAAATATTTAGGTAAAAGACTGTTTTGTGTACATATTGTTACTGTGGTTTGGAATTACTCATACAGTGATATAAGATTTTGTTCATACCGCCCACCTATACGAATATATTTTTTGTGTGTGTGTGCGTGCGTGCATGTGCGTGCGTGTGTGTGTGTTTGCATTTTGCTTTGAGAGGCAATCAGCACAGATGAAAGCATGAGCCATGCACAGATGAAAAAACAGTCATTCATATTTTAACGACAATCTCAGTCAAATTACATGTGGAGCTAGTCCTGGTCACTATAGTTACAATGTCACAGCACAGAACTAATTATGTTTTCAAGAAGAACTGATGAGTAAAATAGATTTGAAGCGTTTTTAATGTTGTTTTGATGAAGCCTTGATTTTGTTTGTGTGTTGCAGGTGTTTTTGGTGAAGAAGACAACAGGCCCGGATGCAGGACAGCTGTACGCAATGAAAGTGCTGAAAAAAGCCACCCTAAAAGGTATTAAGTAAGCCAATATTGGGTTTTCAGGGGTCAGTGCTGAGATATAGAGCAATGGCCAACATTACAGTATGTGCATGTACATACATATATACATATTTATTTACATTTTTCATAATTTTTTCAATTATTTATTTAAACATATAACGTATGCATGCATTTAAATAATTTAAAAAGTGATTGAAAATGGATATAAAATATAATAAATGAATATGAATGTATAATTTATTCAGTTATTCATTTTTTTATAATATATAAAACATGAGATGTACACATTGCTAAACATTTTATAATATTAAATCAAACTGCACTGCAATTGTTTATCATACATTGACAAGACTGCTGGTACAATTTGAAATTGACACAAAGGGCAAATTCTGCTTAAAACACTAACTTCTGTAACTATTATTGAACGCTGCGTATTTATTGAATAGTCAAATACTGACGTTGGTCATGTATAATCTAGGAATTGTATGAAGTATGATTTGACTCCTTGAAACAAGTTCAATAAAACAGGAAGAAGGTTTGATGTTTGGCCTTAGTCCTATAGCTGAAAGTTCAAACTAATTGTTTTTGTCCTCTAGGAAGTCTTGCAGGTTTGCAAGCCAAGATATTAAAGGCAGTTCAAAAGTCTCATTAACATGTGGGACTCCAGATTGCATTTTTTTTATCCACAGTAGCCTGTTTAAGTTCTGTTTATTCCAGTGTTTTGCTTGGTTAATTCCCAGCTGTAGCTGTTTAAGAATGTAAATTGATATTCGTGGAAGGGTACAACTATGGGAAAAAAAGCCCCTCCAGATGAAAAACACATCTACATGTACTCAGGAGTAAAATGACTCTCCTCCCCCTACAGCTCTCAGCTTCTCTTGTCTCTATTGCACTGCATTTTTCTCCCTACTTTATTTAATTAGTCATCCGGTGCCATCTGCGTAATTCTGCTGTGCCAGATTTCTGGGCGGGGGGGGGGGGGGACGTTGTTAGAGGGGAGAGGAGTGTTGTTAGTGAACTCAATGGAAGTAAACAGAAGTGTTGTTATTTTCAGTACGGGATCGGGTCAGGACTAAGATGGAGCGGGACATCCTGGTGGAGGTTAATCATCCCTTTATTGTTAAGCTACACTATGGTAAGTGCTGGTCATCGGCCAATCAGAATAAGAACCGCTCTTGTTCTAATGTTCTGTTAACCAATGAAGCCATTCTTTCTTTCTCACACTTCTTGCAGCATTCCAGACTGAAGGAAAGCTTTATCTGATTCTGGACTTTTTAAGAGGAGGGGATCTCTTTACTCGACTGTCAAAAGAGGTAAATAGTGAATGGTTACCTCAGCATTACATTTACATTTAGCAGATGCTTTTATCCAGAGCATAGTTTCATGTAGCACCAGCTTGAAGTCTCTGCAGCTTTGAGAGGACGAGACTGTCTGATTGACATGTAAAGCATGTGCTCTCTGTCCTCAGGTGATGTTCACAGAGGAGGATGTGAAGTTTTATTTGGCTGAACTGGCTTTAGCTCTGAACCATCTGCATGGACTAGGCATCATCTACAGAGACCTGAAACCAGAGAAGTACTGAATGTTCTCAAATAAATCCAATTTAGACTAGAATTTAAAAGGATAGTTCACCAAAATCAATGAAAACTGTCATTATTTACAATATTGTTATTTTATTCCGAATGTATTTATTTTAAAACCCAAAGACCATCAAATTCCAAAAAGTGGAAATATGGAAATTTAACAAATTAAGTGATTATATATTCATTGTTGTTTAGACTTTTTTATTGTACTTTTAAAAAAGAAAAAGAAGAAAAAACAAAGTGGAGTATGGAAAGAAAATTTGGGGAATTTTTTTGATTAATATTTTTTCAGACTTTTATTTTGCAACGATGCATGAAATGAATCAACAGTGACAGTATAGACGTTAATAATATTACAGAAAATTATTTGTTAATAATTAATAAATAAATTATGTTCTTCTGAACGTTCCATTTAGGAAAGACACTTCTGGAAAAAAAATCATAGTTTCTCAAAAAAAAGAAACAAAAATTAAACCGCACAGCTTTACTCAACATTGATAATTATACACATTTTTTCTTGAGCAGCATATCAGAATGATTTCTGAAGAATCATGTGACACTGAAGTAATGATAATGAAAATTCAGATTTGCGATCTATATATTTCAAATAAAAAGTTTAAATTGTAATAATTTCACAATATTGCTGTTATATTGTATTTTTAATTCAAATAAATACAGCATTGGTGAATATAAGATACATTTTATTTAAAAAAGGTTTAAAAATCATACATTTAAAATCTTATAGATCTTTGAAAAATAGTGTATGTTGTTCCTTTCCATGCTTCCATTTTTTATCACTAAAACACTCGTTCTCTTTTTTTTATCCTTCCTCACTGCTGTCTGTACGGTCGTCCATAAATCACATTTATGTCTGGATAGAATAGGGCTATAAAAATAATGGCTGTAGTCTTGTAGCCGTGGCATATAGAGATATGTCCTCATGGCTCAGGGTGGGAATGGCAGTAGAAAATAAGGGGACCCTTTGTGTGAGTGTGTTTTTAATGCTGGGAATCTGTGTAATTTCAGCATTCTCCTGGATGAGGAAGGCCACATAAAGCTGACAGGTAGGTAATTTCAGATTGCTGGAATGGCTGCATCAGCACGGTGCCACCTTGAGCGTTTAGGGCTTTGTGTTGATACTGTTTGACTGCAGCCTCATGGGAGGGCAGACAGACGATTTAACCTTCCTTCTGTGGAGGTTTATGACCATCTATATGACAAGGTGAACTGCACGGAGCTAATGTGTGGAAAATTAGGTTTTGTGCAATGATTGTTGCCCCCTTTTTGAAGTATTATTTATTATTATTTTTAGCTGTTATGGTTTATATTTTAATCTTTTATTTTTGTTGTACTTTTGTCTTTTTTATATTTCTATTTAGCTTTTTTATTTATTTTTATTTCAGTTTACTTTTAGTACTCTTTGTTCTTCAACTTAAACGTTAGTTTCCAAGGCGATATTTCAATTTTTTTGTTTCATTTAAATCAATACAAATGTAACATTTTAAACCTATTTTATTTCAGCATTAATTCAGTTAACAAAAACAATTTCGGGCCGTTTTAGTGAAGAGTTTAGTTAACACTAATGTTGCCACACTGAAAATGTGTATGTGTGTGTCTTCAGATTTTGGACTCAGTAAGGAGTCGATCGATCATGAAAATAAAGCGTACTCTTTCTGCGGGACAGTAGAGTATATGGCTCCGGAGGTGGTGAACAGAAGAGGACACACTTATAGCGCTGACTGGTGGTCTTACGGTGTACTCATGGTGAGGAAGCACCACTTCCTGTTTCTATTGTTGTTTATTGAGCATTTATTCCCATTAAAGGTGATCTCAGTCATTTGTTTTCTCATTAAAGTTTTATGTAATCTACTTTGTTACTTTTATTTTACTTTTTTAATAATTAAGTTAATATTAATAATACATTTAAATTGTGTTATTTTAAAAAACATTTAGGAAATTAAAAATTCATTATTAAATAATAATTAATATATAGTTATAAAAATCTTTAGTGTTCCAGCACCTTCAACTCTCATTCAGTGCAACATCAGGCAGTTAAACAAACAAAAAATTACTGAGTGCACTTGTATTGATTATAAAATCAACCTTCAAAGAAACGACTTGTTTTGTTCTCCATCCTCAGTTTGAAATGCTGACTGGAACGCTGCCTTTCCAAGGCAAGGACCGCAAGGAAACCATGACTATGATTCTAAAGTGAGTGTGACGGCCTCATCCTTCCGCTATCCCGGCAGAGACTCCGCTCACACTATAATCTAAACACAGTCATCCACTCTGAGTGGGAAGAGCCAGCGGAAATGTTCGGTGTAACATCTGGATGCTAAGTGCTGTAGCGATGAGGATAAGCCCTTGGTTTAGCTGACAGTGCTGTTTAGCTTAAAGACCAAGCACTTAACCATCAGTAAACACGCAACCACACAAAACACACGTCACGTCATAATGTGGCCTGCTGAAGAGTGAACAACGCTCTGGCGTGACACTAGCACTGCTGTGGTCTGCGTACAGTTTTACGGCTTTGATAAACTGTAGTAATGTGGTTTTAGTGGAATGACTCCAGACATTTAGAAAAGGCAAGAATGGAGTTTGTCAATTACAGCGTTCATCTGAGACGTCTGCAGAGGACTGATAAGAACAGACAATTGCCACTGATGTGAATACACAACGCATTAGCTGTGGACGTGACATCAGTGCAGATGATACTGTCTTTTTCCGCCGTTCTTTGTTATCTGACATCTAGGCTTGTGTAGACCGATTTTGGACCATAATTTGACTTTATCATCACAAGATCTGATACGCATTACAGCTCATTCTGGCAAAACTGCTCACTTAGAGAGGAAGTGATTTTCTGGCTGACATGACATGTTTGACATGTAAAGGCTGAAAAATTATGTAGAAAAGACCAGTGTTGGGGAAAGTTACTTTTTAAAGTAATGCATTACAATATTGTGTTACTCCCTAAAAAAAGTAACTAATTACGTTACTTTTTGTGGCAAGTAATGCGCTACGTTACTTTCACGTACATTTTAAATATGAGCAGGGCTTGATTGTTTGTTTTTAATACAAGAAGTTCTATTTATAGCAAATGTAAAAGCCTTTCACACCAAAAAGTGTACTGAATAAACCTTAGACTGAAGGAAAAGTAATTCACGTCTGTACAGTAGAACGCAGGAGAAGTTCAACACTCTTCAGCAATATAAAAATAATGAAGCATGGTGAATACTGAATCTGTTTTTTGCGAGTGGGATGAATTAATGCACTTTCACATTTAGTCTAGAACTACAGTAAGATCATGTTCATAGCGCACTGTCAGTCAATAAATGGGAAAAAAGTAACAGATATTTTCTTGTAAATTAAAAAGTAATGCCTTACTTTACTAGTTACTTGAAAAAAGTAATATTATTACGTAACTCGTGTTACTTGAAGTGCGTTACCCCCAACACTGGAAAAGACGCTTAATTGGATAACAGACCATTAGAATGACAATATATTCTTCAGTCTGATTGGTCAACAATTGTGTAGCTTAATGATAAAGGGCTTTTCATTTGCTTCTATATGAACTCTGGCTTGACTCTTGATATGTTTTTTTTGTAGGGCGAAGCTTGGAATGCCTCATTTTCTGAGTTCAGAAGCTCAGAGTCTCCTCAGGAGCCTTTTCAAACGAAACCCTTCCAATAGATTAGGTAAGCCTTCTCACATACACTGGCTTTTAAAAGTTCGGGGTCTTTATTCTATTCTATTCTGCAAGGATGCACTGAATTAACCAAAGGTGACAACAAAGACATTTATAATGTTACAAAAAATATATATATTTCAAATAAATGCTGTTCTTTTTAACTTTCTGCTCTTGAAAAAATACATTGTTTTCCACAAAAATGTTCAACACAACCCTTTCATTTTTGTTAATAATAACGTAAATAATGTTTCTTGAGCACCAAATCAGTAAATTAGAATGATTACTTAAGGGGCATGTGATTTTTACCATCACAGGAATAAATTACCTTTTTAAAATATATTAATAGCAAGCAGTTGATTCAAATTATATTAATATTTAATTCATCAAACATTATATTTAAATACATTTATTTTATTGTGTGAACTTTATTTTTTACTCAAATAAATGCTACTTTGATGAGCATAAGAGACTTCTTAAATCATTAAAAATAATACTGACCCCTACCTTTTAAATAGCCGTGTATTAGCCTGACTGAATGGTCATTTCTGCAGAGTTATGCATAATTGATTTTAACTTGACTATGGTCATCTGCAGGTGCTGGCCCAGATGGAGTTGAAGAGATAAAGAGACACCCATTTTATGTTACCATTGACTGGAATGTGAGTCTTTACAGGAACATTTTTACAGGAATGACACTCTATTAATGTAAGGTGGTTTTAATGTTTTACCGTGTCTTGTTTGTCTAAGAAATTATTTAGAAGAGAGATCCACCCTCCCTTCAAACCAGCCTCTGGCAGACCAGACGACACGTTCTACTTTGACCCAGAATTTACAGCAAAAACTCCCAAAGGTACGTCAGCTTATAACGGACTATGTCTGACCCTAGATCAGGTAGACTGTTTGCCATCCGTCTTTAATCCCCTCTCAGACAAATACACACAAACCTATTTAATGAAATGCTGCTAGACCTTTTGAAATCTGTCGGGATTATTTGATGGTGTATTTAATGACTTGATCAAAACCGCTGTGTGTTTCCTGGTAGACTCTCCAGGTGTACCCCCTAGTGCCAATGCCAATCAACTCTTCAGAGGTTTCAGTTTTGTGGCCATCAGCTCAGAAGAAGAGTCTCAACCCTTGCAGAGCAACAGTGTGAGCGCTATAGTTCAGGTATGCACGCAATTAAGCCTCTTTCCACTTAGTATATGCTGTAATGACTGTTTTTAACATCTAGCTATGAGTCAGATTGTATGTCAGCATTACATCTGGTTGTTTTCACTCTGTAGCAGCTCCACAGAAACGTGTCTCAGTTCAATGACGCATATGAGGTGAAGGAGGATATCGGAGTTGGCTCATATTCCATCTGCAGACGCTGCATACAGAAAAGCACAGGCATGGAGTATGCAGTGAAGGTGAGAAACGAGTCATATTAAACCAACACACTGATTGGTTGCTTTCATTGAGGCAGTAAGTCACCATGCAGAACACTTTAGCAAATTAATAGAAAACAAAGCATTTAAAACTAAATGTATATGTACCAGTCATTATTGGATATTTAACTGTGCCTGTTCATTTCCCATTTAACTTTAAAAAAAAAATGTATTGTAAATTTAGTATCAAAAGGAATTATGATTAATAATAATAACAATTATTAAACCCAAAAAAATGAAATATATTTTAAAAATACATATTTTTATTTTTAATAACAGAAACCACTACTAATTTATTAACTTTGTTAAATTGTAATATTTAACATATAACAAAATGAATCTCCATTTTTGCTTGTGGACATTATAATAAAGACATTTACTTGCAGCAATTAAAACAATTCCTTTTAGGTTTTATATTCAATTTATTATTAATTATTTCAATTCTAGACTTCTGAACAGCATTCATTTTAAAAGGCCTTTTGAAAGACAATTTAATACTGCCTTTTTATACAATGAGTTTCTTGGACATTGTAATATATCTCTCTCTATTTTTCTTGTTTAGATCATCAATAAAGCTAAACGGGATCCAACGGAGGAGGTGGAAATCCTGTTACGCTATGGACAGCATCCAAATATAATCACCTTGAAAGACGTGAGTGTTTAGAAACAAGGATGTAGTCTTTTTATTTTCATCCATAAGGATGAAAGACAATAGTCTGTGGCGGCAGACTCTGAGCTTGGTCTTAGTGGCTAAACACAATTATATTAAAGTAATGTCTTGTCTTTTCAAAGCGCATTGATGTTTACCTAAAACTGATTCTGCTCTGACATTTCCGGAATGAGAGAGTAGTGTAATGAGTTCTGCTCTTATAGTCTTTCCTGCTAATTACTCTGAGCAGGTTATCCATCATTCATATTCATTTAGCAGTGTATTAGTATTATTGTTTCCAGTGTACATTATAATTTAAAGCTGCTTCTTCTTCAACACGGCATTGCTTGCCTTCAAACACAAAATTCATTTTGCTGCAGATGTAAACATACTAATCATAGTATTATATAATTGGTTTCTATAGCATTTAATGAAAAGTGATGTTAGTAATAAAATGGGTAATAATAATAGATGTTGAATTTAAACTGATTAGCAATGATCGACTAATATAACTGTCACTGTATGCAGGTGTACAACGATGGCCGCTCCGTGTATCTGGTGACAGAACTGCTGAAGGGAGGGGAACTGCTGGATAAGATCCTCAGACAGAAGTTCTTCTCTGAGCGGGAGACCAGCGCTGTGCTGTACACCATCACAAAGACTGTGGAGTACCTGCACACTCAAGGGGTATGTGACCTCTCTAGAGCTAGTAAAGAACAAAGTGAAATGTGTGCAATGCATCAGTGTTTAGGGAGACAATAGCTGAGGGAATGAGACTTAAAGCCCAGCTGAAGGACATTGAGATTGTGATCTTGGGAAACAGATGAGGTTTTGTCCACATACTGGTTTATAATGGCTCTGATGCAGATAAACTCCACATTAGAAGTCAAGAGGGTCTCATTCAAACCGCAATAGATGAAAAAGCCTGTAGTATACACTGCCATTCGAGAGTTTTTGAGACGTTTTGAATTGGTCTCATATGCTCAAGGCTGCATTTATATGATTAAAAATACAGTAATATTGTCAAATATTAATCTATTTTAAAATGTAATTTATTCCTGTGATGCAAAATTCCTGTGATGATTTATTCCTGTGATGAATATTCAGCATCATAACTCCATTATTCAGTGTCACATGATCCTTCAGAAATCATTCCAATATGCTGATTTGACGCTCAAGAAACATCTTATTATTAATAATGTTGAAAACCGTTATGCTGTTTAATCTTTTTTGGAAACTGGGATACTTGATTATGAACATTATGAGCATTATTTATTCTAAATCGAAATCTTTTGCAAGCTTATAAATGTCTGTACTGTCACTTTTGATCAGTTTAATTTTTTTATCTTACTGACTCCAAATTTTGAACGGTAGTGTATATAATAAAAATGAAATGATTATGTAAAAATATATGATAACAGTAATCATTTTAATTAGAAATGAAATTATAATTTTAAATGTTTTTCAAAATTCATTTACACGGTCCGTGAGCCACCTTGGTTCTAATGTAAGCTTCCTTTCCTCCTCATCAGGTGGTTCACAGGGACCTGAAGCCCAGTAACATCCTTTATGTTGATGAATCTGGGAATCCCGAGTCGATCCGGATCTGTGACTTCGGCTTTGCCAAGCAACTGAGAGCGGAAAACGGACTACTGATGACGCCCTGTTATACTGCAAACTTTGTGGCCCCAGAGGTACGTTTTGCATGTCAGAGGTGGCACAATAATTTGTCAAATAAAAGTTAGTTTCTTAATCAAAAATATAATTTTGGTCCCCAGGTGCTGAAGAAACAGGGTTATGATGCTGCCTGTGATATCTGGAGTTTAGGCGTTCTTCTGTACACAATGTTAACTGGGTAAGTGTGTAAACCTAGCACTAGACTTTTCAAAGTGTGTTTGTATTCAACTGACACTGGGCTTTTTCTCAGATTTACTCCATTTGCTAATGGCCCAGAGGACACACCGGAGGAGATTCTAGCTCGAATCGGCAGTGGGAAGTTTTCTCTCACAGGCGGATACTGGAGCTCTGTTTCACTTGAGGCAAAGGTACCCACTTGAGAAGAGCATCTAAATTACACTCTTCAAAAAACATCTCCTTAAAGGCCCACCAGACAAACAAAATCATTCAAACACCTTGTCTTTTACAGGACTTGGTGTCTAAGATGTTGCATGTTGACCCCCATCAGAGACTAACAGCTGCACAGGTGTTGAAACATCCCTGGGTCCTTCACAGAGACCAGCTCCCCAAATACCAGCTGAACAGACAGGACGCCCCCCATCTGGTTAAGGTTTGGTCCTGTCCACACATTATGCTTTAGAATAAAACTTAAATATCTAAAAATATTCCCATAAATATTTGACTTTGCTCCTATACTTATTTTATATTTTAAATGCTCCTAGAATACACAAGGTTCCCAAATTCACAGAATATATATATATTTATCTATAATTTACATTTTATAAAAAGATTAAACATTTCAGAAGTTTAATTCAGCAAGGTTTGTGTGAAATCTTTCCTCCTGTAGGGGGCGATGGCTGCTACATACTCGGCCTTGAATAGGAACGTTCCTCCTATGTTGGAGCCCGTGGGCTGTTCTATTCTCGCTCAGCGCAGAGGAGTGAAAAAACTGACATCCACTGCTTTATGAGCAAATACCGTCCACCTCCAACCCCGTGACCTCTAGCTTGGTTTGAGCACAGCCTAAACTCGGCTTGCTTGCTGCCCACCATGCATCAAGGCCTTAGAGCCAAGTGTAGATTCTGAGGACCCCTGGTGGACAGTCAAAATCTTCCTTCACTGGTTACTACAAGGGCCAATAAAAACAGTTCGGCCTGTACAATCACGCCTCTGCCTCTAAACGCAAACCAATGAAGAATCTGTGGACTATTCCTGAGGAGCAAATTACCTGAGCGTATGAATATAAGCATACTGGATCTCAGTCATTATAAAAAGCTAATATGTATTCAGGGTGGATGTGGATTTTAGAGGACGACAACAAATTCCTGCACCAATGTGTGCGCACCGTTGCGAAAAGCTCCAGTTGTATGGGGATGTTGTATAATGGGATAGGTTCCTGTCAGGCTAACACTGAATATTCAAATTGTATCCTGTTCTGGCTTATTATTTTACATCATTAACGCCACATTGCTTATTTAAGTCCCACTAAACCTGGCATATCCCAGCAAACTTTTTTCTCCAGTCATTTTTGGACAGTGAACTAGGAGAAAGTCCCTTAGCAGATCCATACAAGACTATAAGACCAGTCCAAATGTTTATATGACCGCTGCTGGCGTTAACTTAGCATTCTTTTTACAAAATGACAATGAGGTCCTAAGCACAAAAATGCAGTGGAGGCCTACATGTAAACGGCACAGAATGTCATAAAGAGAACTCAGGTGAAACGCAATACATTATACAAAAACAAAATAAGCTGGGATGGAAATGTATACGGCTGTATCGCCTCACCTAAAACCTGCTGACATGTTCATTTGTTTGGATGTAGAGAAGTACAGAAATGCTCAGAGATATATGTACTGACATATTGACATATTTTTTATAAATATGCATGGGCAAGATGCTATATTAGCTAGTAGCTCTGTGGAAGTGGGCATGACTGAGGATGTTTCCCCCCTTTAATATTTTTTAAATTCTTATAAATCCTTGCAGTTTTATTTTCTGAGCAAGTTTAAATATGTTGTACATGTTTTGTTTTTTTCATCTTAGTTGTATTTTTCCCGTCTTTGACTTGGAAGAGTGCTGGAAATGTTGCTGTCCATATAGCAAGCTGCTATCCTGTTCTTTATTTTGTACATGTAGAAAATAAAGTTTGCCATTTTTACAAAAACACTATGACTGTAAATGTTGGTTGCACTGTTGTCTGTATAGAAAGTGCACTCACACCTCAGCTTGTCTTTGCACTTACTGCTCACCCTGCTTTGTGCTTTGCTTGCTGGTTTACAATTGATAACACACCTTCATTCACTTTGATCATTCAAATTGCATGGCTTCAGATTGCATGGCAAGCATTTTGCATGTTTTATACCAGGGTATAATACATATTTCATGCTGAATCCTTTAGCAAAATATATATATATATATATACTACCATTTAACATTTTGGTCATGTATTTTGTGCTCATCAATGCTGCATTTGTTTAATAAATAGGAAAATACTAAGATGATGAAATAATATTACAATTTAAAAACAGTTTTCTGGATATTTTGAAAATTGTATTTATTCCTGTAATGGTAAAGCTGAATTTTCAGTGTCACATGATCCTTCAGAAATCACTAATACGCTGATTCAATGCTCAAGAAACATTTCTTATTATTGTCAGTGTTGAAAACAGTTGTGCTGCCTAATATTTTTTGTGGAAATCATGACATTTTCTAAATGTTTAAAAAGAACAGCATTTACCAGAAATTGAAATTATAATTGTCTTTACTGTCACTTTTGGTCAATATAATGCATCCCATGCTAAATAAAAGTATTACTTTCTAACGAAAAAAGAGAGAGAAGAAAACTTACAAATGCCAAACCTTTAAACTAGTGTATTTATAACTATAACATTTAGAAAATCAGACCATAAATGCGTCTCTTCGCATCAAGACTTTACACAAAAGAAGTGTTTTCAAAATTTGACCACACAACAATCAGACTTAAAGTAATAATCATACATGATATTTAATACTGTTTTTAAGAAATGCATCTTACAATGTATTTGTCTTTGTAAATTTGCACGTAGAACGTCTAAACATGATTAGCAGCTAAACATTACTAACACCACAGAGACTTATATTTTCTACATGATAAAAAGATAATCAAATGTACGTACAATATATTGTTACATCTTCTGTAAAAAATAATACAGAAATCTGCCAACAATATAAAATGTTTAGCTTAACTGAACATGTTAGGCCCTTAGGTTTAACCATAAACCTAATTAGTGAAAGAAAAAACTAATCAGAGTTTTTAGGCCTTTTTTTTTTTTTACTAAACTATAAAAACAAAACCTATGAAGTTCATTACATAAGTCTTGTTAAGACTGAGATCTCATTGTGTGCCAGAGCTTTCCTCGCTCTTTCTTCTCTTCAGGATTATCTTGGGGACGTTCCTTCTCCACAAGCACATTTTCAGACTCCACACTTTCGACTGTTGATGGATCCACTGAATTCCCCGACAGAGCTTCCGTCTCATCTTCACTGAGCAGCTCCATCTCGGCTTCTTCCTGCCTCACAGTCACTGGATCCATTCCTTCCTCAGAGCTATTCACACTGACGAGACTTATATCAGTATCGTTTGGCTGGTTCTCACCAGACTCGTCAGGCTGCTGCTCAGGAAGCCTCTTCTGCTCATGGGTGGCCATGTGTGCCGTGTAGCCTCGCTGTGAGAAGTATATTTTGCAGATGTCGCAGTAGAACGGGGTCATCACGTTGTGTTTGTCCATGTGTTTGACATAGCTGTTGACTCTTAGGAAACCCTTATCGCAGATCTTACAGAAGAGTTTCTCTCCAGCATGAGATGATTTGATATGCTGAATGAGGGAACCTCTGAACTGAAAGCTCTTTTCACAGATGGGGCAGATGCATGCGAGTTTGGATGAGTGATGTTTCATGTGAGCAACGAGAGCAACTTTGTAGCCGAAACGTCTGGGACATAGGTGGCATGTGAACGGCATGGTCGACTCCGCATCTTCGTGAACTTTCTGGTGAGCTTTCAAAAAAGCTATATGGGGGAAGCCCTTTCCACACTGTTGGCACATAAACCTCCCTTCTGGATTCTCCTTAGTGTGTATGACTCGATGGCGCAAAAGGAGACCCATTTTATGAAACCTCTCCCCACAAATTGAACAAATATAAAACTTTTCTTGGACTTCAGATTCGGTTTTATTTTTAGCATGACTAGCCCGTTGATGCTTCATTAGGGTGCGTCTACAACGGAACCTCTGGCCACAAGTTAGACAGTTGATATACTTTTTGCCATGATTTTCTTTTACTCCGAAAATTACAGTCGAGATGCTGTCCTCAGTAACGGCTAGCTCACTCTCTTCATATTTAACACTCTCATCCAGTGAGGAGTTCAGCTCTTGTCTAGAGGTCATGTTGGTACTTAGCTCATATTCAAGAGGCTCCTCTTTGACACAAGCAAGTGAAACTGCCTCAGAAATGGTGATTTTACTCGTGTCATCTTCCGCTTCCTGTCAGATAAAACATAATATAGTATAGTATTAAAGACAGACAGACGTGTTTATGTACACCGGATGGATGGATAGATAGATGTGGTTACATTTCTATATACACATTTCATTTAAATTACATATAACATAAATAAATGTAATTGTAAATTAAATGTAATTATATGTATATATAAATAATGTACTTTATATGTAATTTATGTAACATAAATAAATGTCAATTATACGTAATATTTTGTTTTATGTAATTTACATAATCAATACACATATATATATATATATATTTTAACATGACATAAAATGACATGTATAACATCTTTTAATATATTTAATTACATATGATTACATTTCATTTATATATTATAAACAAAATTACATTTGACATATTTACAGAATATGTACATTTACATTTGATTTATATAAAAAACTAAATTTAATTGTGCATTACATGTAATTATACAATATATAATAAATTGTATAATTTACATATAAGCTAAATGAAAAAATATTTTATTATAAAATATTGATGTTTAATTATATAATGTAATTACATTTAATTTATATATTATATAAAAACAACTAAATGGAATTATATTATTAATAATTTAAATATGTAATTTATAGTAAATATATATGAAATAATAAACTAATTACATTTGTGTGTGTGTGTGTGTGTGTGTGTGTGTGTGTGTGTGTGTGTGTGTGTGTGTGTGTGTGTGTGTGTGTGTGTGTGCATTTAAAAACAGTGTTGTTTAATTATATATCATTGCCATTAATTGATATGTTATATATAGTATAATTAAATGTAACTGTACTTTAAGTGTAATTATATATTAAGTGTATAATGTATATATAATAAACTAAATGAATGTTCTACCTGTAACGTTCTCTCTCTCTCTGGCTCAGGTGATGGATTCACGGTTTGTACTGTAGGAACAGCATCCACGCTTAGTATCATGCATGTGCAGTAACCCAGGTCCATTTTGAAGTAGTTCTCCTCAGAGAAATGATCCCCGCACACTCGGCATGAAGAGGGCGCGTCTTCTCCATCACCTTTACTGTCTTCGATAAACTTTAACCACAGACTGCGTCTTTCCGGATCCTCGGGTAACATATAATGAATAACGGTGTCCGATCGGTTCGGACAACCACCTACCACACATTTATGTAGCATGATGTTTACGACGTAATTGGTTTGAGCTTTAATATGGAATGTTTTTAGACTATATAAACAAGCTGTTTTTGCATCTGAATTGCTTACAACCCCTTGATCATAGTAGATTATTCCTCTTTAAAGCCTGTTTAAATGATACATTATGAGAACAGGCGTTCAAAACAAGCCGCAGTGCTGTTTCTTCTGATGCCACTCGCGTTAATTATGACACTGTCGCCTCCTACTGGAAAGGAGGACAATTACATTTATTGCGATTAGTTTGTTTTTCAATCTTACATTTATTTTTATCAAGCGCATCTTTCTTTTCAACTGTATTGTTATCCGTGTTTACATCTATACTTTTAGCTTTACAGAATATATCTGTAATGTTTCCCTTTTCTCTTAAAATGTTTTAGTTCCTCTGAACTATTCAGAAATTAGTTAATATATCATATTAATGTTATGTAATATCATCATATCATATAGTATCAGACAAATTTGATTTATTTAGCCCACTACTATAAAAAATCGCATTCTGTCAGCTGAGCGGTTTGCGGTTGTGAATAAAGTTTTGCGCTGTTGAATGAGGCGAACTGCGCATGCGTCGTTGCAGTTTTTCTCGTGAATGGACAGCACGTTTGAGAAGTCAAATATATGACATATCGTTATAATTCCCTAACGTTTCTGATCATTATACAAGAGCCTTCGACGTCGTTTAAAGAACATGCCGAAAAACAAAGGTAAGGTGGTTTCTAAAGATACCCGAGTGAGATTTTAGCATTGAATTTAGCAAACATACGTTAACGTGAGCGCGTGATGTTGAATGTCGCAGTTTATTGTCAATGTTTGATGTTTAATTGTGACAGTTGAATATATTTGTTTTTGGTTCTGTATTTGATTCATTTTGGTTAATAATATGACATACAATCTGCTGTCAGATGATGTCAGGAATGCGCTCGGCCGCTTTGTGTTGTGTTAGGCAGGTAACGTTACTTATGGATAGTAACGTTAGTTAGCATAACTTACATGTGAAACGTATTTTGATCTTTGGAACATGCTTATACAATTATTGCGTTTAACTACTAAGCCAGTATTTGTAAAAGGGACCATACATACTAAAGTTGCCCGACAAATACACGAGATTAACAATAGTTTAAGATGTCATTGATGTAATGGGTATTCTGCTGAATGTGTGTACTTTGCTCAGTCGTTAGGCAACACTTCGTTATTATCATAGGACTCTGTAGTGTGTTAATAAGTTGGCATTTTTCCAAGTGTATGATGGTATCTGTGCGCATTTTGTTCCTCTGTATCCAGGTAAAGGAGGAAAGAATCGGCGACGTGGTAAGAATGAGAATGAATCTGAGAAAAGGGAGCTGGTGTTTAAAGAGGATGGACAAGGTGTGTTGTAATACTCATACATATAATGAGCGTTCATGATGTATGGCACTGCCTTCTCTTCAAAACATGATCTGCTTTTAGTTGTACCATTTTTCGAAAAATCTTCTATCTTCTAGAATATGCTCAGGTCATCAAGATGTTGGGAAATGGGAGATTGGAGGCCATGTGTTTTGATGGAGTCAAGCGGCTTTGTCACATCCGAGGAAAGCTCCGGAAAAAGGTGCACTTTACAGATCTAGTCTGTGAAGCTTCAGACTGAATGCACATTCAGCATTTCCATCACTTTGTGAATGAGCGTGGCTGTGTGGGCTGACAGAATGTTTAGGCCAGTCAGGCAATATTGTTTGACGACAGTAACTAATGTAACTCATTATAGGTATGGAATTTTTTATATGCTAGACATTTTCAGCATAGGACAAAATGTTATGAAATTAAATTTAAGTAGTTTTTTTAGCAATGTTTATATTGTTCTTTAACAAGAAACCATACAATTTTTGTCTTACTCGAGGTCTTATGTCTTTTTTTTTATTTAGGTGTGGATTAACGCATCAGACATTATTCTCATTGGATTAAGGGACTACCAGGTTTGTTAAATATTTCTTAATATAATTGAATGTACTATTATACATAATATATCTATTATTTAAGTAAATATGATTACATTTTTTACTAGGGACTGGTCACGATTTTCAAATATTCGATTAGTCGTTTTAATTATCGATTAGGTTGTGCGGTTATTTTCTAAAGGTGTACTCGCACTGGGTGTTTTGAACCGTGCCGAGTGCGTCTGAGCCCCAAAGCCCTGTTTGTTTGATTAATGTGATCGCTCCGTGCCGCGCTCGGGGGCGGTTCATTTAGCAGGCCCTGGCTTGGCTGTAAGAGGTGGGCCAGAGTGTGGTTCAGTTGGATTTGGGCGCGACACACGTGTAGTGTGAGCGCTAACCGCGCCGGAGCACGGAACTTCTGATACGTGCATTCTGATTGCTTGAACAATAGACCTGTTAAGCAATATATTGTGAGAGGGCCGTTTGTTACAGCATCCCAAACAACTCAAAATAATAAACCACAGAGTTAACAAAACGATGCACTCCACTGCTCTGAGCGAGAGCACTTCTCTGCCACCTTCACATGCTTCAACGTCCTGTTTCCCACTTATAAAGTCGTTATTACGAGCTTGATGCATTCAAATTATTAGTTTTTTGTTGAAAGAATAATGTAATATTCCACTGGTTGATAACCATAAATATTTATATGCAAAATATTTGTGCTGTTTTTCGTGTTAAATGTGAAGAATGACAGGTTGGATGCCACAGACCTTTTTTTTTGGGCGGAGTATACAGGTGTAATTTTCACTTTAACTTCACGCAATGTAACATGATTTTATTATCATAAGTTTGACTTTATTCTTAAAATATTATGACGTTAATCTTATTTATTTGAGAAGGATAAACTGATCAAACTTGCGCTGGCCGCTTGGTATTTTAAAAAACAAAAACTTGAATTTAACAAACATAAAATGTTCCAATCACATTTCTGAATTAAATTAATAAAGAAACGAAACGAAATAATGACCACTTTGCTATTAAAAACCAAAACGGAACTATTTTAATGGCTGCAACAGCAGCTTTGTAATGGGGAGGAGAGAGAGAGAGAGAGACACTGGCTCTTGTCGGAGACAAGAAACATGTTCATTTAAAAAAAATATATATATGAAATAGGTTATTGTTATGCAGACAGACGTTAAAATTAATGTTCACATAATAAGTGCCATCATTCAGGCTGTTCACAATATATTGTAGCGCGTAATATGTTTTAAGAATGATATTCTGTTTAGCGCGCAATATGTTTTAAGCCTAATATTCATTGAATTAATCAAAATGTTAAGATTTTTTTTAAATAATATGAATGTTCATGCTCATTTTTAAAATAGAAATGTCCTAGCCTTATGAGCAGTTGATAATCGACGGACTGTTCTGTTAATAAATGCCGTCATTCGGTTATGTTATATTAATGTTTCAGCAATCATGCATTACAACCATTAATTGGCTTGAGTTAAGATAGACTATTCTCTAATTAATTAAACAGTTTTTTATCATACAGATTGAAAGCCTGAATGGTCTCTCTCCCTCACTCTCTCTGGGCGTGTGCACGCGTGTGCGGGAGGGGTGAAATTTTTCGAATAGTAATCGAATAATACCCAGCGATTATCGAATATTACTTTTGCTTAAAATGCCCATCCCTAATATTTACACACTTTTTACTATAATAATTGACTGTTGAGTATATTCAATAGATCATATAATTATGTATTGTTGTAATACTATTTTAAAAATGTAATAAAAATATAATTGTTTATACTCACTGGATTAAGGAGTTATCAGGTTTAAATATTTATTTTAATATAACTAATTATATACTAAAATAACAAAACACAAAGCAAATAAGAACATTTTGTGATTTTAATATAATTAAATATAAATGTATCAGGAATTAAAAATAAATGTCATGTTTGACTGCAAATAAGTATTTTGCCATTTAAAAGCTTTAGTCTTTTAGTTTAAAAATCAGATTCATGCTGCAGATGAAACTACAGTTCTTTTATGCACAGCCTTTAATGGAGTTAATATCTGACGTTTTAAATTCTGAAATATCTTATCAGGATAACAAAGCAGATGTCATTTTGAAGTATAATGCTGATGAGGCTCGGAGTCTGAAAGCTTATGGAGAGCTTCCAGAACACGGTGAGTATATTTAATCTGGAAAACCTGGTTCTTGATGAATAGAGGTTCTTGGCTTCCAATATGCTGATCTTTTTGCTGCACTGTATTAAATATCTTGTCATTAAATTCTTACTGTTGGTGCCTTGCAGCCAAAATCAACGAGACTGATACCTTCGGGCCTGGTGATGATGACGAGATTCAGTTCGATGATATTGGTGACGATGATGAGGACATTGATGATGTTAGTACTAAACACTCTTATATTCATCTGAAGTTTAATATTAATATATAAAAACTCAATGTTTTGATTAATTGAAATGGAGATGTGATGTAAGTAGTCAGTGTTTTGTTCTGACGATACCCCATTCCTTCCCCAGATCTAAGAGGAAACGCTGGGAAGTGACTGTTTCTTGACCTGAAGCGACCATATCCTCTCATCCCCCCTGAAGTCGCCCCTCCATCATTATGAACACGGAGGCTCAAGTATTAGGTTTCTCTGACTAAACACATGACTGCATTGTCGCCTTCAATCCATTTTGTTATCTTTTAATGTCTTTATATTGATTTCACATCATGTGGAATTTATTTACAGTACAGAATCTATGGATTCGCAATAAAAAGATAACCAATTTTATGTTTGGTCTTGCAGTCTGTATCCTAATAGACATGTTTAAAAGCTCTGTAAAGTTGAGTGAAACTCTTTTGGTAAAAGCTGATACCTCTAGAACGCCTCTTGTCTTTTTGAATGTGTTTGAAGTCTCTTATGATTTACTGGTTACACGGTGCATTTATTCAGAAAGCCTATCTGATTAGATCCGTTTTATTCCATCCTAATTTTCTTTTGTGTTCTTGTCTACTTCAGTTCAGATGATATTATTGCATGGTCTTTTTGCAGGGCTGCTGAATTTATGAAAGTAACTAATCTTTATGCTCTATGTATTACTTCAGTTGTTACTCCGTTACAACATAATAGCTTGATACTAAACTACAGTAAACATCAGCAACTGAAATATTTGTAAGATGAAAATGGAAACTTTTTTTTACTTTCTAAAATATAGCTCACAAAACAAATAACCAGAATAAGGAAGTATTTTTGTATGCAAATAGGCTAATCAATGCAAGAATTCTGAGTTTATTGATTGTATTCTTGCAGACCGGCCCTTTTGAATAAGCATGGTGGTTGTTGGTTATAACTTGTTAATTTTAGGTATATTGTTTTGATGAGCTTATGATGTGGGTTTTTTTGTCCTTTGCTGCTTTTGATCAGAAAACCTGTGATTTTGAAATAAAATTCATCAACAGTCAAACTAGAAATGTGTATTTTAAGCTTTTTAAATATCAGGTATTGTCCTATTTTTTATTATGTATTATCCACCAGGTTTCTTCATTTTGTGTGAAAACAATTTTTACCTTATGAAAAGTACAGTATTTTTTTATATTTTTTGTCTTTATTTTTGCTGCTGTTTTGGATTATGTGGGTTTAAAAAATGTGGTATATTTATAGTAAGTGTGTGTCTAGCCATAGGCTTGAGTGATAGTAGTCACTGTGTTTTCCCTTATCACGTATTGCAGTGTGAAAAACAAAGGTAGCCTATAGCACATGCGTCTGCAAGCTCAGACAGCTGTTAACACAGGCTTGGAGGACAATACTGTAGTGTGAAAATAGCCCATATGTTACATAATGTCATATTTGGTTTGTGGTTAAAATTGTCTGTTACTAAAAAATGAAATCACACACTTCTCTAACTGGATGTCTACACTTCAGAGGATTTGATTGTGCACATTTTGCGTGCATACATCTAGTCTAGACATAATCCAGTAATATATATGCATATTTGAGCAGTCTTTACCTCTCAATTATTAGATACAGGTACATCTAAAAAAAAAATAGAATATGGTGAAAAGTTCATTTTTGTACCTTATTTCAAAAAGTGAAACTTTCATTTATTTTAGATTCATTACATCCAAAGTGTTTTTGTTTTAATTTTGATGATTAGAAATTACAGCTAATGAAAGTCAAAAATCAGTATCTCCCAAGTATTAGAATATTTACATTTCAGTTTCAATAAATGACCATCCCTACAGTATAAATTGGGGAACACTGCAGACTTGGCAATGGTCCAGAAGACGATCATTGACACCCTCCACAAAGAGGGTAAGTCACAGAGGATCATTACTGAAAGGGGTGGCTGTTCAAGGAGTGCTGTATCAAAGCATATTAAATGCAAAGTTGACTGAAGGAAAAAATTGGATAGGAAAGGTGCACAAGCAACAGGGATGACCACAAGCTTGAGAATACTGTCAAGCAAAGCCGATTCAAACACTTGGGAGAGCTTCACAAGGAGTGAACTGAAGCTGGAGTCAGTGCATCAAGAGTCACCACGCTCAGACATCTTCAGGAAAAGGGCTACCAAGCCACTTCTGAAACAGAAACATCGTCAGAAGCATCTTACCTGGGCTAAGGAGAAAAAGAACTAGACTGTTGCTCAGTGGTCCAAAGTCCTCTTTTCAGATGAAAGTAAAATTTGCTTTTCATTTGGAAATCAAGATCTCAGAGTCTGGAGGAAGAGTGGAGAGGCACAGAATCCATGTTGCTTGAAGTCCAGTGTGAAGTTTCCACAGTCAGTGATGATTTGGGCTGCCATGTCATCTGCTGGTGTTGGTCCACTGTGTTTTCTGAAGTCCACAGTCAACGCAGCCATCTACCAGGACATTTTAGAGCACTTCATGCTTCCTTCTGCTGACAAGCTTTATGGAGATGCTGATTTCATTTTCGAGCAGGACTTGGCACCTGCCCACACTGCCAAAGGTACCAAAAGCTGGTTCAATGACCATGTGCCACTGTGCTTGATTGGCCAGCAAACTCGCCTGACCTGAACCCCATAGACTAGAGAATCTATGGGGTATTGTCAAGAGGAAGATGAGAGACACCAGACCTAACAATACAGATGACCAGAAGGCCGCTATCAAAGCAACCTGGGCTTCTATTACACCTGAGCAGTGCCACAGGCTGATTGCCTCCATGCCACGCTGCATTGATGCAGTAATTCATGCAAAAAGAGACCCAACCCAGTATTGAGTGCATAGAAATGAACATACTTTTCAGAAGCCTGACATTTTTTTATTGATCTTATGTAAAATTCAAATTTTCTGAGAAAATGAATTTTGTGTTTTCATTATCTGTAAGCCATGAAATATTCACTCTATGTGTAATGAATCTATATAATATATTTGGGTTTCACTTTCTGAAATGAGTGACACAAAATATTGACCTTTTTTCATGATATTCTAATTTTTTTAGATGTACCTGTAAATGGCATCCTGCGTTTCCCTTTGTGATCACTGAAGTAGGCTATGGTTATATATTTCTAGGCACGTTTAATTAAACGTCTCTAGTGGAAATAAATGGAAATTTCTGCCCTGTGCTCAGCTGCTGAGCTTTCCATATATAGCGCTATGTAAACTATGACGTAATGCGTTGCTCGCGGGTGCATTGCTTCGCGCGCGTGCGCTCGGCACGCGGCAATTGGTCGAGCGTGTTATAATTTATTAGAACCTCACGTTCTTGTGGCTCTGCCTTCAGCCTTCGCTAGTAGGTAGGTCGAAGAACGAGATGGTGTACGGATGAATCAAACCTGAGGTGAAACCGTGTTTAGTTTTTCGTCGCCGTTTTGATTTTTTCAACTGAAATAGTGATTGATAAATAAATGTAGTGGGACGGAATGTCATCTGGATATTGATCGTTGGAAAACTCCCATAGGTCAACTGGAAATGGCCACCATCGTGGAAAACATGACAGGTACGTTATGTTGTGTTATATTTCCATTCTTTAAAAAGAAGCCTCACCCAGATTTGACAGTATTTAGCAACGGATAACTGGGAAAGCGAGCTGTTGTCATGGAAACAGGCTGCTGAGGTGAGAGGAGGATGGGGAACCTAAGACTGACCTGTCCAGGTGAAGAGTGCGTAACCCTTATGAAAGGAAACATGCGTTTTTGCAGAGTAGTATATTCATTTAAATATGTTTTATCATTATTATTATTCAAAAGTGGGAAGGAAGACCGTGACTAGTTGTCACACAGTTGGTTAAATTTCTATTCATACACATACCTTAAACTCTTTACTACACAAAAAGGCTATTAAACATTTCCACTGTTATTAGAAAGAAAGATTCAGGTTATTAAAACATGTTGATCTTTTGTGACAACGTGACCAGTAGCAGGCTACATTACATGGCACAAATTGGTACTTGCCATTATGTTGCCTATTTTAGGCATTTCAGCTAAATTTACACAGTAAAACGATAATGAAGCATAAACAATTCAAGAAACAGTAAAATGATCAAACCACTGTTTTAGCAGACAAATTAATCAATTGTATAGTATTTAAAACAGCGCAGAATTTAAGACCATTTCTAAAAAATATTTGAAACTAACATACAAAATCACTGCTGTAGAAAACACATATAATTGCACTCAAAATCTTATCGTTACAAATATACATTCTATGTGACAACTAGCCCTGGTTTGCACTGCAAGCTATTTATAGCTATTTTTTTGACAGACACATCAGAATAAATGTGTTTGATATTGGGTTTATTTATTAGATTCTTATGTTTATTGAAAGATTACCTATAATGATTTAACAATGCATACTGTCTGATATACATGTCTTTTCCTTTAAAAAAAAAAAGCAAAAAATGTGCTTTAGATTTGAAGCTAACAGGGATCTGACAGACTGTGCCACAGGCTCTGCTGTGAATCGTGGAAAATGACTTTACGAAAAATCGCATTTGTGTTCCCTTTGAGCATTTTGACTTTGCATATATTTGCATACCATTACACAATTAAAGCCAATGTTTTCCGCCAGCTTGTTGTAACAGGACTATAACCATCATAGACATAGAGGGGCTTGAATATTTGGTTAAACAAGAAAAAGATTGCACAGACTCCTAAAGGTGTGTTCATTGTTTATGTGCATTTTAATATTTCGTTTCTTTTCTCATGCAAAGATGGAGGCTCGAAGAAGGATAGAATTCAACTGGTCAAAGAAAGAAGAGAGGATAAAAATAAGAGCCAAGGTGAACTGCAAATCTTTTATTCAGTTATTACTGTCAACAACAAAATTATATGTTCCTTTCAAAATTGTCTAAAACATTGGCCTGCTTTAGAACCATGTTTAATTCCTAAATGGATTTAATGGCAATCTTGTTGATAAGTTAAAGCTGGGGGTTATTCCAGGGAAATAGACTTCTTCTCCATTCATCACTGAATCCGATGGTGGAAGACTTCTGATAATACCACTAAGTGCTTAGCACAAATGAATCAATATTGTCAGCAGGTAGGGAGAGGCTTGGCCTTTCCCGGATCAGGGCAATCTATAGACTTACCCGTGTCCACCCCCACCGTGTGTCTAGCTGTGCGGGAGCGAGCTCTCTTGGAGAAGGAACAGCGTGCACAGCAGCAGTATGAACGCTCGCTGATGGAGCGAGGGAGGCGTCTGGAGGAGCAGCGGCAAAAGGAGATGCTCCGTCGTTCCACCGTGGAGGAAAAAAGGAAGCAGCGCATGGACGAGGAAAAGGTCAGGGGTTATAGCCAAACATTATTCTCTTTGAGGTATGCACTTATAGGACAGATATGAAGTATTTTTTCTCATACACCTTCTTATCTGTGAATTCTTTTATTTTTTAGTGTGCAATATTATGATAAAATTATGTTTTTTACTATGCATAGTTTATTGCTGTTCATTTTTCCCCCAGCTCACTTAATCCTTGAGGTGGTGTGTGTAATTTTCAGCTATTCAAATACTTAAACACAGTTTTTGGAGTCAAAACAAATGCAGCAGATTGGGAAAAATATAATTAATATACAATACTGTTGAAAGTTTGAGGTCAGTAAGATTTTTGTTTTATTTTATTTTTTTGAAAGAAATAAAACACATTGTATAGATATATTAATATAATTAATACATTTATGTAATAAGGTTGCATGAAACTGATCAAAAGACATTTGTCTTTACAAATTAAAAAATGTATCTTCAGATTGGGAAAAATATAATTAATATAAAATTTGCCTGTTGAAAGTTTGCAGTTTTCAACATTGATAATAATAAGAAAGATTGTTGAAGAAAAATGCAGATACAAATTAAAAAAATCTTATACAATACTGAATGTAATTGTTACAAAAAAAAAGTTTTTTGATAATAATAAGAAATGACTTATTTCATGTAATAGTTTTATACTTATTTTTGAATTTGATGTAATGTATTTCATTATATTATAATCTATATCTATGCTAAAACACTTGATAATGACAACAACAAACACTCAACCAATATGAGATATATATATAGGAAAATGAGAAATTGTATTATTTACATGTAATATACTGCCTCAAACTTTTGAATTATCGAAGGTTGCATGCTGAAACTTTGAGATCTCAAAACTCAAACATTTGTCTTTGGAAGACTAGGAAAATTTGAGAAATTAAAAATAGCTGTATCTTTGCTATAGTTTTTCTTAGCATCAAATGTCAAAAATTCAATTTGCCTCAAGTAATGTCCAATTTGTGATCGCAGTTTACAAACATTTTACTATATTTTTATTGGGCAAGATTCCAATTTGTGACCTGTGACAACACATTTTGACATTTTTACTGGGCACCGGTTAGATTTGATAAAAATAATAGTTTTTGTAACCTGTGTGTAACCTCCTAGTCTTCATTCCTGTTGTTCCCACCTTTTGTGACCTCCTATGAGTTCCCACCTTTTAGCAGGAGAGCAAAGTCTTTGTTTATATTGATTGAAAACTAGACCCCCCCCCAGTCAGATGCTGCAATGATTGGTGACTCTCTCTGAAGCTTTTAAATGACCTCACTGTTCCCGATATTCATCTTAACTGACATGTACAAATCAAATTTCTCTAGAAAAACGTGGTGTGTCATAGTAAGGGTGTGTTTGAAGAAGCTAAAAAGAAAATACTGTATGGTGTGATTAAGATTCCTACTAAGAGAGACTGCAGTTAGCAAGTGGATCATTGTGTGCAGGGTGTGGTGCTGTTTCTGTGTTCTGGTGTGGTAGTGCTGTGTAGTCTTACCTCAGACGACTCTGATCTTGGCCAGCGTTTGGATTTAAAGCTGTCATAAAAACGTTGCTAAAAATATTTTTTTTGTGTGTATTTGGTGTAATGCAATGTGTTTATGCGGATTAAGGTTAAAAAACACATTATTTTCCACATATTGTACATTATTGTTGCTCCTCTATGCCCCGCCTTTCTGAAACGCGAGGCTTACGCTGATTGGCCAGCTATCCAGTGCGTTGTGATTGGCCGAATACCTCAAGTGTGAGATGGATATGTTACGCCCCTTACCGTATTGTGATGCCGTGCGCGACGACACAAAAACAATAAAAACCCATTATAAACGAGGCATTTGTTGCAACCAGTGGGGACATAATTACTGATTATAATGACTTACACTGTCTTTTTAAACGTTGCGTTGCATCGTGCCACGTAAACATTACCATGCACTAACAACAAGCACTATTCTACACAGATCAAAACTCGCGTTCGAATCGTCAGTGGCAAATTCTTTAAATATGAAAATGTACTTGAGTCAGAAGCGCCAGACTGCAAAGTTGGAATTGCCGCACTTTATAGAAACAATCTTTGAGCATAGCTGGCAGGCTACTCCCAGGTTCAAGAAACAGTCCTCCGTAAAACGCGCCACACACTCTCTAATATTTGGTTTGAACTGTTCTGGAAAAGTGTTGTAAATACAACTTAACCACTGATTTCTAGTTGTGTCCTCTTTTGGAAGGCCAAACAAAGTAGTTTCTCTTTCACAATGAAACACAGCATCTCCACGACATGGCGCCGGCGGCAGCAACAATATTACAGCGAGAATAATAGTTCCGCCGTCGTTCTTTGCGTATACATTTGGGCGGTGTTATGCAAATCTCCCCACACCATGATGTAGACATGTGGGGGCGTGTTTAAATTAGGCATTGTAGGAGGGTATGATCAAGTCTTAACTATTATAAAGAATATCTCTTTGGTTTTGAGACTTTAGTCTTAGCTACTTCAGGGATGTTATCTACACAAGAACAGCTTGTAACACTGCTCTTCTGTAAATTAATTCTGGCTCTTCAGTATATATATATAATATTAGTCTGTTTAATGTCGAAATAGATGTAAGCGATTTGACATTATCGATTACTAGACTAGTGCGCGTGTGTAGAGTGTGTTCTTTCACTGCAGTTTCACTACATTTAGAATGAACACAAAATTAAAGACATGGGGCAGAAAATGTATATAGGCTATTTTGTACCACTTCATATAGCCTAGTTAATCGATTTCACGCAAAGAATAACTAAAAATAACGCTCCAAAAATTACAAATGTGATATTGATTTTTTTTACAACAGTTCAATAAACAAGAGGTTAATTAAGATACTTACATTTTAGATACAATATTTCCTGTTTTTGCTTTATTTCGACAACAAAAATCACTCCAAACAGCCACAGCACTGTTTTGCGTCTCTTATCAACGATCGCTATGACTCACTTAGGCCTATTAACAGGGACTTGCTGCCACCTGCTGGCGATTTTAATTTCACATTCAAAGTATCTTTAATTATTTAAATAATTTCAAATATATGTATTTAACGTTTTGTGTTTAATATATCAAAACATGATTTAGGCATTTGTAATTGCAGGTTAAATGCATTCATGTCTTGCATTAAACAGTGTGTAAATGCATCTAAATGCCACTTCAGATGCAGCTTCTGTGTTTCCTCTGCATTGCAAAGATGAATTTTGTTGACACTGATTTAATTTGCTTGGTAACAGCCCAAAAGTCTTATTATTCTAATTCACTGATTTAATGTAATTTAAGTATTTGACTTCAAAAGATAATGGACACTTTTAGAAAAAAATGGCTTTATAAAGGTAAAAATGCTCATAAATGTAAAAATCTTATTGGAAAAGATTAATTTATATCAGTGTGAACTGACCACCACACAGAATATGAAGAATATCAAAAACTTTAGGAGTATGCTGTCCACGACTGTCCTTAAAGGTACCAGCACAATAAAATACAGCAAAATATCATCTAATTATCGTTATCGATAAAATCCCAGAAAATATTGAGATATTATTTTGTCAATATCGCACACCCTAATCTGCAGTTGTATCAAATCTTTTGCAGTAGCCTGGCCTCCTGAGTATACAAAATCAATCAAAATGTTAAAATCAGAGGGAGAAACAAGCTTATACTGGTTAGAGGAAATGCATATAGTGGAGTGGAACAGAGAGAGAGAAATTCAGGAAAACAAATATAGCCTTTCTTCTTTTCACTGAAGCAACCTGTGTCATTATAATACTCTGTGTGCGTGTGCTCACCATTTATGTCAGCCGCTGAGGGGGGAGGGTGTGGGTGGAGTTATGGCCGTTCTCTCCTCCGTCAGGCTGTACGCTCTCTTAGGCACATAGTCACCGGGGAGGGGAGAGATACAAAGAGAGAGTCACTGAGTGCAAGGGAGAGAGAGGCAGAAACAGAAGGCAAGGCCCTCGTCATTTTGCACGCACGCATACGAGGAGGAAGAGCAGGGAGAGAGGGAGAGTCAGAGACGGATAGAAGAGGTGGTCGCCATGGAGCAGCCAGCCTCATCCCCGTCCACTCGCCGCCGCAGCGAGAGCTCTGTCAGAGAGTCTCTTTTCTTTCCTGTTTTGGAACGCAACGAACAGGAGCGACTGGAGGCCCTGATGCGACGTTCTATCGAGCGGAACCTGCAGGCGGACCAGAGGCTCAAACGCTGGACCTGGGGCGGACCTCCAGGAGTCTGCGAGGGTGAGTCTGTGTGCACTTGCGAGGGCGTGGAGGGTCCCTTGTGTGAACTCCTCAGGGTCGTGGGGAGCGGGAATGGATGGAGAGATAGGAAAACAGGGTGTGGGAACTGCACTGCAGCCCTTTTGTTTTTAAACCGACTGGGATATTGACTAATACAGCAGCCGTGGGATGAAAATGCAGCTGTTTTATGAGGGAGCTGCAGTGTCACACTGAGACATCGAGCTGTTGCTGATCTCAAGGAGACGCCCGAGTTGCATGAAAACACTCTGTCTCAAGGTTAGCACTGTCAGCGACTGATCACAGACTCGTAGGCATTATAAATCATCTGAGCAATAGCTGCCTGGGGCAAAGGGGCAATTTGGGCTTTTTTAGCTAGAGAACAAACACCGTAAACTGTGTTGTCACTGTGACTGCACAAGGTATATTAGACTGCGCAGCTGAAGGCTTTTTGCTCTGTCACTGCCTCGTTCTGACTTTAAATAATGCCTTTTTTCCCTGAACATTTCAATTACACAAACCTATGCTGAAACTGTTTATTGGAGTATGTTTTACAAATGCTATTTCAAGTCTTCAGTCTGCTTTCTAAGTCATATGCTCAGTTCAATGTTTTACTTATGTTTCTTTTATATGGTGAAATTTACTAGTGATTTCTGTGTTAAAATTGTTTTTACACCAACTCCTCAGTAGACCTAAGGCTCTGGTAAATCATATCAACACTGGAAAATAATGCTGCTTTCAATACAGATGTGAAAGCACCACCCTGAATCTGTGGTGCATTCATAACTACATCAATTATTTACACTGTCCAAGAGCAGAACCTTAAGCCTGATCCTGAGTCAGTCTGATAATATATCTAGACAACATGCATGTAGCATCTGCTGTTTTGCTTTGTGGATAAGGGCGAACGATTGAGAATGAGTTTATGGTCGCCCTTGGAAAACATTAGGCTCTCTGATAACCTGATATCATCGCATCAGCTGCATGCTGTGCTCTGGGTTATTTCATATTGCAGTGGTTCATATTACCATCCTGCTTTTATTAGCGAAATTACTTTTTTTTTTACAAAGAAAAATGCCCTGCTGGAAATTATGCAGCTTCCCATCAGAGGAAAAAACTGCTGACGAGGACCATATCAGTATTTCACAGGCACACACTGTTATGACTTCTCATAATATTCACTGTGATCTTGTGAAGTACTCTGTGCTCACGCACCTGTACTTTCTCTGCTTTGCATCACCTGCCGCACAGGTGATCCTAAGATTGCCCCGCCCTCTCCTGCTGCTTCAGCCTCCTTAACCAATGACCCCGCTGCTCACCCTCCTGCCAGCAAATCCAGGAACGGTACTGACTTCCTGCTGCTTTACGTGTCATCCCCGTTCACTTCCCTAAAGATTCAGTCACAGTGATTCTGATGTTGTTGTTGTGATGGTTTGCATGTGCATGAGATTTTACAAAGGTGTATGTTATATGTGTGCTAAGATTTATACTACCGTTCAAACGTTTGAGGTTGGTCATATTTTTTATGTTATTTTTAAGTTTAATGTGAAAGAAGTCTCTTTTACTCAACAAGGTTTATTTTAATAAATATTATAACAATTTAAAATGATTTAATGGGCTATATTTTATTGACTGGAGTGATGCAAAAAATCAGCTTTGCAATTACAGGAAGAAATGTTCAAAACAGTTATGCTGCATAATATGTTTGTGGAAACATTTATTTAATTTATTGCGATACATTTCAGTAAATGCGATACAGTACATTTATTTCAGGGTTCTTTGATGAATAGAAAGTTGAATAGAAAGAACATAAATATTGTACTGTCACTTTAGATCAATTTAATGTATCCTTGCTGAATAAAAGTATTTAAAAATAAATTTTACTGACCACAAACCTTTGAACATTAGTGTATATTGTTTTAATCCATAGGTGTTTTTGATGCTCTGTTGTCTGTTTTCTTGTTTATTTCAGTGGTGAGGTTTGTTAATAACGGTACTTGCTAAGGCAAACATCACTATTGCTATTGTTCATCTATTTCATTTTCCACTTAAATTATTTCTAAATGAATGACTTAAAATATTTGCCTGACAGATGATAACCAGGAAAAAACATTTTGACTCATTTTGAATTAGGGACGTTAGTGACTATCTAATAGTGACTAGAATAACACTGTGGGTCAGCATTTTAGACGCTGGCCGGTAAGAAACCACTCAAAACACCTCAACAGTCTGCTGAAATCTACTTGAAACCCCTTAACATCCACATAGCAATATGCAAAAAAAACATCACACAGAACACCTTAGCAAACTAATAGCAATATGCTAAAATATTTGAATATAAATAACTGGCTTTCATTTGGTTTTATATGATATAATGTGTATGTGGGTGTGTATTATATTAATAAAATACTACTTTAATATAAAAAGAGATCTATATAGTGTTGTCCACAGCCAAAAAAAAGAGAATCCATGAGCCCCCATCAAACATCAACAAAATGGAGTTGACCACTCACATTTTCTTCACAAAATGTATACAAGTCTAGTTGTAATCATCATTATATTGTTTGAAGTGTATGTTTATATGCAATTATAGGCTATATTTATGCTGCAGCGCCCTGGTAACACCCTATTATCAGGTTTTGCATGGACAAGCACCTCCTATCATTTTTGTGTTTGGGGTAGTTTTCATACTGTCTAGGTGGATGTAAACATTGTAACAATGAGGAAATTAAACAGTCTGGAGAACCAATCAAGCTCACATAACAGGACATAGCGATTACACATCTATCAGATTTGGAGTCTGTCATATTGTTCCTCGCCTAGTATTGGATCCGGATGCACAAGTAAAGAAGTGTAATCCGGATCCGCCTACAGCTGCATTGCACCCCTTAAAGAATGCACAGGAGGTCTCATCTGTCAGCTCATTTTAAATGCAGGCCAGCTTAGCAAACTCTCCTGCAACGTCACACATGAGCTACATAAACTCAGAAATCTGCCTCATATGAAAATGAGTCTGCTGTTCATGAACGTCTTTGATCAGTGTAAATATTCATACCCAAATAGCCACTAATTATTAATCAGAAAGAAAGCCTCTGGCATTTATCTTCAGAATTAACTTGTATCTGTTAAGTCTCTGGGTGAATGAATATCATTATGATTGTGTCTGATCGCCTGTGCCTGTGTTTTCTTTCTCCCTGGAACCTTTCGTAATACGTTTCACTGCAGTCCAAGATTTTATGATTCCGTCCGAGTCCCCAGACTCTGTCCTGAGGAAGCATCTCTCCTCCTCCTCCACTACTTTGCCCAATGTGACAGAGAAAGGCAAGTGTTTTTGCATTAACCTTCACTATTTAATTGATTGCAATTTCTGCCCCGCCCCTATTTGCTCCTTTGTCTTCCCGTGACCTCTGGTCCCTCAGTGTCTTGTCTTTGTTCCCGAATAGCCCCCTCCAGCCCTCACAGGTCTCCTTACAGGGCTTCACCCAGTACAGCCGAACGAAAGAAGGTTAGCGCACCGTTCTACGGACAGCTGGACGACTCCAGAGCAGCCACAACCCTGAAAAGCCCTCAGGTCTGATCTGCATGGATATGATCAACATTTTGTCAGATAGCTCAGATATTTATATTTGGTGCAAAGCACAATGGGACACAACCCACAGAGGAGCTGGTCTCCTAGCAACTGCATTGCACAAATCTGTGCATGTCCAGTTTCAGTCGTGGATTTATAGCTGTAGATTTTTGAACAGGGGGTTTTGAATGTCCTGCTGGGGGGTCTTTTGACAGATACAGTATGAGACATATAAAAAAAATTATACTTCAGAATGTATTTCTAAAATGTGTACATTATATATCTTGAACATTCTAGAAGGTAAAAATGTGGATATTGGTGAAAATTCAAACCTAACATTATTTCAAGGGATAATTCATCCTTCGTCTTATTCCAAACCTTTATGACTTTCTTTCTTCTGTGAAACAAAAATAATTGATAGATAGTTGAGAAACATTTCTCAAAATATCTTCTTTTATTATCCACAGAAGAAAGAAAGTCAAAAGACATGAGCAAATCAGTGTCATTATTGTTAAATTAAATTTAAAACATTTTAAAAAAAATTGTTTCTTGAAATAAACTAAATGTTAACTGAAATAAAATACAATATAAAAATTTTTTTAAATTGTTTTATTTTGGCTAGTTCCCAAGGCAGCATTTCTTATTTTCATTTAGGATAACTTAATGTACTAAAATAGTTCAATTAAATCAATAAAAACTATACAGACATATTTGAAACAACAAAAATGTACTAAAACTTTAATTAAAATGAACTTGAAAATATGAAAATAAAATACAATTCAAAATAACACATAATAGTACCATAATGGTATCTCAGTAATACTGAAATATAACTGGAGCAAATTAATAAATGAGGACAGAATTTTTGTTCTTGGATATAGCTTAATGCATTAGTCTTCATTAATGAACAATGCGTCTGCTGCATTTATTAAAGTTAGTGTACATATACATATACTAATGCAAAGTATAAATTAAGTAATGTATTAACTAATGTCACCCTTGAACAATAAAGATACTTGTAAGTTAACATTAACATAGTTTAGCGGTTCTTATGCTGCCTTCACATGCTATCGGAAATTCCCACTAATGAAGTCGTGATTACGAGCTTGTCGTATTCAAGTGCTTTAATGTCGGAAAGAATAAAATGTAGCATCCCATTGGTTGACAATCATATAAACATTCACCACGCTATACATGCAGTTTGCTGACAATTCTGGAATTTTGCATAACGCATCATTCTGGTATCTGTTTTGGGTGTTTAGACTGAGAGACCCGAAAAGAGCATCACTCAAACCTTAGCTGACTCATCTACAAAAAAACTTGAGTCTCCAACAACACCCACCCAAAGTTCTTCTACCCGCAAGAACCCCAGCACTCCAAAAAGGTTTTGTATTTTATCATATTATCATATATTATTATTTGTTGTCATTTATTTATTTAAAGACTTTAGACTGAGTGTATATTTGTTTGTTCATTTGTAATTAGATCCAAGTCCTGTAAGATCCAGTCCCCAGCCTCCCCGGGTCAATACCCCTCTTCCCCGATGAGGCACAGAGCCATAACGCCAAGTTTAGAAAACAAGAGGTGGGAAGGAGAGGAGAAAGGGTCCATGGAGATTAAAAGCTGCAGCACTCTAGAGAGAAAGACCTCCAGAACAGAGAAAATCACAAAATCTTCAAGCAAGGAATTTGGACATAATGCAGGTATTGTTTTTTTAAAGGAATAGTTCAATATTCTGTCTAGTTGTATTTAGTATTATTTATATATTTCATTTCAGTTAACAGTAACCATATTCATTCTTTCATCATTTATTATGACTTTCTTCTGATTTAAAAGCTGTGCTAATGGGATCTCAATCACGTGACGTCTTGTGTTGCAGAGTCTCCAGTTACTCCCACTGGGAAAGCAGGAACCACTGATGCCGAGGAGGCCTCCAGGCTGCTGGCAGAGAGACGACGTCTGGCCAGAGTACAGAAGGAGCAGGAAGAAAAACAACGCCTGGAAGAGGAGAGGTAGAGATATTGTGTGTCTCTAGGGCCTGTGTGTCACATGTATGTGTTTGCTTCTGTATCATATATCATCTTCTTTATAAATCTCAGGCTCAGGGCTGAGGAGCTCCAGAGGCAGCAGGAAGAGGAGAGACAGCGGCAGGAACAAGCAGCTCGAGAGACAGAGGAGAAAAGACAGAGGCAGGAGGAGGAGCGCTGTCAGAGAGAGCTGGAAGACAGGCACCAAAAGGAACAACGCTGGAAGGAGCTCCAGGATGATCTGGAGAGACAGGTCAGAGGGATATTACATTAAAATACATTTGGAACAAAAAGTCTGAGACTGATGAAAATGTTATACATTTTTATGTAATATATTTTTTAAATAAATTACTTTAATTAGGGCTGTCGCGATAATCGCAATATCGCAATACCGTGCTATTGACGAGCATAACCGCAGAGGAATGCAACAACCGCAGCAACCGCGATATTTGCGCTTTCTTTTTTCATAAGATTATGCCCTTCTCGTTTTACACATTATGCATGTGAACTGAATATTAAATAAGTTAGTAATGATGACATGTGTACCACAGATTTGCACTTGACAAGCCTAAACAGACAGTGAATGAGAGAGAGATCGACTGAGCGCGTGCGATTACCTGCGTCTGTCCCTTAGGCTGAGTCATGTATATTTGTGAAAATTCTGTCTTATCATCGATGCTCTGTTGGTCAGCTGAGCCTTTAAAAGTGGTGCTCAAAGTAAAAATTATTTCAACAGCGTGTTTCATTACATCTCTCTTTGAATGAATCAGCGTTTTTGAACGTGCAGTTGAATGAACGGTTAAAGACTCACTCAAAGACAGTCTCTTTACCACCACCTTGTGGCGAAACAATGAAACTGCACTGACTGACAACCCGTCTAGAACACGCAGGTGAAATATCAACAGAAAAAGTATCTTGTCAGTCTGATTCGAGGATCAGCACTAACCACCAACTGTATATATATACAGTATATAGGATATATAACGATTTTATTGTCAGGTTTATGTTCTGTTCTGTTATGTGGACCGTTATTTTGTCATTCTTTTCTGTTTACTTCACTTCAACGCGATTTAGTTTCGGTTTCTAAATTCCTTGCATCGTAACACACACAGATATATATATATATATATATATATATATGTATGTGGCGATAATACCTTATACCGTGCTTTTGAGCCACTCAAAATTACCGCAAGGGAAATTTCTTAACCGCGATAGCCCTAACTTACTGTATATTATATTATATTTTCTAATTAAAAAAAATGTATTTAAAAAATCTATTACATATTCAGCAGTGGTCTCAGATGTTTGGAACTTTGGAAAAAAATCGACATAATATTACATAAATACAAAAAGAACACAAAAATGCAGAATTGAAAAAAAAGAAAAATGCATTAAAATAAAACTGACTCATCAAGACACATTCAGCTTACTCATCCATTAGGTCACTGACTCAGACACGTGCAGCACCAATCTGTCCTAATTAATTATAATAATTGTTTAAACATTGGAGCTCAAAAATCTGAGACCAATGCTGACCCCTTTTTTACATTTTTATATTATATTATATTATACATTTATTAGATGTTTTATTTTATTATTATAAATTATATTTATAATTCGATAGAAATGTATTATATTGTCAGTAGTGGTCTCAGATTATTTGACCCCGCTATTTGAGCAAACACAAAATAATAATAATAATAATAAATCAAAGTAGCATTACATAAAAACAAAAAAGACAACCAAAACAAACAGAAATAACAACTGACTCATCAAAACACATTCAGCATACTCATCCATCCAGTCTCATGCAGCACCTATCTGTCTTCTGTAGCTGTGGTTATCTGTAGGGATGAATTGTGATATAGTTGGAGATGTGATGTGTCATGATGTTTGGCAGAGGGAGGAAGCAGTGCAGCGTGTTCATAGAGAGGCTGACCGGAGGAGACAGGAGCGAGAGCTTCTGAAGATTCAAGAGGAGCAAGAGAGACTTCAAAGGAAGAAGGTTCTTCTCTTTTCTGTTTATGTTTAGAAGCAAGTAATATATGGAAAATGTATTCACATTGACACTATTAAAATGATTCTGCAATTTAATGTGCATTGTAATGACAAAAGTTTAGTGGTAAGTAACTATATGAAGTGGTAATCTCTAAGGGCTACTTATATATGCACAGATTTATTTCTTAATTAAAACTTAAATTTAGACTTTATAGAGTGTGCAACAGAGCAGCTGAATCTGCCTGCATGTAAAGTCAACAATAAATGGTGTTTGCAACCCATTTGAGTTTTGCAATTGACATTTTCATGTCAAAGAGGATATTCACAATGTATTTAAATAAAAGCAAAGCATGACTTGATTTATTATTTAGGAAATGATTAGGTATTCAAAAATTAATTTTACATTGTCTGGTTTGTGGTAGGTGTTGCAAACATAATCAAAACAACATCAGAAAAGACTTTGTTACTTTGTCTGATACGCTGCAAAAATAAATTTATTTTGAGGTTATGTTTTAATTAAAGCTTATAATGTATGTTTGCATATTTGATTCTTGGCAGCGCATTGAGGAAATTATGAAAAGGACAAGAAAATCGGATGGGGAAAAGGTAAATAAAATCTCTACAGGCCAATTAAATGATCAGATAACAAAGATTTACTAACTGTGGCAAATAATATTCCATGTCATGTGTTTGGATAGAAAGAAGAGATGCAGATGGAAGTCCCATCCCCCATATCTGTTTCCCAGTCCATCTCACTGTCTCCTTTGGAAACTGAAGGTATTGATATGACCTGTATCACTATAGTTATAAAGTGGGCATGTAGTGACATTTAACCCTCCCTTTCACTGTGTAAATTCACTCAAACACACACACTCATTATTATGTGTCTATTTCTTGCTGCTGAGTGACTCTTCTTCTTCTTCTCTTGGTTAATGGTGGATTGCAAACAACTTTTAGGTGCATACCGCCACCTACTGTACAAGAGTGTGTTTCATCATGTCATTTTAACTGTGCTCATATTCCTCTCATTAACCCTGTGTCATTAAGAAATTTATAGAATGCTTTCCTGGTGATCCTTATGCCCTCTCCCTCTCCTTCTGACCCTAATACCCCCATCAGGTTGAGGTTCCACTCACGCCCTACCTCCTGAACCCTATTTTGCAACACCCGTCTTTCTGCTGAGTGACTCAGCATGTGGAAATCTATTTAGTCTGTAGAAAAATTATATAGTGCCATCAAGTGCAGTGTTTCCCCTATGTTTATGGCTTTGAGAGGCGGTGTGGGGGGGGGGTCCGTTTTTTTCAGTTTAATGTTTTTGGACATCTTTGTAATGGTCAAATTAAATTGTATTAATCAAAAAGCATGTCTAATTAATTAAAAATTAAAATCATGAAACTTAAACAATTTAACATCAATTTACAATTGTTTTTTACAAAAATTACATGTTTAGTGCCCAGTGAAATGTTTTATTTTTTCCAACCTTATGTTTTATTGTTACCAAATTCTGTTTTAACATGTTTAATTATTTGAAAGTATAAAAACAAGTTTCAATTATTCTTACAATAGCCTTATGATTTTTCCTCAGCAATTCTGTGTTGTGTATTTCGATTTTTTAAGGCATAAAACATTCATTTAATTTATCTTTTAATTAATGAAAATTAAACCAATCTTATTAATTTGGAAAATAAGGGGGATTTCATATTACAATTAAAAACATTGAAGACATATTGTATGATTATTCCTTAAAAATAAGGTTTTAATAATTTTAGTTATAGCCTTTTACATACATTCTACTGAACAATAGTAATATATTTCTGCCGCAATGTCTTCAAGTTTAAACCAAACTTTTATTTTGACAGGTTGCCATGAAAACCTTTACATTTCTGAGTGTATATGATATGATGAGGATAGTTTTACTCAAATGAAATGGTCAAATGCTCATGAAGTGATTTAGAGCAGTTTTAGGTGTGTTGTTCATGTATTTATGTCCTCACTTAGTGAGGCGGCAGATGTTAATATCAAGCGTCACGCGCACTTCAGTACAAGTCGTAAAGAAAACGCCTCCGGTTACTATCGTAACCTCAGTTCCCTGTGAAACGGGAACGAGACATGTCGTAAATGCCTTGAGGACTTCCTTCCTTCCTAACTTACCTTAAATCTTATTGCACAATACCAGTGAAGTTGCAACTCTCACTGGCCAATGCCAGCCAATACGGCCAATAGGAGCGGGGCTCCCGCTGCATATAATGCGCTGTTTTGGCGGCAATAACTCAGAATCTTCCAACTGAAACAGCGCAGGAGACCTGAGCAGCGAGCACAGCAGCTTACGCCATGTCTCGTTCCCGTCTCTCAGGAAACCTAGGTTATGACAGTAACCGGACGCGTTCCCTCTCTAGAACGGTCTCTTGACATGGCGTAAACGCCTTGGGGACTGTATAGAACAACGCCGTGGAAGCAGCAAAGCAAAAAGGCTCAGCCTCGGCGGAGCTAACATGAACAGTTCTTGCAAAACACTATAAATAATCCCCATGAAGCATTATAGTCAAGACAAATGCATACATACAAGCATGTAATGTAACAGTGTAACCAAGCATGTGAACGGCAAGGCCGGGCACAATACTCATAACAATATACACACTTACAGAATGGCCGCATTCGGAGAATCACAGTCTATGTGATGATGGCCCTGCCCCTTATCCTTCTATACGACCTAGTCGAAACCACCCACACCATCAAACGGCTAGCGATTGCCGGTAGAATCATGAGTCTAACTCACCGACAGGACCTGTGAGGCTAATGACCACATGTCTAAATTGTAAAATTTGGCGAAGTTATTCTGCGAAGACCATCCAGCCACCATACAAATATCTTTGATCGAACTGCCCTTAGTCCACGCCCATGAGGAGGCAACCGCCCTTGTCGAATGGGCTCTGACACCAATAGGACATTCCATTCCCTGGCTCGAATATGCCAAGGCAATAGCCTTGACTACCCAATATGATAGCCATTGCTTGGAGACAGGCTGCCCTTTAGTGCTGCCACCAAAGCATACAAATAGCTGCTCGGATTGTCGAAACTGAGCCGTGCGATAGATGTAAATTCGTAAAGCCCGCACCGGGCATAACACCTGATTAGGGGCGGCATCCGATGAAGTTGCCAACTCCAGAGTGAAAGCAGAAAGCGCCACCACCTGCACTCTGAACGGTGTCGAGAGCGATTTAGGCACGTAGCCCAATCTTGGCTTGAGTGTGACGTTACAATCACCTAGTCCAAACAGCATGCAGTCCGCATTCACAGAGAGCGCTTGTAAATCCCCCACACACTTGACCGAAGCAAGGGCGAGCAGCAGTGAGGTTTTAAGCGAGAGCTCCATCAAGCTGACAGTCTGAAGTGGCTCGTAGGGTTGGAGGGCTAGCACCCCCAGCACCAGAGCCAAATCCCAGGGTGGTACTGTAGGAGGACGAGAGGGTCTTAGTCTTTTTGCACCTCTCAAAAATCTGATAACTAGATTGTGTTTTCCCACTGAGCGCCCGCCGATAGCGGCATGAAAGGCTGGTATAGCTGCAACATAAACCTTCAGCGTAGAGGGCATACTGCCACCGTCCATTCGTTGTTGCAAAAATTGCAGAATGTCAGACATGGGGCAGTTTTCCGGGTCTCGGCCATTCGATTCACACCATCATCTCAAACACTGCCCATTTACAGGCATACAGACGTCTCGTAGATGGGGCTTGCGCCTCTGTAATCGTGTCCATCACTCGGCGAAACAACGGCCCCCGGTTTACTGGTTCCCGCACACCATCCACACGTGAAGTTTCCACCATTTGGGGTTGGGGTGCCAAACCGAGCAGTCCGCCTGAGACAGGAGATCCCGACTCAGGCCAAACACCTGGGCCGTCTTTTTTGTAGCTTTAAGTGCAAAATCCGTCGCAGCCCTAAGCACCCGAACTGAGAACTCCTCCCAGTGCGGGCAGCTCAACCCGTTGAGTGCTGCCTCCGCATGGGCGAGGCCCAGGCACAGGACGGAGAACTCGCGAGAGTCTGAACACAGCGTGCAAACGTTAGACATGCTGGAACGCTGAGAGGGAAATCCTTCTTCTTGCGTCTTCTCCACAGCTGTCTTCAGGAGGATATGTGAAAGAGGAAGATTCTGAGTTATTGCCGCCAAAACAGCGCATTATATAGTGGCGGGAGCCCTGCCCCTATTGGCCATCTTGGCTTGCAGTTGCAACTTCACTAACGTTGTGCAATAAGATTTCAGGTATGTTGGGAAGGAAGGGAGTGCCCAAGGCGTTTACGCCATGTCGAGAGACCGCTCTCGAGAGGGAACCACGGGTCTGCGCCACTGCACCATTAAATACTATTGGGTGTGTGTGTGCACGCTCGCGATACAGAGAGCGTGACCATGTAACGTAGAGACAGAAATGGCATGCCGTCGTGTAAATAAGATAAATAACATAAGGCTATTTAGTTTGTTTAATAAAAGAACAAGGTATAGACCTGTATATAGGAAAGGTAACTTTAAATGAATTCTGTTGTAATTTGATGCTATAGAGAAAATAAATGTACTTGACCTTCAAGGGGGGCGGGGGGTGCCCCTAATATAATGGCTGGGGAAACACTGAAGTGGTGTAATTTCGAACTGAAATTAGTTTGTCAACTCAAAATATAATGTTAATAATCTGGTTAAATAGCTCTGAATTTTTTTCTCTCTTTTGGATTTAACTACATTAAACACAGCAATTATTAGTCCACCAAAGGCAACATCTCAGTCTCCAATCATATGCCTTGAGCCACTGGAGGTAAAGAGCTGCGGGGCAGATGATATCTCGGATGGGGTTCAGTCCATGGATGTCAGGTTAGCTCCAACAAAGTCATGCCACGTTATTTTAGAAAAAATAGGTCAGCTAACCACATTGATTAAAATATTGCCAGTCCCTGTAATAAACCAAAATACTTGTCATTGCAGCCCAGTGTCCAGAGATGAGCTCGTTCCAGAATATTCCCCCGTCAGCGAGATCTCACCAAACAGTATGACTTCTGTGGCTTTGGGTGATATCCACGTTCTGACGGGGCAGATCTCGCATCCCAAAGTGTCTGCTGCCCCAGTTTTTGGTGACTGCAACAAGAACCTGATCCAGGATTGCAGTAGCGCTGCTATTGACTCATCACATTTCCAGAGTCTTAGGCCCACCTCAGACAAGCTCAACATCTAATGCAAAGGTGATTGCTAAGTCGAAGGTTTTTCATGCGGCGATTTTGGATTTATTTTTATCACTCCATGAATCAGAAAATTCTGCCAACAGACAGATTTTTTTGCCAGATTTTTGGGAATAGAATGTTTTATAAAATCAGGCAATTTATATATGAATAAACTATTCTGTAAAAACTATTAGAATACTTCGGAGCCCCGCACGGTTTAGCAAATCGAGGGAACGAAATAGTAAATCGTGCGCACGATTTAGCCTACTATTTTTTTTAGAATACAGATAAGAACAAAACTGTCCAGTCTGGTGTGTGTAAGTTCTGCTGAAGTGGAGATTTCTGACTCGGTACATTAAAAAAAACTCATTTTAAGAAAACAGCCTTTAAAACATATTGTAATTTAAATCTAGAGACACAAATAGATAAAGTGCATTATACAAATACAAAAAGTGAATTTTTGTTTTTTAATCTTAAATATTTTGGTGGGTTTAGAAGTAGATTATACTTGTCTAGGTGGGTCGTGGAATGGAAAAGTTTGGGCAGTAAAGTTTTTTGGGTGACAGTTCACCCAAAAAATGGAAGCTCTGTCATCATTTACTCACCCACGTTATTTCAAACCTGTATGACTTTTTAAGTTTTTTTATTATTCTGTGGAACACAAAATGACATGTTCATGAGATCAGTAGCAAAGTCTGATTCTTGAATTAATCATTCAGACTAGTTTTGTGACCCTGAGCAACTGATTCATTCATGACTCAGAAGAACAAGTCATTCACGAATTGGCCATTTTCATTGTTCAAAGAAACTCAGGTTTGAACCAAAATGATAGTGAGCAAATGAGGACAGAATATTACTTTTAGGTGTAAACTATCCCTTTAGTTTGACCATCTCATATTTGTTGTCTTTTCTGTTTTAGACACTATTGAAGCATGGGGCTGGTGTGAACTGATTAATTGAAGTTGAGCTGAAAGATGAGACCAGCCCTTTGTGCCTCAGCAGCTTCCTGAATATCCTCTGAACAGAAGAACAAGGACTGAATGTCAAATCTTGTGTTAATAGCAAAGAAGGGACAACCTGACAGTTGTTTCCCCCACACATAAAATAACGTTTTGCCTGATCCTCGTTGATATTATATTTCACACCATTTCAGCTTAGTATCACCAGACAAAGCAACTGTATTAGCGCAGTCCTAGTAGTCTTCTCATTCTTGTTATACACCTGTAGATGTAGAAGAGTGATACACCGTGACAATTGTAGCAGCTCCATTGTGTAATTTGTTTTATTTTGGGTTGCATAAATGACCAGTAAACTGAGTCTGCTAATTGTGCTGTATTGTATGGCTGGGGTTTGAAATCAGTATATTGTGTAAATCCATGACTTCTCCGCGATGTCTCTGCAATCCAAGCTTTGTAGTCTGAACGTGGATATGAATAGATGTAAAGTGTGATATTATTCCACCATAACACTGTTATACTGGCATTAATGTAATATTAGTCAACAGCAGTTAGACGTTATGGGGACGTATGCAGAAAAAAAGTGTACTTCTAATGTAATTTATTGTGTAAAAGTTTAAAAAGGGAATTAAAAGTGAACAATATCATTGTGTTGAATAGCATTGTGCTTTTAATTCTTCATAGACTTTTTCTGTATTGTTTTGTTATATGACATCATTGCATACAGCTCTATGCAGATCAAGAAAACCAAGCAACCATAAGAGCAATACAAATCAAGGTAATTCAGCATCCCTACAAATGTACAGCAGTGACTCAAAAGATCTGTACTTTCTGAGTATGTTGCTTAAAATACTCTGTATACCGTCTTGTATACTCAGGGTGCTAGTGAGCTTTGCATGTGACCTTCTTTTGATGTTTGGTCGTGATATCATGATGCTGTAGTGTAAAATTTCAGATGCGCTGGATTGCTTCAGGACCGATCAGAAACACATTTCTTGAAAGATGGAAGGATCTATCTATCTATCACAGAACTTGGGATGTTGATTACATTTTTCATTATACAGAGAGTGATGGGTTAATACTGAAATGCAGCACTTCAAAATGATATTTGAGAAAAGGTGCATGAATCAGCTGTGTGAAGTTGCCTAACCTTGAGATAATGACATTACAATAAAACACATGTATCACACCGTGATCTTTCCTTATTTACAATTTATATAGTTGTACTGGTTTAGTAGTTGCTTACATTATTATATCGAGCACATGCAGCAACATAATATATATGGGATACAGGGATAATTGTATGGATACAGTTTATTAAAAGCTTGATTACCAAAAGTGGGACATGTTGTCACAGTGTATAATATGATTTAATATAATATAATGTAGACAAAACAATGGTTTGATATTTTTGTGAATTACCTTTTACATGTTCTCTGTTTCATGAATCGTTTTGTTTCATGATAGCTAGATAGATAAATAGATGTGTTTATATTTATATATACACATTTAATTAAATTACATATAAAATATAAAAAACTAATAAACTTAAACACGTTAACATTTAAAACACGTGCCAAGTTAAAATGCGTTGTATTAATATTTATGTATTTGACATGTGGGTGAGGATCTACAGAGGTGTCTGTAGAGGCCAGTGTCGCAGACTGAGCTGCTGCTGCTGAAAACGACTCAGTCACTGGTTCTCTTCCGGGTCAATCTTGTGTGTGGACCGCTGGGGCAAGTTGGTCGTGTGATGAAAGACATATATCAACAATCCACCAATATTTGAGTCGTCGTTCTGATTCTCATAGCTGTTTAATCTGTGTTGTAATTCATTGTGCGACAGTTCGTTCCTTTCTTTCGTGAGAAACTGGTATTTTGGTGGACGCATCGTCTAGCTGTGTGTGGAAGCCGTTTCGCGGGGTATGTGAGGCTAAGCCTAACTAACGTCCTATAACATTATTTACTGTTATTTTATTCTATAAATGATTTTATATAAAACGTGTCTCTCTAGAAATGTGCTTTAATTATGCCATACTCTAGCATCATCGATCTCAGGTCATTTTGTGTTGCGCATGTCTATTAAATGGATCATCTGAGAAATGTTGAGGAATATTAATTATTAATGTAACGTTAGTTAGTGAGTTATTGTTTAATTTGGAGTGCTTTTGAAAGCTGTTTTCATTATGTATGAGCATTAAGTACCTCGTTGCAGTATTGATAGCATTTGTGTTTTCTGTCTGGTGCTAATCATTTCTATAGTTTAACCCTTAAGAAATTTTACGATGGTTTTACTACACTAACTCCTACTCCAGTCGATGTGGTATTTTTATAAATGTATTTTATGTATTGAATTTTCCCGTTTTAACGAAACGATGCGTAAAGAAAAAATAGCCACATGAATATTTGGGGGGGAAATGGGAGGGGGTGGGGTTCCTGTCTACGTTTACATGGACAACAATAGTCCGATTTTAATACGATTAAGACAATACTCTGGTTAAGAATTTACAATGTAACGTTAAACAGATATTTTGTATTACCTTAATCCGGCTAAAGTCATAATTGAAGTAAACCCTAATCGAATTAAAACGTGGAGTATTTGTGGAGTTATCGAGGTGCAGTGCAGACATGTAACGTTACACACCCTAATCACATTATTACCTCGTGTAGGACTTTTCACTGCATTTTGCGACAGGAGACACACACAGCAGTCGTCAACCGTTTGACGGCAAACAAAAGAGCTTCAACACCGCCATCGTCTGTATGCACGTACAAGTAATTAACTGCATTTGAAGCTTTCACAAAATTTAAAAATGAAACGCCTAAAACTGTATATGGCATCGTCATGAAGACGAACTATGTGTTTATACGTGAAATTCTGGAGGGGACGTCGAATTGCGTCACGTGGTGACGTAATGACGTGTGCCATTAATCGATCTATGTTAGGGATGTTCATTTTAACCATTAACCGACTGATACGAATTTTGACCGATTAATACAATCAGTTAAATGGTTTAAAGTCACTTAATTATTTTGGGTTTTTTTTCAGTAATTCATCAAAATATTTTAAAAGGTTATCTGCGTGATTAAAATAAGCTAAGCGTATACAAATGTTTTTTAGAGCGAGAGAGAGAGAAACATAAGTTGCTTATAAGTAGCATTTTATTATTTCATTCAGAAATAGGCCGACACGAATTACAAACATTATAATTAACACTGTAAACATAGTTAGGATATTTTAGTTCCCCTCACTCCACAACAAATCTAAGACAATTCAAGATTATTTGTATAGCGCCTTTTACGATAGAATCGTTGCAAAGCAACTAAACAGGAAATCAACTTTCCAAAATAGATCCATATTTTTTAATATTGTAAGACAACAAAGGCTATTTAGAAAAGAACAAGAATAAAAAATGTAAGAAGCTATATAAATGACAAAGCAAATTAATTTAGGCTAAAATTAAACTGAAACCAATGGTTGGTCTCTCGTTCAACACAAAATCAAACGTTTCTGTATTTGCGATTTGAGTGCCAAAATAGTAGGCTATTTACTGTTTATGTAGGCTCACTCACGTTCCAATATCCACGTAAAACAAAATGTTTTGCATAACTTCACGGCGGTACGGTGATAACGCTTAACAGCACAGATTTTAATATATATATAAACTGAGCAGTGTGTTTTTTTCCCATATGTTTGACTGGTTGTTTTTTATAATGATAAATGAACAGGCTGCATTGTCAAGGTAGAATGCTTAAATGTGAGCGCGCATGCGGCGCTGGAACAATCACTTGATTTTGTTTCCCCTTCTAACAGTGGACGCAAATTCTCCTTTTAATCATGAAGATAATCGGAATTGTAAAATGTTTGCTTTTATTTGTGTACATGCACTATAAAAACAAATATTAGCGCTTTTGTAAAATAAGCCTAAAGAAATAGGATGCCGCATTCTGCTGTCTGGTTTGTTTTCGCGCAGCACAAAAATGAACATATATATTTCTCGTATAGGCCTATTTATTCATTATATATATTAGGGATGCTCCGATCGATCGGCCGGAGATCGGTATCGGCCGATAATCATATTTTAAAACTCGATTGGCCGATCTCGCGTACCGATCGCAATTTGATGACGTCACGTATATGATGCGTGGGGACATATTTGGTGCCGCAGTCATGTCATTGCTGGTGTGGAAATGCTATCATGTTTCGTGAAAAAATAAAAAAATCGCTTTTTGTCTTGTATGACTCTATTGATTTACTACTTTACTACACTAGCTTTTCTAATATTTTTTATAATAATAAAAATAATAATTCATTACATTTATATAACGCTTTTCTGGGTACTCCAAGTGCTTTACATAGAAAGGGGGGATCTCCTCAACCACCACCAATGTGCAGCATCCACCTGGATGATGCGACGGCAGCCATATTGCGCCAGAACGCCCACCACACACCAGATTACTGGTGGAGAGGAGAGGAGAGTGATGAAGCCAATCAGTATATAGGGATGATTAGGAGGCCATGATGGTCAGAGGCCAATGTGAAAATTTGGCTAGGATGCAGGGGTAACACCCTACTCTTTTTCGAAGGACATCCTTTTAATGACCACAGAAAGTCAGCACTTCGGTTTAACATCTCATCCGAAGGACGGTGCTTTTTACAGTATTGTAAAATTGGCGCTTTGCACCAAATTGCAATAGCTCTCCTGGCCTAGCGGGCCCGTAGGGAGCAGTTATGAAGATTACAGTGTGACGAAGGACAAGGAAGAAAACTCATAGAAGTCCGGTAAGCACAGCGGAAAGACTAGCCGTGACCAAGTATTGCTGCAAGCTACCGTTTGGGAAGCCGGACAGTGTCTAAGCTTATTCCGGAGGTGTGTGAAGCCATGTTTATGCAGTTTTTCTTCGGCTACCTTGTGAATCGATACCTCCATGACAGCGCTTCCACCTTGCGGATAAACTAATTACTGCAAGAGAGTTTAATGCGCATGTGCGACCCGTGCGGTTAAAACAATCTGGGGGTGCGCGTACAGTATGCGTGTACTATTCTGATGACGAAATTCGTGTCATGCACACTGTACGCTGTCCCTCGCGTACGCGTACAAAGTGAAGTATACTTTGGCCTTTAGCTTCAGTGGGCAACCAGTCTTGGGCTGCAAGGTTATATGGCTGCAGGGTTTTTTGTATTCTATCGGTTTCTTTTTATTTATTATACAATTAACAAAAACAAAAAAGGCCTCTAACATTAGCTTGCTCTATTCTATCCGTTTTCTTTTTATTTATTATATAATACATAATAAAATAAAAAAATAATTAAATGTAATAAAACAAAGTCTTAAAAGCAATCATGAGTGACCAGATAAATAATAGAAAATCGTGCAGATTCACTGGTCAAAATGTGTGGAAACGTCAAAATACTTTGCAGATATGTTTGTTTAAACTTATGACCACATTCAGTGCCTATTTCAGGTTTATAATTTATATAAACTTGAGTTTTATATTTAACACGCAAAAGATGGATTTTACAAAGGGAGTATATATATATATATATATGCCATTTTGTGCTGTTGTATTTTAATGTAAAACATTGTAAAATGTTGGTAAATTTGCAGAATGGAGACCTCGGTTGCATAAATTTGGTCTCATGGCTAACAGTTTCTTGTTTTTCAAGGAAACAATGTCACGTCCGCGTTCGAGATCTCCCTTGTATTCAAGGTATTTAAGCTGAAGTCGGTGTTACAAAAAACTTAATTTTGTTGTTGCATTGCTGGATATTAACAGCTTCTTGAACCTCTCCAATATTAACAGAATCCCAACTCTTCATGGGAGGAGAGCAGAAGAATTATATGATAACCAGATACATTCATCGGTACAGTCTGGTGCATGGAGAAACCCTGTTAACAAAGTAGAAAGTAGCACACAGTGGAACAAAGATTCCTATCAAGGAGAGAAACATGTTGACCACTGGGCCAATTTTATTGATGCGATAGGGCATGCTCAAAAAAGAGGGGCTTCACCTATGACCAGATACCACATGCAGGATGATGAAGAAATGCCACCCCATTCTCCAAGTAGGCTGCCTCGGGAAAGGTTACCTTCCAGTGATCGTACACATTTTGGTGTTGAAGAGCGCTACAAGATGCCATCACCAGGCTGGAACAAGAATGAAGGTGTTGATAAGGAGCTCAGTTCACAACATAACCATAGAGAATTGAGGGACAGGCCTTATCCAAGACATCCTGAAGGAAGAAGACAGGACAGGATGGATTATGGACATCATAATGAAGAATATGGTGGTCAATATCAAGAAAGGGGCTCCTTTTCAGAGAGGTACAAGAATGCATTTCTTTCCCCGCTTCATACGTCTAACGTGGATGGAAAGGAACGAAGAAAAGAAGAAAGGATTCAGTCACTCTCTTTGATGGATACAAGTTTTTCTAATTAAATCTGTTACATTTAATCTCTTTAATTTTTCATTTTAGTCAGTAATGTATTTAATAAACTAAATATTTATTGTTACCCATTCTTTAGTTGTTGTTTTTTTAGTTTGTTAATTGTCAGTATCATCAATTGGAATATATAGATCCAGTTAATTGTACTGTTCGTTAAAACCTTAATAGTAACTATGTATTGTAATTTCATTCTAATCTTAGACAAATGTTACTTGCTTTCTTAATACAGGTCATCAAAGTCAAATTATAGGGAGCATCACCCTCCTTCTGAAGGACTTACAGATTTTGGTCTGCAGGATGAGTTTGTTGAGCATCACAGGGACTTCAGCCCACGTCACGCACCTGTCATTGTGGAACACGATCATGGAATTGCAAAACAAGATTCAAGGAATCGCGATCCCCCCAAAATGAGTGGCAATCTGAGGAGCAGAGACCCACCTAGGACAAGTGAAACCCAGAGGAATCGTGATCGAGATGGAAGAGACCAAGCCTATCATGCGCGTACCTTACAAGATAAACATGGCGGACGACCAAATAGTAACCCCCAAGAGGAATCAAGAAAGAACTACTCTTCTTATGGAAGAGAAACTCAAGGAAGAGAGCGCTCGAGACACATGGATCAACCTAGATTGGAGTCACATTCAAGAGACTCAGAAGCACGGAGGGAAATGGATTTGAGGGATGTTGATTTGAGGAACAGAGAAAGAGAACCTGTCCCCGATTGGGAGGAAGAGAGATCGCAAAGGAATCGTGGAATGATGATGGGGCAAGGAGTGGTTCCACAAAGAGCTCAGTATCACAGGAAGCCAAACACTAATGTTGGTCCTGCACCTAGAATGGATTTGAGTGAACAGGAGACCCTCAAGATCAAGGTGGACATGAGTGGCCCCGTTAGGCAAAGCAGGTATAGTATCATTGTCGTACCACTTTTGGTTAGGGTCAAAAGTTCATGCCTCTTTTCTGTGTCCACTGTCGCCACACCATGAAGACATGATGAACAACAGTCTACAGATTGTGAATGTCAGGAAGATTCAATGAGAGTGTGGAGTTGCATCCCAAAAAAACATTAATGGACTGTTTTGTGTCTTCTCATCATGTTCGTGGGTATTGAAGATCATACCAAGATATGATCACTGCAAGAATAATCTTCATTCAAGGTTACTAGGATATCCCGGACGGCACTCTGAAGAGCTTTAAAAGGGCCAAGATTTTTTAGGAAGTTTGGATGTATCCCCTGAAGTTCAGTCATATCTCTTGTGATTAAACCATCTCATTCAAACCAGGGAGTAATGGAATTAATTAAGGATTGATCTAACATTTCTGGAGTATTCATCTTGTACTGTTGTGTTGGCACACAAATGCACATGTCTCGTTCAAGCAGATGTTTGAATGTGAAAGGTACCAATCGTTTAGTAAGCCGGAACATGGACTACTTCAAGGCCCTGACGTGACTGATGCATCCAAAAATGGGACCAACAGGAGAAGGACGCTACTGGTGATCATTCACGAGAAAAGGGTTACTGAAGGTTTGTGGAGAAATTCCAAACTCTGTACAAATCCCAGATTGCATAAAAAGATGCAAGATGCAAAATCCAACAAGACTACTTGAGTGTTTTAACATGAATGTTTGTCCTATGGAGAAGATGTGATTTGGATTGCCTTTCAGCTTTACTCTTCATTTAAATAGAAGTCACAGGACCAAATAACCAAGTGGGAGTAAATCCTGTTAAAAACACATCTTTCTGCTGCTAATTCGTTTATAGTAATGGTTCATCAGATGTCTGAAATACTAGACTGGAATTACATGGATCTCAGCTTCATTTGGTTAAGGACCATTGGTCAAGGATGATGTTCTCCACCAATTAACCCAGGCGAAAGAAAACCAGTCCCCCTTTTTTCCATCAACATTTCTGCCATTCAAGATGATGTCTCCACCAAAATACCAGTACACCTCAGGGTTTGAGCTCTTTTACTTTTAAAGCTGTATTGACTGCAGGTAAGTCAGCAACCATACAATCGAATTGAAGTGGAGTAGGTATGCGCAAGTTTTCCAGATGTCCGATGCATTCAGACGGTCACCCGCTTCAATTGTTTTCCTTGTGGGGGAAGAAGTATGGCCTTGTTTAAGAGGAAGACGATGAGGCTGAAAGGATTTAATAATTTTAATCTGGCACTGAAGCGAAAACCATCAAACAACTTTCTTTCTTCAAGAAACCTCTCGGATGTGTTTGACTTTCGCCAAGCTGATTATTTGCTTGTACTATCCATATTCTGTTGATGTTTTTATCATGGGAAGAAACTGCAAATGCAGAAAAATCTGAGGTAGATGCCCATAGACACAGATTTTGTGATCACTAACCTGCAATTGACGATGATTATCTCATTCAGCAATCACCCATTCTGCGTTGAGTGAGTACTGGAACATGTGGATGGAGCAAAGATGCTTGGGTTGAAGAAGATACACCATGTTACCATTGTGTAGAACCAGCAGCTATCAATTCACAATGAAAGAAACCAAAGAAGCATAATTGAAATATTACATTTAAATTGACATTGCAAGAGGAACGTTTTGAAGCCTTTTTGTATTTACTCATTTGGAAGACACATCTATTCAGTGACTTCAAGATCTACAATTTGTGTTTCCTGCCAAACAAACCCATGGCCTTGGCGTTGCTAGCACCATACATTACCAGATGATCTACTGGACCTCCTTCTGCATTTTGTTTCCATAATTGGACTTTGCATCAAGTCATCCCATTGTATCGGTTAGTGATGAGAACTCAGTAGACATGGCTATTTGCAAAATTCTTCAAGAATTTTTGACATCTGACAGCATCTGTTATGTTGAGGTATTTTTAACGAGGATTTGTCAACGAAGAAAATAGAAAACCCAAAGTGACAACTGCAAATTCGACAATAATGCCTGTTTAGAGAGAACCTTGTTTGAAGCAACTGCCAATAGACATTTGATTTCATCCCTAAAACAGTCAAGCTGCAAGATTTGCTTAGAAATGATTTGCCATATGCCAAGGAAAAGTCTGAGATCAGTGCTGAAATTGGAGGGTATGTCATTTTATTCAGGAAGAAGAGGGATCTGTGAAGATACCAACCTAACCGGAGATCTGCAAAACTCTTCCAACAGTTACCTAAAGTTGATGCCATCGCTCCCATAATTGAGCTTATATGAAGTTCTATGCATCTAATACTCGTCTAAGATTACTCAAGCTCACCAATCAAGATCTTTCACTGCAAGAAAAACACATTGAGATGTTTTGACTGATTCTATTGGTCGCCATGTCTTGGCACTCTGGAACAGATGAGTTTATTGCAGGATCCTCTGAATGGAAACACGCAATGACAGTGAGAGAAGAGGCATGAACTTGCCATATTTATTATGACCTGACATTTTTATTATGCTTCATTAAATTATATTTTTGTGATATTTAAACGGTTGAGCCAACCCAAATTTTAGGTTTGTCCCAAATCATGCACTTAAGCATTATTCCATGACCTTTTGTAGTAAAAATAGTGTGCGAGTTGTGTGTTCACACTGAAAATTCCAAAAAGAAAAAGAGTACTTTAAATACTCCGATGATGCACTTAAAAAAAATGAATTGTGGAATGTTGGACATTTCATGCACTCACTGTCTCCGCTTTAATTACTTAGCAAAAAGGGTTGGGCTATCAGTCACTGATTATTAATGAAATAACTTTAGAAAGTTAATACACTACATTGTTGAGAATAGATTTAGTTTTTCAGCTCACCGCTCAAATTGAAATGAAGTTACGTATTTTTTTTAAATAATCTGAATAGCGTGTACCTACTTTTTATTTACTTATTCACAGTGAATAGTTTCAGTTGTTTTCCAAAAAGTAGACCACTTTTAATTTTATTTGAAGAGATGTCTCAGATTAATAGAAGCTGTGCTGTTAAATTTCTAGATAAAATGGATATATGACCGGTAAAAGGCCAGTTGTTTTGCTTTGAAATAAACATTGCGGTGTTTATGGTTAATCTTAAACTTTACTACTGAACATTTGTACCTGAACTTTGTACTTTGTTATTCCAATTTGTATTAATTCATAAGTGTTGTAATCTGGTTAATGTGTTGAAAGGAGCATAATGCATAAAGCTGTAATGCAGGGGTGTCAAACTAATTTCCTGGAGGGCCACAGCCCTGCAGAGTTTAGATCCAACCCTAATTTAACACACCTGGAGCAGGGTTGGAACAAAACTGCAGGGCTGCGTCCCTCCAGGAATTGAGTGACACCCCTGCTGTAATGGGACCTTATATCTCTGTATATAATGTGACCTCTTGTTCAGTCATTTAGGATGTTCTTCAGATAGGCAGTTATCACTTGACTTGGTCAATGTGGGTCGACAACGCCTTGATTTCCTTCCCATGCTGGAGCATTCTGGAACTTACAGGGAATCAGCAGTGCATTCTGGGACATTTGCCCAAGAGGTCATCACCCTTGTGCACCAAGTTAAAGGTCAGGAACCAATGGATTAGCTTGGCAGCATATTGTGTATCTTAGAAAGAGCTTATCTTGTGTAGCAAAGAGTTGATTTTGGTTAACTTGTTTTGCAGAAAATTACTTTAGGGGCCAAGGCATTACACTTAATGAGCGTTTTGCAAATGAACAGTATTATTCACTCCAAGATGAGTTTAAGGAGGAAGAAGAAGAGGCGGAGGTGGAGGAGATGGGAAATGTGAGACCAGTCATGAATAGGTACACTTGCCAGTTACTTAGTTTTTATTCATTAGTGAGGCTTGCAAAGGTAAGCATCAATATTATTTTTATTTAGGGTTAATGTTTTTATTTATGATTTAAAGATTTAATCACCCCAATCCTAAATTAGAAATTTTCTCCACACCATTTGCGATACAAGCATGAAAATTCTGGTCTTTTATTATAGGCAACACAGAATGCCTTCATCAGAAACTCAGATCTTCTGCAAGATAGGGCCGGATCCAGTAAGTTGATCTTTTTTCAAGGTCCATCAATATCAAGTAGAATATTTAATCTATGTTGGTTCAAATTTGAAATGTTTTGCTAGCTTCAGAGACGACAGCTTGTCCCCGACCCTGATGACCTCAGGTATGACCTGGAGCGACGAAGACAACAGAGAATGGAGGATGTGAAGATCACCATTGCTGGGGGAAACTTTCCTCCAGCGGCTCCTGAGGGGTATGGACTGAAAAGTGTTCCTGTTAGCTGTCTTCAAAGCAACTTTTAATATTATTGCTATGCATTTAGGTGCTATGCCATTATGGCCTGGTTTCACATACAGGGCTTAGACTATGCCAGGATTAGGCCATAGTTTAATTAGCTATTGTCTATTGCTATTGTCTTTCCAAAGTCAAGAGAGTGAGCCTCCATATGTGAGTGACGATCCTGAAGAAGCGGATGATAACTTTAGATGGTCGGAACAAGACCATGAGCGTCAAAGGCTGTGGGTGAGTGGTTGTTGATGTGAAGCATGTCTATTTTTAAGAGTATAGTTGTTCATATCATGACTCATTTTGGTCCTTCAGGATGGTCCCCGTCAAAGAATGCCAGTACTTAACAGACAGAACTTCAATCCGCGGGGGAATTTCAATCGGAATAGCAGACCACGGGGACGGAGGACTTGAAATAGTGGTGTGGAAAATGTTTAATTATATTATGATTGTTTGTTTAGATAAATATGTATTTATATATACCCTTTTTGACTAATTAGTATGTATTTATACATTATTTCTCTGAATTTCAAACAAGTATTTGGTGTAGTGTACATTGCTTCTTTATTTTTCTGTTATCTCTGTTTTGTTTTGTTTGTGACCTGCAGGCGGCAGTGCGTGAAAAGAAAGTCAACGATTCAAATCTGAGGTCACTTGTGCGCAACTGTGTTTTTGTTGTTTCTGTTTTGATATTAGAACCACTAAGACCTTGACTCAAGGTCCACTGCTTTGATTTGGTGGATATTTTATCATCCATTTTGTATTCACCCATTACCCTTTGTTTGATTCAAGGAAACAGCTTGTAAAGATTATTTGATTTGAAGATGGAAACAAATAAGATAGGACACCACATTGGGCAAGTTAAAGTGATAGTTTAAGTATCACCTTGCCCTGCTCTCGTCTTGAAATAATGCTGTTCTTCATTATCAGTGGAGTAACTACAGTTTAGTTTGTGATTTGATCGTCCACAATATTTACAAGTCACAAACTACAATTTATACAATGTTTAAGTTGAATTGCTAATTACATTTTGAAATTCTGTTGCCATTTCATAGCAGTACGCAACACATGGATAGTTTTGCTTTTATACTAAAATACAGACTGTCGTACCTACATATGACAAAACAATATTTTATGTATCCCGCTGTGTAAACTCAAAGTAGAAATTGTGCAAATAAAATCTATTTGTGCCAGAATGTTCTCAAATGAAGCTTCAGTTGTTTTCAGTCCACTTTATTTCCATTTATTTTACAAAAGAATGCAAAAGCTGTACATGTAAAACATCTTTTCAGTACAATATTTGGTTCATACATAACTACGCAGAAATTATATAGATTGTTCCAACAGGAGTCAAAATTTAATATTGTAGAACTGCACTTTTAATTCTGCCCTTAACACTGGAAAATAATTGTATACTAGTACAATCAGTAGTAATCTCACAGAAAAGGCACTGAAAGTTTTTAACTGTTTAGACCCCTTGAAATGTCTGTTATAGTTCAGACAGGCGTTTCAATGTGTTTTTCCACAGATGAGATTAATCACAGGGCAACGGTTTGAAAGACACCTCAGCATTCTCCTCCAAAATAATGTCATATCGACACATTAGTGGCCTGTTGGGGATAGGAGCAGATACCACAATTAAAAGCCTGTTTTTGTTGAGCATGCATTACAAATTTGTAATATTTCACTGTATTTTACAGAATGTATGATCATATAAATGCAGCCTTGTTGAATGTAAAAGACTTCTTTCGAAAACATTTGATCCTAAACTTTTGAACAGTAGTGTATTAATTGGAAAGTTTTGGGCAGTAACTCTTCACCTGTTTGGATTTTCCAGTGGGGTTATCCGAATACGAAGCAGCCTTATCTTGTATCGAGGTCCAATCACATTCCCAGTGACAATCCGTAAAGAGATTTTCTGAATTGGATCTAGATCCTCATCAAACTGCGCCAATAGTCGAGTGGATGTATACTGCTCAAACCTGAACAGCTTACTAACAAAAACATACAAAACAACCATTACATGATGACAAGTCAAATATAAATGGATCTATATAAACTCATTGTTGTAGTTTACTTACGTAGCTATCTGGGACTCTATCACATTTTTCCCATCATACAGTCGGAGTATGACCACCCCCCAGCGCAGAAACTGGTTCCAGGTAACTAGGTCCACTCTGTAACTTATCTCTGTTAAAATGAGAAATCAGAATATTGCACAAACCCCTTTTGAGAAAACAGCTTTTGCAATGAGTCGTTATAGAGCTGCTAACTCACTGCTGTAGGGGAGCTCTGCCGTAGTTGAGAAATACGCTCTTGTTTGCCCCAACCTCAAGAGTGTATCCCTCCACTGGCTCATGTCATAACCTGAAGATGAAGATCATAGAAGTTAATCTTACATTATAAACAGCTAGTGCCAGTCCAAAACTCTTGATAGTCTAACAGCACTGTGACTTTTTTGTTAGTATATTCTGTTTGCTTTGTCTGTTTACATTTAGCAGATGCTTTTATCCAAAGCGACTTACAATTGCATTCAGGTTATACATTTTTTTTTTTATCAGTATGTGTGTTCCCTGGGAATCGAACCCACAACCTTTTGCACTGCTGATGCAATGCTCTACCACTGAGCCACACAGGAACACAGGTCTGGTTGTAAGTACTGGGCCAAAAAAACTCACAAGCAATTTCCTAATAAAAAATGTTTCTACACTCTCATTGTAGTTTGTTAGGAAATATTTTCATCGGCTGAACAAAAGCAGGCTGGCAGTACCTGGCAATATTGTGTGTAAAATGTAAGTTGCCTTGTATATTCATTTCTTTATTGAACTGTTGTTCATATCACACTGGCAGTGTTTACTCCGTATTCATATTTGCATTTATTGTGGTTAATTACTAGATGTATTGCTTTTACCCAGAACAGGACAGGAAGCAGGCTTGAAGGTCTCGCACTGCAAACACTGACCACTGAGGAAGTCACTGTATGAAGAACACGGATATGCCGTAAGTTTACAGGTGTGATTCAGAGCACACAGGTACAGGAAAACAGACCTCTGATGATCGCACACAAAATAAGATTTCCCTGTGGAGAAGAGAAGGAATGAGATTACATTTTAGCCCTGTTAACACAGCCTTGTTATTAACTTGACCCCATTGTGAGGATTGCATAATTTAATTTTGACAATCTTAATTACACAGCCAGCTTTTTGTAATTTTGGGGTTTATCTGGAGAGCATTCTGTATGAGATATATCATTACATCAGATCTCAACCCTGACCTTTCCTAACATGTCTTAACTTACTGACCTGAGAAGATGGTCTTGGGACATCCAGGCTGATCTAATCCTCCATTGGCATAGAAATCAATATGGCCATGGGTTCCTCTAAGGCCAAAAGCTGCCACAGGAAACAGTGTTTGAGCATGGGATTTTCAGGCTATGTTTGGCACACTATGTAATACTATTTTAGTAGAACATACTGTGCACAGTGTGCATGGAATACTTGGATGACCTTCCACACTCGCAAAAATATGAAAAATACTACAAATATTCATCTTTTTTATTCTGTGATTTCAGTAGCATGTCCTTAAATGTATTATACTTACAATTCATATCTGTGTGCAGCACATCTACAAACTGGGCATCAGTTGGATCAAGGCGTTCCTCAGGGGGAGCATTGGCAAACATTGGCCCTGCTGGGTCCAGACCTAGAGTCGACCAGGTTAAACATTTAGTATACCATATTTATTGGACAAGTTTCGCTAACTGAAGACGTTACAACTGGTTTTGTTTCATTGGCTTTTCTGAATTTCACCTGTGATTCTGCCTACCCGTCCTCCCAACATTGCGCCAATGAATCCGGCCACGTGTGCACCCAAGCTGACCCCAATCAGATGGATGGATTCAAGAGATGCTCCCTCTTTCTGAAAATAACACCATATTGATTAAATTGGTAGACATTACTGACTAAAGCTATTTCAGAGCTGAAACGCTAATGAAAGGCTACTGACCCTACCTCCATACTCTCTATGAAGCCGGTAATGTTCACAGCCATACCCCGTGTGTTGGCCACAGCCGTGAAGTAATTGAGATTGGCCGCCCCTCTGTTCCAATCCACTACCAGGATGTTCATGTCCTTCTGTGCTGCTAACAAGTGCACAATGTGGTTGATCCAGATAGGCGGTGCCCCCGTGGGTCGGTACCCATGTATGACAAAGGTAGTGGGTCTGGTTACATTAAATAGGGGTTCCTGAGTGAAGTTGTGGTGCGGGAGCTCCTGACCGCACTCGAGGTTTGCACGGGTGTAGAGCAGCAGACGCACGTACAGATAGGTCCCCATGAAAGACTCGTGGAAATACAGATCGGTGAAGTTGTCACAATCACTGTCTTCACCTAACGACAGAAAACACTGCTTTACTGGTCTGTATTTTGCTGTGTGTGTGTGTGTGTGTGTGTGTGTGTGTGTGTGTGTGTGTGTGTGTGTGTGTGTGTGTGTGTGTGTGTGTGTGTGTGTGTGTGTGTGTGTGTGTGTGTGTGTGTGTGTGTGTGTGTGTGTGTGTGTGTGTGTGTGTGTGTGCGTGTGTGTGTGTGTGTGTGTGTGTGTGTGTGTTGCGTGTTGTGTGTGTGTGTGTGTGTGTGTGTGTGTGAAAGTGATGAAGTTGTAAACTATTGAACTGAATAATTGTTATGGCTTGTTATACCTTTGTTTCTAGCTAGTTAGATAGTTTCGTTTCAGATAAAAATGTACACTTAAATTAACACTTCAAATTAGAAATGTTGCTGTGGCAAGTTTAAGTACTAAAGTGTAATTAAATAAAGCTATATAGGAATATTTTATGGAACTAATGAAATTACAAATGCACATTAAACTGCAATGAAAATTTAAATCTAAAAAAAAAATATTATCATAGTATAAATAATGTTAAAATAACACTGCAGCATGGACAGATCTATACCAAGTGGCATTTATTTAAAAACATTTTTGTTTGTAAAAACACATATTAAGCAAAAATTGTGCACACAAAGAAGCTGATGTTTCACGTTATACAATATTGAGTTAATTTTATTCAAAATAAAGACAAATAAAATAGTTTGGACACTTTAAGACACCACTGAAACAACATTAGATGGGTATTCAGTGCATGATTAGAAAGGTTTATAATATTTTTTTCGTTTTAGAAACATTGAAATTTATGTTTTTTTTTATATATATAATTTTTTCACAAAATTGACAGACTGATCCACATGTAAGGCTGGATTTTAGCGACCCAGTTCCCGTTCATCTTGCTGTGCGTCATCTCCACTACACACATCAACAATTAATACTTCCATTTCTCTGTGCCATCAACTTGCACAATATCCTTTTGATCATCCTGCAGATCCTTACACCATATGATATCCACCTCATATATAAGCCATGCAACCTCTCGGGTTTTCCATGTAGATTTACCACCCTAGAGGCCACCTGTGCTCCGTAATTAGCCTTCACGTAAGTCACAATTGGATCATGCTTCTATAAAAAAGCAGATCATCCCACCTCTCCTTCCACATGTATCCCTGCCCCCTCCTCTTACCCCGGTAAAAGATCTGAGATGATTACAGGTGTCAGTCACATGAGCTGCATGGGGGTTTGTTGTATTTAACCCTCTTTCACGCTGTTTCTGTTATGTCTGCCATCTGCAAGCATTACTCATGACACACGTCACTGAAATAATGTTGGTAAATACAGGCTACAAATTAATCCTCAAGTCTTTGGGGCCTTTACTGTCGCAGAGATACAAAAATAAGAATAATTCAAAGTTAACTTCATATTTTCCTCAAAATATTCTTCTGAGCTAATCAAAACAAAAACTACTTCACAACAAAATTAACATGCACTTTTTGGAAACATAAGAGGTATCCATTCCAGTAATATTTGGGTTCCATCTGCAGTTCAATTCTATGCATTTATTCATGTTTTGAGTCTTTGAGACCTCCAACATAAATACTGTAAAAAAAAAAAAATCTTGGGAGACACTTAAAGTGTCTTAAAATAGTTGCAATTTTGGATAAGACACCAACCTAAATGTTATTTGAGAAATTCAACAGGTCCTTAGGTCTTTCAGACCCCAAACACAACATGAAAGTTAATGTTGTTGAGGCTCGTCACATAATTGAATATAATAAATACAAAATGTAGAATATAATAAACACAAAATGTTGAATAAAAAACCTAAAGTTAAAAATGTTTATATAGTCATAACTAAATATTTCAAAATGAGAAGGATTCGGCCAAGTCCCCAGATAATAAGTCAAATGAGATCAAATGGTTAACCAAATGAAATCAGCAGTGTAACCTACTGGATAGAGTCTTATCTCTTACCTTTACAAAGCATCAAGATGCTGAGCAAAATCAGGAAACGCCACAGTGACATCCTCACCACAAGATGCGTCAGAGGTAGACACAAGGAATATCAAGAACACTAAGAAACAATATTGGAGTATCTGTAAGGAAAGAGCCCATGGAGGAGGGGTTGTGGGCGGAGTGAAGGAGATTGAAGGAGATCACACATGCTCACCCTGTGGTTAGTGCACGCAGGCCAGCTTAGGGCTTCCAGAAGAGTACAGATCATGAAGAGAAGCATTTGATGACTAAACAAATTTACAGGGACAGTTCATACAAAAATGAAAATTCTGAATGAAAAAAAGCGTTCGTTCTTTGTTAGAATATAGAAGATTTTTTTTTGTCCATACATTGAAAGTCAATGGGGTCCAAAGTTCTTTGAACCTTAATATTCTTTCTCATGTTGTGTTCAGCAGAAGAAAGTCATATAGATATTTGAAATGGCACAAGAGCAAATAAATGTGAACAAATGTCAAAACTTAATTTTTGAGAGATCAATTCCAACATTTTTTGGACGCTTCCAGTTGCTGCTTCTTCCAATGTCAAGCGTATTCTGGCCTCTGGTTGTTTTGTTCTGCATTAAAGGTCACAATGGAGTGGTTCTCCTTCCAAACTCTAGTAAAAGAGCAACATCAGCACAGATATTCACAGTACATACCCTGTCAGCAAATACACACATGTAATTTTCATATTGAGCCCATATAGAGCATTACTATTGTAATAGTCTCCAGAGAGAAGCAGTGACCCAGATACATTTACATTGCTTCCCTGCTGAATGCCTTAAAACCTTGTTCCCTCTAAAACTAATTAGCACTACTCTATATCTTGTAGCCTCACTAGCTTACTTTACTGCATCTTTGCATTCCCTGCAGGTCCTGTTTATGTGAGTGTAGTAACAGAAATGACTGCAGTACAGATATGCGTTTCTTTTAAATTCTTCACCAGTATGTACAGTATATACATCAGCATGGATACTGGAGACAGCAGAAATGAGAGCATTGTGACAGTGTGTCTTTGGGGTTCAGGGTCAGAACAGAAGCTGTTTTTGTCTGTGTGAGGTTGAAACAGATTAGATGGCAGATTACAGTAACTACTAAACTGTCCATCCATTCCTGCATCTGATTTAGTCAATCCTATTATGGGACTCACCGATCAGGGCTCATTGGACTCATTTTTTCTGCATCAGGCAGACAGATTAACTGTCTTTTCTTATGACAGCGTCAAGGGTTGAACAGTCATTCTGTCATATGATTATGTTCTCTGTGTATATGTGTACATAGGCTATAGGCATACACAATGAGATTTAAATCAATTTTATTCTTATGCTTAAAAGATTAGTTAAATGCATGCAAAATAATTCAAGCAGATCAGAGTAGAATATAGCTTAACCTTATTATTTGATAATTTAATTACATACAAGAGAACATTTTGAACAATTAATTTGTAAATATGTAAGAAACGATGCAAAATATGCATAACCAGAATATGTTTTGCCTATATTTAAAGCAAAGAGAAACAATGTACTGTACAGTGATATTTGAACATTAATAGATCATTCTTATATAAGATCACCTTTTCGTGAAATGAGAGATTAAGTCAATAGGAAGAGGAAAGACAATAGTTGAGTTCCTTTCCGAGGCAATCTCAGTCAGTGTCTGCATATAGCGCAGCTGAAGCGCAGACGGAGACTCTGACATCACGTTTGCTGCCTCCTTCAGAGCATGAGAGGCTTTCATTTCTCCCTCTGCAGCGCAGCTTAAATATGTTCATTTTACAAAGCGCAGCACTTTACGAATTCATTCTTCATGTAAACACAATCCCAATTCACAGTCTGGCTTCTGGACTTTAATTCTGATTTCCATCACGTTTGCTGCTATAGTGTGAGGACTCCTTCAGTCAACAATATGACTCACATTATTCTAGTGTTTATGGAGAGAGATCCTGCTGTATTTTTCATTTCTCCCTCTGCTGCGATCACCTGTTCATGATAGATTAGAACACACTTAAATATGTTCATTTTACAAAGGCAACACTTCAGTGGTCAAGCACTTTACCATGAATTCATTCTTCATATAAACACAATCCCAATTCACAGTCTGGCTTCTGGCACACACCTTTAATTGCTCGGAAATTTCCATTGAGCAAATCAATCAGTTTAAAGTTGCACAAACTTTCCGCTCAGGAAGTACTGTGCTACAGTGTGAGGACTTGAGTGGGTAAATGCTCACATTCGATGGCGTCTGGCACTTGGAGAGGTGTTCTCTCAAGGATGAATTCTGGTTTTTTCAGGGCAGATGGGAGATGGTGTGTATGGCGTCATGTGGGTGAGCGGTTTTCTGATGTCACGTTGTGGATCGATGCCCATGGTGGCGGTGGGGTTATGGTATGGGCAGGCTTATGTTATGGACAACGAACACAGGTCATTTTATTGTGCATTTTGAATGCACAGGATACCGTGAGAGATCCTGCCATTCTGACCATCACCTATGTTGCAGCATGATATGCAGGCCCCATGTTGCAAGATCTGTACACAATTCTGGAAGCTGAAAAATATCCCAGTTCTTGCATGGCCAGCATACTCATTGGATATGTCACCCATTGACATGTTTAGGATGCTCTGGATCGGCGTATACGACAGCATTCCAGTTCCTGCCAATATCCAGCAACTTGCACAGCCATAAAGGATGGACTAACATTCCACAGGCCACAATCAAAACCTGATAATATGTGTTGCATGAGGCAAATGGTGGTCAACCAAATACTGACTGGTTTTCGGACCCCCCCGGACCCATTTTGTTCAGTGTATATATACACTCACCGGCCACTTTATTAGGTACACCTGTTCAATTGCTTGTTTACACAAATTGCTAATCAGCCTATCACATGGCAGCAACTCAATGCATTTAGGCATCTAGCTGTGGTGAAGATGACTTGCTGAAGTTCAAACCGAGCATCAAAATGGGGAAGAAAGGGGATTTACATTTAGATTTTACATTCAATCTATACATTTTTTCATCAGTATGTGTGTTCCCTGGGAATTGAACCCACAACCTTTTGCGCTGCTAACGCAATGCTCTACCACTGAGCCACAGGAACACTGGATTTAAGTGACGTTGAATGTGGAATGGTTGTTGGTGCCAGACGGGCTGGTCTGAATATTTCAAAAACTGCTGATCTACTGAGATTTTCACACACAACCATCTCTAGGGTTTACAGAGAATGGGCCGAAAAAGAGAAAATATCGAGTGAGCGGCAGTTGTGTGGACGAAAATGCCTTGTTGATGTCAGAGGTCAGAGGAGAATGGGCAGACTGGTTAGAGATGATAAAAAGGCAACAGTAACTCAAATAACCACTCGTTACAACCAAGGTATGCAGAATAACATCTCTGAACACACAACAGAATAAATAGCAATAAAAGTAGGTTAATGTCTTGACCTGCAAGTGCTTTACTGGTCTGTAGGTCTTGTTTTGGAAATTGATTGGCTTAAGGGGGTTACAGTTCATTTACATCTCTGACCGTATGTGAGGTGCTGTAGGTGTTCATCCACCAATCAGAGAACAGCGTGTCTCCCCAGACAGACTGAACGCAAAGCTGCAAGTCTGATAAGACTAAACTTGGCAGACTCGGCAGAACAGACAGTATAGCATGCGTTTGTGAAGCATGTAACAATATTTCAGTGCTCAGACACCCACCTTGGCTCTGGCGTCTCTGGTGGCCTCGGCCTCAGCTGCCATGGCTCTCTGCAAAGTGGTGGGCAGTTTGACGTCTTTAAGCTCAACGCGTTCCACTTTGATACCCCAGTTCTTGGATGCAGTATACAGAACAGCCTGTCAGGCAAAATGTGAAACGATTAACAATTTTTATTTGAGGCATTCATGCTCCTATCCAGAAGAAAATGTTGAAATACTCTTAAAAATAAATGATTCCAAAAATAAGGTGATGCTATAGATTAGAAGAACCATTTTGAGTTCCCCTAAAAACCTATTGTGGAATGGAAATATTCCATGGATGTTAAAGGCTCTTCATTGAACCATACATGTTAATAAGGATGGTTTTATTTTTAGGAGTAAAACAACGAAAGATTTAGAGTTGTTTCAGGAAGGGTTATCTTACCTCCATCTGTTCAGACATCTCCTCACGGTCTTTTAAGATGTCTGCCAGACTCTTAGTTCCCAGCATGTTTCGTAATGTAGTCTGTGCAAGCATCTGTGTGGCATGATTAGCATTCTCCACTTTGGTAATAGAGACAGTGGGGTTAAAGACACGATAGTAGACCACTGCATCCACCATGATAGTCACTGAGTCTTTGGTCAGCACCTGAGGAGAAAATGCGATACGTTACATTATAAGTAACACAATATGATATTAAAACTCATAATATGTATTAATTGAAAAAATACTAACAACGTTTAAAAACGTTCAAATTAATCACTCACCTCTTGTGGAGGGATGTCAAAAGACACTGTTCTTAAATCAACCCTCCTAAATGTGTCCACACATGGAATAATCCAGAACAAACCTTTAAAAACAATCAATAAAAAGAACTGCTTGTTACAATCGAGCCAAGCAAACAAGTTTTAACAAATTATTCATGATTTTAAGAATAGTAATTAATAACCAGGTCCTTTAGCACCACCTAGGAGTCGTCCCAATCGGAAAATAACTGCTCTTTCATATTCCTGGACAATCTTTTGACAAAAAGAAATATAGATTAGGAATTGATATATAAATAATAATGAAGTTATAATAAGTGATTTTCACTTAATTTGATGACCTTAATGTTTATGTCAGATTTTATTGTTTGAGAATAATAAAACAAAATAATAATTAAGTAAGTTTTACATTCGGTCATTTTTTCTTACCTTCATACAAAACCAGACTGAGACAGGAAAAGTAAGAAAGACAAGGAGGAAGGAGAAGAAGGTAAGGAGGTATCCACAGAACCCAGAGCTTCTGGATTGATCACCATCTGATTTAACCCAAAAGCAAAAGGGTTAGTCTCAATGGCATCGAAAAGATCTGAACAAATATATATATATATATTTTTTTAAGGAAATAAATAGAAGCCCGGCAAACCTGACTGGAGTATGACTTTTGTATCACTCTCTTCATTTGCTGCAGGTTCAATTTTGTTCCGAGACATCTCTCTCTGAGAAGACAGAGCTATAGACATGGTTAGCGGTTTTTGTGTTCTGCTGGACTGATGAAATATAGTTTCAGTGAGATATTTAAGGTGATTTAAATACGTTCTCTTTTTCCATTACCGCCCATTTTCACACACAACACAACATGGAACTTTGCATGGCATGTCTCTAAGCAACAAAACAGAGCTCATATTAAACCTGAAAGTCTATTACTCGTTTACTCATTCTTTGAATGAGGCCTTGTCATATATCGTCATCTTTTTGTTTACACATTCAATGAACAACTGTTCTTCATGTTCAGATGCATAATGTATTTAAATATACAGAATATGAGACCTAAATTAAATATTTTTTTCTCTTATATCTTGTATAATATTTTTTTTTCTCTTATATCTTGTATTTCTCTTATATCTATTAATAAAATAACTAGTCCAGTTAATGTTCATTCTAAGTTAGAACTAGAACAGACGGATGGATGGATGGATGGATGGATGGATGGATGGATAGATAGATAGATAGATAGATAGATAGATAGATAGATAGATAGATAGATAGATAGATAGATAGATAGATAGATAGATAGATAGATAGATAGATAGATAGATAGATAGATAGATAGATAATGAGAAATAATAATAACAAAAATAAGATTATAAGTATTTTAGTGCCCTGGAGAAGCTGCAAAATAGATATTATTTACATATTTTCCCAAAAATGAAAAATACAAATTATAAACAGTGTGTGTGTGTGTGTGCGTGCGTGTGTAAAGAAGTATATTAAATTAGAAAAAATGCACAACTGACTCGAAAAAGACTGAAAAGGTTCACTCAACAAGATGATTGACAGCTGGGAAACACGCCCACAGCCAACAGCGCTGCTCTCATTGGTCATGTGCGCACGCTGCACGCTTCTGTTTATACTCCAGACCGCGCAGAAAGCGTCCTTTGATTATCCCAAAACATGTCAGAGGATATTTAAACCTAAATATCGTCGACAAGTGTAAATGACGTGAAATGTAGGCTACTTTATGTGTTTTGCTGTAAGGTGCCTTTGTTCCAGCTGTATGGGACGCAGCTGCAGGCATTTACACGCGGCAAGACATTATATTGTTTGTAGACGCTGCCACCGTTAATGAATGAAATAAGGTAAGCACAACTTTTATTTATATTTTTTCACACTGCGTTAACTGAATTTCTATCATTTTTAGACTGTCAAGAGAGCGCCAGCAGTTGAGAAGTTCAGATTATTGTAGTCAAAAATTGATATTTCACAGTTAAATAAAGATTTAATGTATTGTTTTGAAACTGTTTCCCTTTCAGAAATACACAATTTTTGTATTTTGTATTTCCAAAACAATATTGTTCTGTTTAATCATTTTTAAATTGATAAATCCCATCGATTCACTGTGATATTTCATAAATGTATATTATCTCCCACCACTGATTTAAGACTACGGTCTCTGCACTAAGATTTGTGTTTGATTTGTGCTCACAGTCAAAAGGGGGTCTTATCCATATGATCCTCTTTTGGACAAACAGGTAAGCCTAAGCCTATAACTGGGGAGGTATTCCATAATGTTATCAACCACAGCAAGCTTTAAGTTTTTTTCTGTTTTCAGGGTGGTTGTAATGGGCCACAGGGGACCGCTGCAGTTGCCTGACCTTTGCAAGCTGTATAATGAGGAGTCTGTCCACACCCTTTCCTCTGTGTTTGAGCACGAATGGGAAAAACAACAGAATTACAATGAGGTAACTGTGAAGATACACAACAATAGCCAGGGACAAACTCCACTATTGTACTTGTTTTCATTGTGAAAGCATGCTTTGAATGAGATTTATTGTTAATATTTTATTCATACAGAGGTTGGACTTAGAAGAGGATTCTAGAAGAGGGTCACTACTGGTCTCCAGAAAAACCAATACTGGTTACTCTCTCCTTTATGCAATATGGGTGACATTCCGTCCAGCCTTAGTCAAAGTTGTGCTTCTGAGACTGTCAACTGATATTTTTAGCATTTTAGTTCCTTTGACACTCAGGTATGACTGTGATTCTTAGTTATTTAGTTCAAAAATACAGTTAAAACAGCTATTTTGTCAAGTATTATTACAATTTAAAATGTTCTACTTGAATATCACATTCCAGAAAAATAATTAAAGCACCAATAATTGATCAAATCAGCATATTAGAATGATTTCTGAATGATCATGTGACATTGAAGACTGGAGTATTGGCTGCTGGAATTCTCTGATCTGTTTTTGTATGTTTTTTTAACCTCAGGTGGGTTATCCTGTTCTGTGAGAGGCAGGCTGTGTTTGACTGGGCAGGATACACACATTCTCTGGTGGTGTTGGGAGCAGTTTGCTGCTGTGCTGTTTCTCAGCATCACTTTGAGAAACATAGTAGGATAATTACAGCCAATGCACAAGCGGTTCTAGCTGGCTTCCTCTACGGGAAGGTAAAGGTCTTATTAACTGTCTCATTATCTCAGTCAGTATGCTTCCAGTCCAAACTAAAAACAGTCTGCAACATTTTCAGAAACGTTTTGTCCTATCACACAGAAAGTATATTCATTTCTTTATATACTGAAAGGTTTATCTTCTTTATTCCATGGTTCATGTTCCCTCCATTTCACCCCCTCCTATACATTTAAGACATTGCCTTTTCCTCATAGTTCTCGACAGCAATCCAACACCACTCAGGGGACAGATGTTTTAAGGGAGGTTGAATATGTGACGGAGCTGGTGGTCACACTAGCTTGTCTTTGGTCCACTCCCCTGAGAGTCGCTCTCTGTCTGGGCGTACTGGGGGTAGAATTGGGCCCAGGTGTTCTAGTGGGGGTGGCATTGCTACTAGTCCTCATCCCTGTCAACTCTGCAGTAGAGCGCAAAGCCAAACAGCTTCAGGTCAGTAAAGCCAGGCTGCTCAAGAATTCCTTCAGAGTTTGCATGTGTAAAATAAGGGATGAAGCATGTTCAGTGTATTTCTGTGAATGTTCTGATGCTGATATGTTTTATAATCTTTGTTTGTTGTTCCTCAGAGAACTCAGCAGATCATCAGGGAAAGGAGTGAACAACTCATCAAGGAAATGTTGCATAAATACCAGGTCTTTTCTGTTCCTAATCCTAATCGTGTTCCTGACATTTATAGTTGTAACTCTTGAATTAGGATGGCTCAGTCACGTATCTGAGCATGAGCTGATTTAGATTGGAGGAATATTTCCTGCCTTAAGGACAAAAAAAATCAAGATGAGTTCTTGCTTGAATAATACATTTTTAAAGTCACCATGAAATCAAATTGACAGTTACTGACACTTATTTTTTCATGAAATGAAAGGTCTATTTATGTAGGGATATCATTGTTCATTTTTATTTATTTTGTAATTAATGTGCCCTCGTAATCTTTAACCAAAAAAATTAACTTCTCCTCCTTGCATCAACATCTATCTGATGACATGCATCTGCATGAGGACAAAACAATCATTCCTGCCCTTCAGCAACCTGTCACTCACACGAGATCACAGCAATTATCAAACAACAGCGATCCAATCAATTCCGACAGACTTTTTCTTGTTTGAGAAGCCGTTGTGCTTGGATGTCAGTATCGGGTAGAAAAGACAGTTGCTACTTAGGTTTTGTGGTGATAAAAAAAGAAGCACAATAGAATCTCTTTGACAGTAATGGTTTTATTTTTCTGATTTCACTTGTTCAGTGTAAAGTTCCATATTGGCTGTCCACATACAATGCATTGTTATGCATACTTTATTATGTGCCTAATTAGAAATCATAGAAAATTGCTTTATTTTGTATTTGTTTAATTATGAAAATGTTCATGCCGTTTACATGTCATGTTATATTACAGCAAAAACAGAAAAACATTGTCGAAAAATTCAAAATGTAAGGTGTGGACTTGGTTCATTCCATCAGTTGTTGATTGGATGCAGACAGATATTTTTACAATAAGATCAATAACATGCATTTAGGTCAATTTCAAGGTGAACCATCCCGACTTTAATCTGTCTTTGTGTAGGCGCTGAAGTTTCTCACATGGGAGTCTTGGTTCCATCAAAGAGTTACAGAGTCACGGGCCAGGGAGCTGGAGATGCTAAGAATTCTGGGATATCTGACAGCATTCGCTATGCTCAACTCTATCTGTATGCCTTTTCTGGTGAGTGCTTGATATTCAGGAGAAATATCTTTATGAAAAATCTGACACAGCGTCACCAGGTTCATCAGCAAGATGGGCTGACCATCAGGTTTTTTTTATTGTGCTACTAGTTATCTAATCTAGTCAAGAAACCTTATTCGTTAGTGTTTAGATATTCCACATCCTTACTAAAATAGTTTTTTTACTCACTACTGCTAAACTACCCTCTGTGACTTTGACTTCAAATGACCTTGCCTCTCTTCTCCAGATGCACAGGGGCTTACTAGGCAAACAAATCCACAGAGCTCTGAGATTAAACCCAAATCAAAGTCTATCATAGATTACAACCTGAGGTCAGAACATTTTGGTCCCCATCACTCCACGCTTTCATCAGCATGGACACGATCTGTCACTGGACAGATGAGCTTAATATCTTCTTTGACCCATATTTCCCATGCTCTTAACTTTCTGTGCAGGTTGGTTTCTCTAGTATTGGTGTGTTTGTGCTGGTGGATGATGGGAATGTTCTCACACCGTCTCAGATCTTTACATCCCTCTGTTTCTTCAGATTGCTCCGCCCACCTCTGCTGGAGCTCCCTGGGCTCTGGTGTGTCCTCAAGCAGGTATCATGCATGTGACATAACATCAAAACAAACGTTATTGAAGATCTTAAATCTACAGGTTCTTAGTATTTGTGTTCAAATGAATTCATCTCAGCATAATTTATGCAGGCACAGCAGTCTCTTTGCCATCTAGAGAAGATCTTTCTTACAAAGGACTTTGGCACCACTCGGTTTGTTACTACAAAAGGTAACATCACCATATATAACAACTCACTGATGCATGGAGAAACAAGGGTTTTCTTTTGGTTGGCTATAAAGTGTTACATGGTCATGTGTTACAGAAGAGCTTCCATCTGATGCCTTCCAGCAGCCATGTGACAGGTACGTTTGTACGTGTTTATTTATATTTTATAACTTATTTATTGTTTTATAATGTATTGTAATTAATCTATTGAACACCCTCATGTAAACACTTGGAGTCTGCTAAGACATTTTCATGTTTTAAAGAAGTCTCTTATGCTCAAAACAGTACACCAATCATTTTATGAAATATTATTGCAGTTTAAAATAAATGTTTTCAATTTCAGTATATTTTTTTAATATAATTTATTTCTGTGATCAAATCTGAAATTTCAGCCAGCATAATAGAAATGCAAATGTTTGTGTGCATGTTATGTTATCCTCTGACATTTGATTAGGCAGAGTCCAGAACATTGGGTAAAGCACAGTGCGTAACCTGACCCGTCGGTCTTGGTTGTCCAGTACAGATCCAGCATTAATATATTACAATTGCTTTAATCCAAGACGAACATCAGTGCATTTAAGAGCATTAGCAGTGCTTCTGATTTTAATATCTTTCTGATCCCCCTGAGAGAATGTATCATGCTTTTCTTACACTGTGTTCTATGTACTATAGTGGCCTTTGTGGTTTAGTCATGAAGGTTAGTGCAGGTTAAGAGAGGATGATATGCACAGAATCACAGGATGATGGGGACCTGTATAATCTCATGGGAAACCGAACAGGGCTGCAGACGTTTTCTTTTCATCCCACATTAATGAGCTTTTGTTTCTCCAGCCTGCTTGTTCTTCTGATGCTCGCGCTGCAGTTTTACCTCAAGTACACTGTATCTTTATAGTCTAAATGTTTTTTATGTATTGATTTTTGCAGGTGTAAAGAGAAGCACAGTCATTCTGATGAGAAAAGTGATCACTGTCTATCCCCAAAAGTATGTACCAAATATTATTTTAACTGATTTTAAATTATTAGAACTTTAAAAATATTTTAAATAATTTATCTTCTTAAGTGTGTGTGTGTATGTATATATATATATATATATATATATATTCAAAATTAGAATTGTCATCATTTAATCACCCTTATGTCTTTCAAAATCTTTAAGAGTAATACAAAATGTATTTATAGAAGAATGTCTGAGCTGCTGTTTCCACAAAATTAAAATATTTTTTAAATTACCTAAAAGGTTCTTTTTGCTGTGAATTTTGTGTAATGATGTGGTTTTGTAATTTTAGGGCAGTGGGAAGGCCTTCAGGCTGTATTTGAGGGCTTTCGGCTGGCACTGGGTGTCAGTTTCTTCGCTTGTCTACCTGTCTGTGTGTGCTGTTAGTTTAGCACAAGATGGCATCCTCAGTGTGTGGACGGGTGAAGCCAAAGAAGTTCAAGGCCTGGAAGGGTGGAGAGAGCTCAGAAACTCTCGACTGTCTGCGTACGCACTGCTCGGACTCCTGCAAGGTCATTGTCAACCTGTGACTTCTTATTTGAGAATGTGTTTTTGTTAACTCGTATGCTTTTGTATTGCAGCCTTCCTCGTGTGCTGTGCCGCCTACTGTCTGACCTGCGCCTCCCTCAGAGCTTCTCATACACTGCACTCAAATCTTCTGTCAGATGTTCTTCACATGCCTGTGCATTCCCAGAAGACTGACATGAGACGGCTACTGCAGGCATTCACTCAGGTGAGTTCTGTCCTCCAGAAGGCAGTGTGGAGCAGACAAAACAAGTGAACTGAAAAAAACAGCCTGTTTGATTCCTACAAGTAACAGGTCATCACTGTTGTGCCCTTGAGGAAGTATATATTCTATGACAGATACAAGCAAATATGATAGAAAACCAAGATAGATCTTCCTTAATCCCGTTTTAACAAAACCAAATATTCTCATGTTGGATTAGGATATGCAAGTGATTGATGAAGAGCTGCCCAAACATTTGCACAACTGGTTGAAGAGTCTTTTGGACATATTGAGCACCATCACTCTGATCATCTTCATCATGCCGCTTTTCAGCCTAGCTGTCTGCCCGCTGATAATACTCTTCCTCCGTATTCAGGTACGTCAGTTTTCCCAGAATATATTGACCTGAAGGTTTATACATGAGCAAATCACCATTGAACATCAAGAAGTATTTACAAATGGTTATTATACAGGTATTAACATTTCTTTTTCTTCTTTCAGTCACACTTTTCTTCAGCCCACAGTCATATCAGACACATGGAGGCGAACCCAGCTGCTTCTCTGGAGTGTGTGACACAGTGTGTTGAAGCTCCACTTTCTGAGCCAAAACATAGGGAAGTGTGTCTGACACACTGCATCCAAGCCTTAAATCAAAACCTGCTGGTCAAGCACAACAAAATCCACACAGAAAGGTTAAAAAAGGTTTTTATATACATTTTGTTCATGCTCGTAGTCTATGAAGGATTTCGAGATTGTTGTGAATTAGCTGATAAAAAAAAAACATTGACAAAAAACACCAACATTGAATTAAATCACCTAGTTAATCAACAGTGAATTTAATGATTCACTTTTTCTGTTGTTTCACTTCAGTATCATAACTCCCAAAGTATGTGTGTGTGTGTGTGTGTGTGCTATATATTTATATAAATTTGAACTGTTCTGCGATCTGTCTTTGATGACAGCAAAGTATCTTTACAAAAGGCTGATTTCTGATTTGGGTTGTACACAAATTGAAGCAAAAACGTTTGGTTGCTGAAAACAGGATAAGACGTTTGGCTTTGTAGGTGCCTGGCAAGTTTTGTTTTGGCCTGGCACCTGAAAAAGCTTGAGAACCCTAGAGGGCGCCATTTGAGTGTAATACACATCTGTGACTGATTATAATATTGCTTTTGCAACTGTTTTTGACTGAGTTGTCTTGTATTTTCAAGCCAATAAAAATCATATATATTATACTATAAATATACACTGTATATGGTATTATTTGATATTATATAATTAAATGGTATTCTATTATAAATATACACTGTGAACATCTACTAAACATGTCACATAAACACGTCACATTTATTGCAACATATACAGCAGCTTTGATTAGTGTGGTTTGATGGCCTGTGTGCAGTCGGGCTGCGTTGCGGTTAGATGGCATTGTTGGGGTTGTGCTGTTCCTGGTCAGTCTGATTCTGCTGGAGACCGAACCTGACTCAGGGCTTGTGGTTCTGGCATTGATCTGTACCTTCAATGTAAGTTCATCTGTTCTGATACCTAACCTAAGATTGTTTGATAAATTCATTATGATTCTGAAAACATTTTGTTACAGATTAAAGAAGCTCTTCACAGTTACCCTCAGGCTGTCTCTGATATCAACATGGACATGCTGAGCATGCAAAACCTGTGTGAATTTGCCAAAGTGGAGAAGGAGGTACAGGGTAACATAATACTTACTAAACAAGTAAATACTTCTCTTTGTGCTTGCCGGCTCACGTCACTCCATACCTAACCCTACATGGTCAAATTCACTGTGTACTACATTCCAAAGAGGATGCCTTGTCATCTCTGAGTGTCACTGGATGTCATTTCCTCTCCATGGAAATGGACTGAGCCAACTGCCCCATTTTACCTTAGGCAGCATGGAGAAACTCCTGCAGACCACCCAGTGACTGGCCCCAGCATGGAGAGGTGAAGTTCAGGAACTATGAGGCCGAAGCCTCCTCTAACGGCACTCCAGCTCTTAGAGGAATTAATCTCACCATTCTAAAAGGGGAAAAGGTACTTTGAATATTAATTAGTTTGTTTTCTTGCCAAAAATTTACATACTGAAAATAATTAATTAACTAGTCATTTTATTTATAAACCTAATAAGTCAATTAATTACTAATTCATATCTATATTAATTTTATTTATAAGCCTAGGATTTTTATACTGATAATAATCAATATCAAGATGTAATTTATTTATTTTTATTTGTAATTATTAATGTTCATCTCAAATGTAAAAATAAATAAATCATATTATATTAATTATTCATTTGTGTTGTTAATTTGTTATTAATAATAATAATAATTGACTAATATTTTTCTATCATTTGTTATTTGGGTTACGTTTCTATAAGATAATGTATTCATTTTAAATAACTTATTTAAATTACACTGATTATACTTAACGTATTTATTTAATTCTCCACTGAATATATCAGTATTTAAATCTCAGGGTGTTTTGTTTGATTGGCTGTGTATAGATCGGGGTCGTAAGCAGGGGGAAGAAGGGCACCGATGGTTTGGTTAGCAGTCTGTTCCGGTCAGTGGAGGCCAGGAGCGGCGCTGTGCTGATTGACGATGTAAACATCGCCCGCATGAGTCTACATGACCTCCGTAGCCGTCTGCAAATCATTTCTCAGGTTAGTCAAACTATTGCATACAAGAGAATGATGTCGATCCAGCCACAGCAAAACCGATCACAGACTGGAGGCGTAGGAGTGTTGACAGTAACAGAACTATTTCACTGGGTGTGGTAGAAGGAATGCTCTCCAATATTGTGTGTAATGCAAGGCTCCGCCTGTAACAAGCATTATCCAGTTATTGTAGTCACTAATGAGTTCTGGTGTCCCATGTGTTACAGGTTCCCGTGCTGTTCTCTGGGCCCCTAAGGGCTAACCTGGACCCGTTCGCTCAGCATACTGACACACAGGTGTGGTTGGCTCTGGAGCTCTGCCATCTGAAGGAGCGTGTTCGACTATTGCCTGCTCAGCTGCTGCACCCTGTACAGAGGACCTCCCTCGCTTTCAGGTGTGTGGGAATCATATCTTTGGATGCCTCGGGCCAATTTTACATGTTTATGTTCAAAGTATTACATTGTACCAGAATATAGTTGATCTTCGTACAGTTATATAAATGGCTGCTGTAGAAAATATGTGACCCTGGACCACAAAACCAGTCTTAAGTCGCTGGGGTATATTTGTAGCAATACCCAAAAATACATTGTATGGGTCAAAATTATAGATTTTTATTTTATGCCAAAGATCATTAGGACATTAAGTAAAGATCATGTTCCATTAAGATATTTTGTAAATTTCCTACAATGTAAATATAAAATTTTCTCAATTTTAAAAAATTCCAGATTTTCAAATAGTTTTCTGACTAAATATTGTCCATACACCAATATTATTTATTCAGTTTCATTGTATAAATCTCAAGAAAATTGACCCTTATATGTGGCCCATGTCACATATAGTCACGTAACAGAGATATTACATAAAACTCATGGTCCAGGTCTAAAATATGCAATAATTATAGATTTGCCAATTGTTTTTCAAAATAAATTCAAAGATATATTAATAAACAAGTAAATAAAAATGTATTCAATTGAAAAAAAGTTAAATAGTAAATGCATATTTCTGTAAATAAATATAAATATTTTATTATAATTTTATACAAATAAAATCAATGCAGAAAACAGAGATGATTATTGTTTGCCATATTTGGTTTTAAGCTATTTTATTTTGTGTTAAATTACATCTGGGTCAGGTCCTGGTTTCAAGTAAATAAAAATGTATTCAATTGAAAAAAAAGTTTGATTTATTATAATAAAATTGTATTAAAAAGTTCTATTAAGTGAATTTTGCAGATTGGACAAACATGAATAATTGAGCCGATTCATTGTTGCCCACAATTGGCTGCTTATTTTGCCACCCTGGTCTCATAAAAATACATACCTCTGTGCACTTTCTGTGCGACACCGGTTTACGTACCTTACTGCACGCATCGCCGGAGTTTCAAAGAGAAATGTGCACTGAGTGGCGCGCGTAAAACACACATAATTACGCTAAAACGGTTCCTGGTCCCTAAAAGTTAATGGTTTTTATTACGTAGATATAGGTACAGATATTGATTACTGTGTTACATCTTATTACGTTGCTACAGAAACTAAAGTATTGTTTTTGCTGCGGTCAAAACTCAGAAGGTGTCAGAATATTTTGGAAACTGCAGTAATATGTTGTTATTGGTACATATTTCGTGTCTCGCTAAAAAGTGCACCCAGATACGTAAATGCAATGAGACTAGAGAGTATTTTGGGTGTAGAACGAACTGCAGCCTGAAATGATTCACGTTCCGGCTGGAATCAATCATGAGTCAAGATCTGGACCGTCGCACTGTTTTATTACCTCATGAAACAATATAGTTTTCTCTATGGCAACCTTTATGTACTGGCACAACAAACAAGTGGTTGTTATGAGTGAAATATTTCTGTTTTTGTGTTGTGAAAGCTTTGGCCAGAGGAGGCTGCTCTGTTTGGCCAGAGCCCTGCTTGCGAAGGTCCGAATCCTGCTTGTGGAAGAGCCCCTTCCTTGTGTGGACCTAGAAACGGAGGACCTGGTCCGACAGTTGATCCACACAGAGTTTAAAGACTGCACTGTACTGTGGCTCACTCAGAACCCGCTCACTGTCGTGCACACTGACAGGTCAGGAGCAACAGTGCTTTATATAACAAGTGACTCATCCTGTCATTAAATGTCAAGTATTCCAGTAAGGTATTTATGACCTGTTGTTACTCCTTCAGGGTGCTGGTTTTGAATAAGGGACAAGCTGTGAACTTTGACGCCCCTTCCACCCTCCTCCAGCAGGGGTCGCTGTTCAGTCATTGAGACGGGACCTGCTCTTACATCCAATTATTATTCTGTTATCATTTACTCATTTCTTGTTGAACAAATATTTAAGATATTCATTTCACATCATACATTAGGTTCTCTAAAGCACAGTTTATTCACACATTAATTAATGAAGGTTTTGGACAGATTATACTGAATAAATGGTTAAATAAAAAGTGACAAGTGCAACACAAACAGATTTTGAAATATTCTAGCAAATTGTGGGGGTTATTTTAAATGTATTTTCCTTTTTATATTTTATAATTTATGAATAATTGATTTAATATGATTATATGAAATTATTTCTTAATTTATTACAATAATATTTTTGCCACTTAGTTAAAATTAATAATAAAAAAAATGAATTTTTTTTCATGCATAAGCACACAAACGTGCCAGTTTACAAACGTGAGTTTCAAGATACCTCATATATCTGTGCTGTCTGTTTTGACTGAATCACTTCTCTTTCAGATCAGAGTTTGATATTTTTGATACTCTTTTGCCAGTGTTTGACAAGAAGTAGAATATGCATATGGAAAGTACACCTGCAATATGATCAGTTTTGGGTGCAACTAGTTACTAAGTAATTAGCTACTGTAATTTAATACATTTTCCCTTGAAAAAGTAAAGTAAGGGATTACTCTTATTTTTCTGTAATTGAATTACAGTTACTTATGTAATTGAACTTAATACTTAATATAGACTCGAAAATTTTTATACAATACAATAGAGGATTTAACATCAAAATTTAAAGACTAACCTTAAAATGCATGCTTTTTTATCCTTCTCACTTTAAATACTTTGAGTTAATACAAATATTGCTAACACTTTAGTGTCCAATTCTCTATATTAACTAGTTGGTTATTAACATGAATATTACAGGGATATTGGCTGTTTATTATTACTTATTAAAGCACATATTAATGTCTGATTCTGCAAGACTTTATTCTAAATCCTTAATCCTACCCAATTCTTAAACTTAATTGCCAACAACTACTTTACTAGGTATTAATAAGCAGTAATTAGGAGTATATTGAGGCAAAAATCAGTTAATAGTGAGAATTGGACTCTAATCTAAAGTGTGACCAGAATAATTTTTATGTATTATTTATTTGAAAGAATTAAAATAACCTTTTGATGTCTATCCTTGTATCAATAATTAACTTGTCGAGGTTGATTATAGGATTTAGAAAGTAATGAGTAACTAGTAATGAATTACTTTCTTGGAGTAACTTACCCAACACTGAATATGATAAATAATCAGCAGCATGCAGCAGGTCTTCCCTTCTAAGGGCTGTTGGTGGTTATGCACAGCGGCCGTTTGTTGACACACTCATCTTCTCCATTTCCTTTGCTGTTATTGTCAGTTAATTGCACATTAGGTTGCATTAAGGAGCCGTTTTTTCACAACAGTCTCCACATCTTTCCTCAAGTCATTTCAGGATGTTTGGGTGACAGATAAAAACACGTGTAAATTCTATCACCATGACCATAGTTTTTAATTTTGTTATTATATTTGTTGTTTTGTTGGCATATAACAACATGTATGGAAATTTCTGAATAAAAAAAATATAAAAGCAATATATTTTTTGTTTGCTTTTTAATGTTCTTAAATGCTTAGCTACATTATGACTGGGTTTCCCCAGTATTGCATATTCCGTCTTATTATATCTGTTATATTCCAGTTGCTCTGCACATTAAAAAAATATGATTTTTGGTTCTAGAAGTAAAAATAGAACCCCCCAAAGTCAGTTATTGCCTCAACAGCCACATCTGAAGCAACTGCAAACTACATGCACTTGTGAAAAAATGGTTGCGACACAAACCTTTCATTTGACTTGTATATAATCCCACTCACAGCTTCCACCCTTCATCTGAACTCCTCTTTAGATAGCAGATATTGACTGATTTTCTGAGCAGCAGTGCAGATATGAAGGTGACGATTGCGGTCTTGTGTCTGATGTGGCTGTGCTCGTGTGAGAGCCGCACACTGGGTCGCTGTGATGTTGTCCGGATCTTCAAGCAAGCGGGACTCGATGGCTTTGAGGGATTCTCGCTTGGCAACTGTGGGTACTTTATTTGTAATTTCAGTACTGACTTGCAATGTTTAGCATATCTGAACTGGTCATATTATATTTTATTCCCTTTGGTTTTGAATTTAATTTCAACAGATGTGTGCACGGCCTACTGGGAAAGCAGGTATAAGACCGAAAGAGTGCGTTCAGCTGATACCGGGAAAGACTATGGGATCTTCCAGATAAACAGTTTCAATTGGTGCAATGATGGCACTCCAGGTGGAAAGAACAAGTGCAATGTTCCCTGTTCAGGTACTTTATTATCTTTAAACACTATTTGTATTAAAGTGGACAAGTAGTTAAAAATTGACTAAAATTATTTGGATGTTGCTGCCTGTAATTTTGTAAAACATACAGTGGGGTCTGAAAAATCTGATTCAAAATTGTATTTATAAATTTAAGTTTTAGAATAAAAAAAATGAAATAATAAATCGTATTGTATAAATATTTTGTTTCTGATGTTATGCTCACAAAAATAGTTTTTCTTATTAAAAAAAATTGTTGGTAATCTTTGAAAAATCTTTTTTACAGTATACTAAAAATTTACATATTGTAACTTTCACAAGTGTTCTGCTGAGAATATAGTTTATAATGAGAAAAATGTGTTACAAAAATCAGGAAAAAGTCAAATTGACTTTTTGACTCCACTGTATCTGTGCTTTTAAACGTTGATATTATATTTTAGTTTATAAATGTTTCCCATTGATTCCCGTAGATTTGCTTCAGGATGACCTGAAAGCTTCAGTTGAATGTGCAAAGCTCATTGTGAAAACCGATGGACTGAAATCATGGCAAGTATTCATTGCATATATCCTTGAACACAAATGACAAGGCTTATTTGTCACATTAACAAAGGTTGTTTGTCCCTTTAGAAATTTGGCCTCAAGCTATGTCTATCACTGCATTATATCTAGTGTATTGATCTGTTGTGCATGTGTATTTTTGATGGTAATGTTGATCTTTGTGTCTGCAGGGAAACCTGGGACAGTTACTGTAATGGGCGTAAGATGACACGCTGGGTGAAAGGTTGTGAGGAGCGCTAATAAAGCTTTGATTACCTGCAGGAGATTTAATGAGATTATGTGCGAATGCATTTAAACTCTTGGTTGGTGTGACTTTTAAAACATTGTCATTTTAACATTTGTAACCTTGATCTTGATGTGTATTAAAACATCTTCCCAAATTGTTAATCATTTGTGTTTTGCAGTGCTTTTCAATCTCACATTTGGCTAAAGCTTATGCAGCAGCAAAGTGTGACAGATAATTAGTTTGATACTACTATATAGTAGCAGTGGGGTTTTGCAAAAAATTACAAATTGCTTTTACTAAAAATGGAATAATCTGTCATTGAAACCCCAAATTGATTGAACAGTACTCTGAATATTGGATATGCCTCCTTAACGTCTCCACAATTAATTACAAAGAAACAAAATAAGAGTTAAATGTGAATTTTTTGAAGTAAAAAGACTAAAATAGTTGGATTTTCTCTTGTAAAAGGTACTCCAAAAATATTTTTACAATGTACTAAATATTGTTAATGTATTGTTAATATTTCACTTTTCACTCAGTGTTATGCTGAGAATATAATTTGCAATGCAAGTGTCATGCACACCGTTATGGTATACACAACACCAAAATGCAATATTAATATTAATTTAGCAACATAAGATGTAACATAAACCTATAATGTACATAACTAAACAGAAAAATCTAAGAATGGTTTTTCACCATAAACTAAGATGACTTGCTTTTCATGTCCAAAAACTAAATTTAACAGTAAAAATATAATTAATACAGTATTTCCAGTTTATTAAGCCTTTTTAGTTTTTTCTCATAGCATTTTTACACTCTTTAAGATTAAATTGATTCATGAAATCTATCCATCAGCACAAAGATTTAAAACTCCACCTGAGTGCAGTTACAAACACTGATTAGAATTTTAGATTTTTTATTTTATTTGTCACATACACAATTATACAGAGTATAACCAGCAGTGAAATGTGTTCTCTGCATTTAACCCATCCAAGTGCACACACACTTGGAGCAGTTGGGGGTTCGGTGCCTTGCTCAAGGGTCTCACCTCAGTCGTGGACAATTCCTGCCGGAGCCGAGATTCGAACCCACAACCTCGGGTTACAAGTCCGATACTCGATCCATTAGGCCACGATGATTATCATTACCATAACCCAATTTATTAGTGTTTAATGTCTTTGATATTTAAAAGATTTCCAGCTTGCAGGATGGGGTGAGGGTGAACCTCCCCATTTCCTTCATAAACTAACCGTATTCCAGTTCTAACAGAGCGATGAAGAGCTGTATCTTGGTCGGGTGGAGAATGAGATGCTCGTGTTGTATCTCTAATAGGCTCAAATCACCCCCCTCTCCAGATGGGAAAGGGTTTGTTTCTTTAATTCTACCCTGTGCCTCCAGAGTAGTGATTACAGTCATATCTATAATTACCAGATCCTGAGTGTGTGACGTGAGTTCTCCTGTCGAAGCAGAGGACTGATTAGTTTAATTGGCTCCGTAATTAGCAGTGTGCTTTAAAGCCTATGCTGTCACTAATTGCAGACCAGGGTAAATCGCATACAAAGTACCACATCTTTTTGGTGTTAATGCGGTCCAGTTGATTTGTCTTATGTCTGGCTCTAACTCTGCCTGCCAGCTGGACCCCCTGAAAGCTTTCTGATCTCCGTGTCTATTTAAATTCATGGCCACAACCGTGTTTCTCATAAACAAATACAAATGGTGTAATCGCCTGGAGGAAATGTGCTTTGATGTGTGTGTACGGTATTTTATTCTTGCAAGAAACACAAAAGTGTTTGAGGAGCAGATATAAGGATGTTAATTCTTTGTATGTGAATACAAGATAATGCTATTAATATTCAATATCTGCTAATCATATTAAGAGTGGTTTATCGTTTTTGTTTTGTTTTTTAGTGATTAAGCATTTGATTTTAGAGCCATAAAAACATACTGAAACATCTTCACAATTAAATATTTTTAATCCATTTGTACACGTTCAATTCCGGTCTCAAAAATACAAAAAAGTATCTTAAAAGCACATTTTGAATTCAAGCACACAATATTACCCACGCTCACAGAAACACATCTTCCTGTACAACCAGACATCTAACTGACTAATTTTGGTATCTGATACAATATCACTATGACGCAAACCAGTTTAATACTTTTAGCATTGATATTTTCTATATGCAGTATTGTAAAAGGGGATAAAATATTCACATGCAAAAAAACTGCATATATAACAGTGACAGCTTAAAGCAGCTTCGCAGTCACATCATACAAAAATATGTACATTTTTATGAATTCATCTTTTTATGACAACATCATCATAAGCTGCAGAGCAGAAAAGTCACTATATAAGCCAATGTTTCTGGTCATTTAAAGAATGATTGAATAGGTTTCAAAATAAATCTTTAGCTACCAAATTATTAATTGTATGCACATAACTATACATGATATTTTGCCATCATTGGCAATGCTTGAGAATTGTTTGTGATTAAATAGGCCTCTCGTTTCTTGAATGAGACATTTCTCTAATTCTACAAAAACCTATGAGGCTGTATTTTTATACTCTTTTAGAAATTAATTTCTTTACTGTGTCACTAGCTTCAGTCGCTATTCGCGGTCACAAGGAACTCTTAATTCCTCTTTTTATGTGGTTCCCACTTGTACTTGCTTTAATTACAGTAATTTAATTGCTCACTGTGTTTGGTACCAATTAGAATTCCCCCTCCCTAAGCAGCCCTCAGTACCTTCAGATCGGACTATCTGACAAGAAAAATGAAATGGAGAAGAAGGTCATGGGAGTGAGCAGGAAACTAGCAGACATAAGACATTTGTGAGAGCACACCATTTGTACAGAAATGCGATATGAATGTAACTTGCAGCTAGTATTATTAAATCATACACTAAACTAACCACCAGACGAGAATGTTGCTGATCAAGGATGACAAGCGGTTGAATCTTTAAACCTCCATGCCACTGTCTATCTTTGGCGTGTTGGAGATCCAGAGAGTTGATTGGGTAACACTCGTTTTGGTCCGTGGTTTACTGTTACGAAAATAAAAATGTATTAAATAAAATACAATTATTCATTAATTTAATACATTTAAAAAAATCCTACAGTTTTGGAATGATACGAGGGTGAGTTGATGATGACAAAATTTTCATTTTTTATGAAATATGCACCCTAACATGCATCCTCTATGGGTAGATGTGTTAATATATACTGTTATATTGTAATCTGTTAATATCTAACATATGTATTGTTTGTCTGTGCATTGTGAACCAGGCCGATTTCCGCATGTGAATCTTCTAGTCTCTAAAGTTTAATAACACAATGCATGGAAGACCGGACATTTAAAGGTATACACAATAAGCAAACCGAAGCAAAGCAGCTGTTATGTGAATCCTCCTGGTCTTATGATGGTATTTAATCATGAGAACAAGTGGCAAACATCGTAAAACAGATAAGCATCATCTGTTAAGGAGTTGAGACATTCATCCAAAAGCTTTGAACCCGCTCCAGAAAGCCTTTTACCATATAGAGCGCACTCAGTGATTAAATGCATTGTCTGAGGATCCCCTTGTCTGCCACAGTGATCGGAATTATGTTAAAAAGACATCACTCTGTGGGAGCGTCAGCCATATAAACAGAATAAATTACACAAATAAGCCACTATATAATGTCCTGTCAAGCGCATGCCAAGGGTTAAAGGGAGATGATCTGTGTTTCATGCTCTATGTTGAGGGGCGGGAGCGGAGGACGGGAACGGCTTGCTTCAGCAGTTCTCTACCGATCGGGATATTGATGGGAATAGAAGTCGAGTTGGACTCTGTCTCCTATGAAGTGCAAACCCCTCCCCCCTTTAAATATGCCAAATGTGCACTATAATAACAGTGTTGATGGTGATTAGCTTGGACTGAGCTGTTTTGCCAGGCACAGTTATAAACAGCTGAATCTAATTAATCACGGTAAAACCTCTGGGTTAGAGAGAAAAACGGAGGATGGTGTCAGGTCTCGGCTAGTGAGCTGAAAACCTGATTAATCAAGACACAAATCCTGTTAGTGAGACACTGACTTCCTGATGTGTCGCAGTATTTGGATGATACTGTGCATAATAGGACAGCGCATTAGCATTAGTCTGACAGCGTTTACAGTGATTTGATCTTAATGGCTCACCTCTTGCTCAACATCTGGAAACAGCACGTTCCTGAAGCCACCAGGATCAGCAAGAGGAGAGGGATGGTAGGGATAATCACGTAGATTAGCAGCATACCTGGGAAAGAAAAAAAATACACTTTGACTTCCATACTCATACAGGCATTTATTTTGAGTTGAATTCTGGGTTCAATGTGAGTGAAACTCAGTGGACAGCATTTGTGGTTTAATGTTGACTACTGCAAAAATATAATTTTCATTCACCTTTTTTCTGAAAAATACAAAAAAATCAAGGGTTACAGGAGTGAATGGGGCCATTTTTTGTAGAAGATTTGAAAGCAGAAATTTGCAGTTATACTTATAAAAGCACTTACAAGAAGTCAACGTTCAAAAGTTTGGAATCTGTAATTGTTTAGAATTTGAAAGAAGTCTCTTATGCTAACCATGATATACTTTATTTGATCAAATACAGTAAAATAGTAATGTTGTGAAATATTATTACAATTAAACATAACTTTTTTGTATTTTATTAGATTAACATGTAATTTATTCCTGTGATGATATAAGTGAATTTTCAGCAGCCATTACTCCAGTCTTCAGTGTCACATTATATATATTAAAATTGGAGAACAAATAATATTTCTTATTATTATGAATGTTTTTCATTATTATCAATATTGTGTGGAAACCGTGTTATATTTTTATGATTCTTTGATTATTAGAAAGTCCAAAAACAGTAATTATTTGAAATAGAAATCTTTTGTAACATTAGAAATGTCACTTTTGATCAATTTAATGTGTCCTTGCTGAATAAAAAAAAAAAATTATTTATTTATTTTATATTTTTTAAAGTCATTCTGACCCCAAACTTATGAATGGCACTATAAATAAATATTCTGTTAAAACTTATGTTATAAATATTTGTTTAATGAAACTTTTTAATAAATTGTTTTTAAACTTGATTTTAGGGTTTAGTGTGACATTCTGCTGCCCTGTTAATGAAGTAACTTTACACAGAAAAGCATTTTTGTCGCACTAAAATCTAACATACATATAGTTTGTGTTTTATTGATAAAAGATTTTTAAAATTTAAACATTGGCTCATTCACCTACTTTTTATAGCCTGAGTCACTGATTTTTAAAAAGGAGAGAAAGAACAAATTGAACATTTTTGTGGTAATCAACATTATACCACAAATGCTGAGCTTAACTGAACTTTATTGAACTTTACAGAATATTGATTTAAATCATTTTAAATCCAATGTTACTTGAGGGTCCTGGCATTATAAGTAGAGGGTTCTCATCCTGATCGACAGGAGATGTCCTCTTCTCCTCTTGTTCTTCCGAGGAAAGATCTGGAGGGCACATTAACAGATTAGTGTCAACACATCTGTAACTCTTCAAGTCACATAATGATGGATTTGACACCTGGCTGCTTACCAACATCAGGCCCTCCAGGCGTGTCGCTCTGCACTTTTACCAGGTAACTTTCTGCTCAGAACAACAAAACAAACATTGTAAGCTAAACCATTTAGTAGGGTGAATTTAGGTTAATCATACAGGACAGTCATATAAAAAAAGCTCACAATGCAAATCACCTACCGGGTTCATACTTGCAGATGAAATTGTGCTTCATATTGCACCTATCATCATTCCACTGGTAAAGATATGGCCCGCCAGGCCCAGCGAGAGCTGTAGGCTGGTGATACATCACCACGCAAGCTTCTCCTCCACAGGATGGTTCATCAACATACCAGTTTCTGTAGAACAGAAGTGCTTGTTTTAATGACTGTTTACTTGAAGTAAATCTCTGCTTTGAAAAGGCCCCATACAGTCACATCTCACCTAAACTGTGAGACACTTCCATCTGTCCACCTGTACAGGTTAGGACACGAGGCTAAGCTGCCAGGGTCCTGTGCGGTCTCGTCCTCCACGCGTGTCAGCCCGATCCAGAAGTCTCCGTCTGTGATGCCCGACCCGCTGGAAGCACCGGTGGAAGTGGAGACGCTGAGTTCCTGCAGAAGATGTTCAATGTGCTTCTGCTCTGCAGTGTTCTCAATGCTCAGCAACGAACCGCCATCCATGTCACATGCATGCTGAGCCTCCCAGAATGCAACACGACTCGACACGTCCCTGAAGTAAGCAATCTTATAGCACGGCTGCTCGGGACTGCCCTGACACACTGTCTGACCTGAAGACACAAAATGAATACAGTATTTTTAGCGATTTCTTGTTCTGCATAACATTTGCTCCAGTAGAGTACAGTAAAGATAGATGGATGGATGGACGGATAGATAGATAGATAGGATAGATAGATAGATAGATAGATAGATAGATAGATAGACAGACAGACAGACAGACAGACAGACAGATAGAGATGATGTTTTAAAGGATGCTTATTTAAAAGGCTTGAGGGGGAAATGCATGGAATTATTATTAAATCATAAACAAAGCACTTATATTATAGAAAACACTTAAGATACACTGATAGGCCCAGCGAAGAGAACTGTGATTAATACACAGACTGTTAAAAGTCTAATAATAACATTAGCTCTCTGCCCGGGAGGTACTTTAAATAATTGCTTGGTCCAGGTCTGCTATATCATCAATCTGAGCCCAGTAATGGGCCGGCTTTAACTGGGGGGAAACTGGACTCAGCATTTTCTCAACCAATTTCCTTTACTTTCTTCCTCAATTCCTGTCTGTGTAGCACAGTTTTACTCCTTCCAGCATGGAATGTTCTGGCAGTTCCGTTCTTCAAAACTGCCACTTTCTTTTCACCTTTGTTATACCCCGATCTCATCTCAAAGACCTGCTCAACCGATTTCAATTCCCCATGGTGCATCTTTTTAGTTTACACATGTATGACAAACCTATTTTTATCCTTAACAGTCCTTCTCATTTTTTCTTTCATAACCATTTTCTTTTTTTCATCCCATTGCTTTATTAGACAGGTTGGAAACAAGCTTCAAGAATGATCTTCAACACAAATCAGCTTTGAGGAAGAGAAAGCTATTAGCTGATCTGTAAGATTTTATCATAGATAACATTTTTGAGAGATCTACATTAATTATAAAATAAAGTAGTAGAAGTGAATAAGAATGAGAATTTAAAAGCATTATGAAAAATTATGGAATTTTGAAGTTGCCGCACAGATAATTATATACATAGATTTTATCAAAATTCCTGACGGTAAATATAATATTTTTTTAAACACACTAATAATTCTAATACAGACTATTGGTGTGACAGTGGGTTTAAAATGATACTTAAAGGGACAGTTCATCCTAAATGAAAATGTCATAATTTATTCATCCTGATCCTTGTTCCAAACATGTATGACTGTGAAGTTATGTCATGGAGAATGACCGTGTTGGTCACCATCTTTACATACATTGTCTATGGTGAAAGAAGTGAATGGTGACTGAGGATTCATTCTGCTTAACTTCTCCTTTCAGCCTAACAAAGTCATTCATGTTTGAGACAATAAGAGGATTATTAAATTATATTTTTTGGCTGAACTATCCCTATAAACTTGACTGATAGCTGTCCTTCGAGCACAATTTTACCACAAGTAACTGACTATTTATTCTACCTGGTTTAAATTCTGAAAGAAATGATATGAATGAAAATAGCATCATACTAAATAAACTGAAACTTACCACTCACAACTCTCGCGCCATGGCTGCACGAGACCAGGAAAGTCAAAGCACAAAGGATTCCGACTGCCGCGCGCATCCTCGCGTGTATCTCTGGAGTAGATGATGGAGGGAACTTCAAACAGACTTGTTCCAGTCAGGCGCCTTTTTAACGTTTATTAGAAGAGTCTCATTTTCATAGTGTTCAAAGACATGATTTCCACCGAGCTGGTCTGACACTCTGAAAAGCGCCTCTGAATTCTGGAGAGAGAGAGTGACACGCGCCTCCACTCGCGAGCGCGTGGCTGGCTGGGCTGTACTGCAGGTAATCGAACAGGGCGCAGATGTTCATCACCTCCTTTATTAAGTGAAACACGTCTCTGGGTCGACGCGCGTTCTCCAGTTATAAGGTGGATGATGGGGCAGGTCACATACACAAAAATGATTTAAGCGTGATTGGGTCAATGGTTGAGGTGAAAACACCCTTGAATAATATGCATCCAATTTAGAGAACCAAAAAGACGCAGCCGAATTATTATGTCTCCGTTCATAGGGTTGAAACAAAATTGATAATATACAGACCTGGAGATTGTGAGCCAAATTTGTCAGTAGGCTATAATACAATCATGCTGCAGTATAAACAGATGGATTTGTATTCAGTTTCATTGGTTTCATTCAACAAATGTAACTAAAATTCTTCTAGGTACCCAGTTGTCTCAACTGATCCTGATGTAAGTTTAATGTGGGTCTGGATGGTCAACAACTTTCAACAATATCACAATCATACAAGTGAAGGTAATTATTTCATGTAAAGGATAATGCATATTCAGCAGGTCACTGGATGTTGTTTGCATTGAGCCTTAATGACCCTTTTGGGGATTTATTTTGCAATAATAACCATCTTATTGTAGACTACTTTATCCTGCTTATTGCACTGCTATAAATAAAGACATAAATACTGATTTGATTTTTTATTATTATGTGAAAACAGAAAGTCTGCAAGAGATGACTTAGTACTGTTTTAAAACAGTTTTGAAGTAATTATACAAAAATATTTGACCACAGAATGCTTCAATTGACCATCAGACTCGAGGATTCTAGTTTATTTAAATCTAAAGTACCATAAAATAATACAATTACCGTTGTAGAAACGAAACAAAGTGATTTAGAATTGACAGCAAAATTATATGAATACATAAATAGATGTATCCTGTTTCCTGTCAGACCTCCCATTACCAAAATCATCTCTTCTCAGCGGACACCCTTCATCTCAGTTATTCATCTCTCTTTATTTTAAAAAGTTGTTTTCCTCATAGAGGATCACGTGGTTTCCCTGACCGCCTTTTCATGGTTCTGATCCATGAGCTGAATATCCGAGGGAGGTATTTCATATTGTCCTCAAACACGTTTCTCTGCATGATAACTAATTATGTTGTCAAAGCGAGACGTCAGCTCTGTGTGCGGATTGATCTGTTCATCCAGCAGCGTGGAGCCTTGCCGATCCGAAGGCTGTTAACTGAGCTGTAATATGCATCGACGCAAAAATGCTATTACTTAATTTGCTGTTCCCTATCGATTACTTATTTCCCACTGAAAATGCCATTCTGCTCCTTGAGTGTTCGATAACGACACAGAGATATTCTGTGACACATTATCAATAAAAAGGCAGCTGCGTTATTACTAGGACCCTTGTCAGCGGAGGTATTAAAGAGATCTGGCAGGAAGCACCGGCAGCAGAGAAGAGAAAAGAAATGTCAGGCAATCACAAAAAACGAGGAAGCTGAGTGCACTACCGGCCAGCTTGCAGAAAGAAAGTCCTAACTGGGCCAGAGGAATGGGGTAGTGCTGATTTCGCAAGCCCGGACAATGGGCCCAGTCTGCAAGCTCTGCCAGAACATCACATAACTCTCCGCTCTCATCATCTGCTGCTCACTGTTTCTCCCCCTCTGTCTTGTCTTCTTTTCAGATCAAGCATCCAAGTCACACTGAGTTCATTCTATCAGTGTGCTTAATTGCCCAGAAGTAATCAGCGGCATCAGGTAGGGCATACATGGTTCACATTAAAGGATTGAACAGTGCTTTCCTGGGAAAAGAGGTGGATCCAAAGGGATCTAATGTTATTGCTTTGTGTCAACAGATGCTGCGACCCTTTTTAAGAGGTTGGCTTTAAATGTATTCCCGATTTTTGTGACACTTTTACCACTCTGAGACCCCAACCTGAGATGCTGACACAATATGCTGCTGAATTGGAACTCTATTGGAAATCTGACTAGGAGCCGAATGTTTCAATAGAACACTCGTACTGTTCATTTGTGCCACCTTAGGATGACCTGACCTATGAACTTTGACCCAATGAACATATTTCCTTATTAGCATGTACTCTTATTGTCAAGAGTACAAGCTAGTTGAAAACAACGCGTCAATGGTTATTAAATCTCAGAGTGCATTTGGTTCTACTGAGCATTACTGCACCTAAAAATAAGCTTGATTTTAATTGAATTAATCCTATGAGTGGATTATTTCTGTGCAATCATAAAATGTGGATTGCTTTAGTGTCTTAAAACAGAAAAATCCATTGATAGCTGGTATTGACTTATTTCATCATCTTTCCTTCTATGTTCCTTCGAATGGAGGTCTCTAAAGAGGGCAAGAGGGAAAACTCAAGCTGTGAAAAATGACATGTATAGGGTGAAAGACACCATCCCGTCATGGCTCACCCCACCCCAGATGTATGTTGAGCCCCTCAAGCCTTCTGGGTAAATGAGAACAAGCTCTTCGCTGATTGGATTAAAGCCTACGGTTTGGCAATGTGAGATTAAGGGAACATTAAAGAGAGGGAGTGCCTGGGATCCATTTAAGAGTCTCTGTGTTCAAATCTGTACGCATATATTTCCATCTCCAATAACTCATATCCAACCCAACTGATAATTGACCCGTATCATCTTTTGCTATAATTCACTTCTGGGATATTGTAAGTGTGAGTTTAGCTAGGCTTGCATAAGTATTAGTGCTCTATTATGAACGTTTCACATGGGTTGATTGGGATTGATCAGTGGTCCATACCGCTGCACACGCCAATTAATGGCTGTCTCCTAGGGAGAGTCTGCTTGGCCGAGTCGCAATAGATGTAAATGCAATTGATTGACTGTAAGAGTTAGTCTAAGTGATTTGGCCCTGTAAATCGGGCAAGCCGAGTTTCGGCTACATTTGAGAGGAGTCTTTCCCATCCGTCACAAGAAATTGTTTCTGTTCCTTCATCTTCTAGGGTGTTTGTGTGCAAATTGAGGAAAGAACCAGAGTAGGAAGAGCTTGAGGAAAGTGTAAGTGCGGTAAAATCAGCCAGGGAAAAGTACTTCTTTAACAAGCAAATCTATTTACGACCCCTCTGAGACCCGAATGGACCGAGTTGCAATCTCATTCTGCTCTCTCTCATCACTTAGAGAGGTCATTGACTTCCCCAAAAGCGTCCCTGTCCCAAAAGGCATTGGCTCCTTGGGCTGACATCAGCTGGTGACTGGATGCTTGTACCAGAATTTATGTAATCAGTAATTACTGGATGAGCCGGAAGGGCAGTATGTCTGTAGGCTAACACATTAAAACATGCAAATAAAAAAATAGCAGTGCAATAGCAGTTCAAATGTTCATACAATACCGTTCAAAAATGTTGTTCTATTTTTTTCAGTGTTTTTGAAAATAAATGTTTTATGCTAACCAAGGCTGCTTTTTTGTGCATATTTGCTGCACATTATGAAATATTATTAGCATTTGATATAACTGTGTTCTATTATATTTTAAAATGTGATTTTTTTCTGTGATGGCAAAGCTGCTTTTTCAACAGACATTACTCCAGTCTTCAGTGTCACATGATCCTTCAGATATTAATCTAATATGCCGATTTGGTGCTCAAGAAACAGCTATGCTTAATATTTTTGTGGAAACTTTGATCAACTTTTTTATGATTCATCAATGAATAGAAAGTTCAAAAGAAATCTTTAGTATTTTAGAAATATTTTGTAACATTATAAATGTCTTTGCTGTCACTTTTGGTCAATTTTATGATTTAATGCTTTTAAGAAATTATAATGATTTAAATTATTTAAAAAATTATTGACCCAAACATTTTTAATGGTATATGTCCTGTTAAAATCATTTCTCGTCCTCGTTTTTAATATGTTGTATTCAGACATAGGAAAACAAATCTTATTTTTTAGTCACAAAGGTAAAACTGCTTTTTAGTTGGTGTCTACTGTTTTCTCTAATTATCCCTCTCTTTTATTTCCTAATTTAACTATGGCTATGGAAAAAAAATTAAAGACCTACAGTATGGTAGAAGAGGCAAATGACTTCTGTTAGGACCAAGAACAGGGGTGTATTTTCCCCTAAATTGCCCTATTTCCACAAATGGACTCTTATTGATTCTAAGAATGCATCCCCTCAAAACACATAATCTGTTACTGCCATTTGCCTCCTCTAGTCACCACTTAAGTATAATTACCTAGAAGTCAATACGGCTGCCAGGCTGCTGCCACGGTTAACCTCTGAGTCACCAGTCACAAGCATCCTGCTCAAATGTCCTCTCAGCCTGGTAGAATGACAGGGCTCTGGGTTTTTAATTAAACGATTGTCTTGTCAATTAATAAAGATGTTCTTGGTGCTTAATGAGCTCAAGGCATCTTAAAGACAAGCTTTGGTCAGCTGTAGATTTGAACTGCATTAACTACAGCTAGATGCAGTTTGAGCTGTACATAAGGATCTTTATTTACTGTAGCATCTCATTTATGCCCTTTATGGACCATATTTTAATTAGTCATGGCAATTTCTGGCTAAATAAATCTTATTCTGAACCATACAGTGGTGGCCAAAATTGTTAGAACACCTGATAGATCTGAAAATATTAACTTGTTTTGCCTCCAAATCATATTATTTAATTTCATAATATTCATGAAACATGCAGATGGTTGCTCTGCACAACAAATATCAGATGAAGTAATTCGTACTGTTTTTCTCCAATTTTAACTTTAATATTTAGTATGTCCATCTTTTGCAGCAATTACAGCAGCACATCTCTCTGGCATAGTGTCAATATATTTCCTGAGAATTTCAACACAAATGTTATCCAATGCCTTCTGCAACTCACGCCAAAGGCTTTCCTTTGAATGTACAATAGATCTGTCCAGTTTCTTTTCCAACTCACCCCAAATGAGTTTTGCTTAAATTAATAGTCCCCCCCCCCCAAAAAAAGGTGAAGATTTATTCACACTCAGGCCATCCAAGATGTAGATGAGTTTGTTTCTTTATCTTGATCTGGAGAAATTCAGCATTAGATCATTTGCTCGCCAATAGATCACATGAAGTGAATGGGTGCCGTCAGAATGAGAATCCAAACAGTTCATAATAAAATCACAATAATCCACACTCAACTCCATCCATCAATTAAAATGTTGTGAAGTGAAAAGCTGCATGTTTGTAAGAAACAAATCCATCATTTTCATTTTACACCATTGCTTCTGGACACAATTCCAGTCTATAATCCATAAAAACGCTTCCACCAGTGAAAAGGTATTCAGCTGTTTTTGCTTGTTAACAATGTATTATGTGTGCATGTTTCTCTCCTGATTCAGACGAGATTACTTTTTCAGTGAAGAAAGCAATATTAAAGACTTGTTTCTTACAAAGCTTTTCACTTCTCATGAGTCAGGACATTAATTGATGGACTCGAGTCGTTTGTATTACTTGTGGATCATTGTGATGTTTTTATCAGCTGTTTGAACTCTCATTCTGATGGCACCCATTCACTGCAGAGGATTCACTGGTGAGAAAGTGATGTAATGCTAAATTTCTCCAATGAACAAACAAACTCTTCAACTTTTGGGTGAACTATTCCTTTAATACCATTTACAAATATTTGTCTGGTGCCATGATGAAGGTTATTTATGCTGTGATTTTACAAGCTATGCCACAACCATTATGACTATATAGTTAGTAATATACCTTATCAATATACTGAAGTCTTTCTGATTTGCTGATTATATTTTGTGATGACTATTTCAGGAACCTAAACCCTCGATTATGCTAACCATCACAATACATGCTCTGAATACACTGCCATATTGCAGCCAGCATTTAAGAAAATCAATTCACAGTTATGAATTGGCCTTGTCAAAATCTCTCCAGGAGATAATGCATTTTCCAGCACTGTCGGTTGATTTATACAGCAGATGACAAGCCATCCATTAAATATGTAACTCCCTCCAACTGACAGACTACTGCAACGAGCATCACGATCAAACTGAGCTTGTGCCAAAAACCTGAGAGACATTAGGCTAAAGATGAATTTATCATACAAGTTATGCACTATATTGGTTTCTGTTTTAATCAGCAGAGTTCATTAAAACTGTTTAGATTTTATTACAGATTTAAATTACATTGCTATAACGGATCGAGATAAGCATCACTCCATGACGAGATTTATAATTGCGGTGGCTGAACATTTAGCCTTTGTCTGGAAACAAACATCACATCTTTATAGAGCACATTACCCCTGCCTACACAATGGAGTGGTTCATCACAATTATTTTATTCAAGTCAATATTATGTATGTGCATCTGCATAGCACACTCTTAAGCAATGCAACACTATAATCAAGCTTGTTGCCTTAAGCCAGTGGAGCTAATGAGTCTACTTGATGACCTCATAAAATAATTAGGAATCCTGCTCTGGGCCTATTAATCCTCGCAGAATAAGCACAACGCTTGACCAGTAATCCCTCTTGATTACTGACAAGAAAAAAAAACTTAATTATGATTGATTTTCCCTTCCATTTTATTCACCACTTATTCAATATTTTGCTTCTTAGTAAACCTCAGTTGCACTTTGATAGCGTGATTAAGGGAAATTTACAATTATTTTGTTGTTTTACTGCAATTTTCAGTTTTATTAATGCTAAGAGTATAGTTCAGGAGCATTTTTGTTATTATATTACCCTCAAAATGTTTAATAAGAGGTTTGGTTGAATCCCAGATGCAGACACATTTGTTTACATCACTGTTATGTGTTTGCTCTGTCCGATTCCTGGGCAAACGGTTCTTTTGAGTCGGATCTTTTCCATTACTCATTTAAACTGGTTCTCATTACTGGCCTGAGCGAGTCGGCTCACGAATCAGACTGAATTGGTCCGAGCGGTTCGCTAGTCAACTCATTCACAGATTATTATTACCATTCGTAATAATAAGACAAGCAGATTACACTTTCCCCCTGTTTCAAAGACAAGGCTTAATGCCAAGTCCAAGACTAAAATGTAAGTCTGAGCTGTTTCGACTGAAAGAAATGGGCACCGATTGATCTTAAAATATGTCAATGCCTTTGTTTTTTCTCAAGATGGACACCAATAATGTGTTTTTTCTAAGGCACGTTTATAAAAATTACTTAAATGTCCTAATTTAACTATGGCTTAATCCTAGTTTAGTCTAAGCCCTGTCTGTGAAACCAGGCCTTTAGGCTATTTGTACTGAACCTGATCGCTGATGGGGCCAAAAGTTATATATCCTTCAAGTTTAAGACCTGAGGAAGTTTTATTAACACACAAGAGAATCTGATTAAAATGAATAAAGTCCAGTGGTGTAAATGCCTTTAAGTAAGCTAATGTTTAAATGCAAATTATACCATTTAGGTTCTAACTGACTTGGATGAATCATAAATGCAACAAACTGAACGAAGAAGAAACCAATCAACTATTATTAATCAAAAAGTAATAAATAGCTATATGTGTGCACACATGGATTTATTATAATATCTGAGGGCATATAGCTACAAGCAGCGATCTCGGGCCCAAGCCCTGGAGCCAACACCAGCATCCCGGTGGCTTTAGGGAAACTGCACGGTGGGCAATATGCAGTAAGAGCAGGTAAATATCAGGACTAAGGACTAAGTCAAAGTCATTTAAATAATTAAGCCACATGTACTGCAGCCAGAGAACCACAGTCACTTTCATTAAATGATGTAAATTCAGGTGAATGTCATGTCACAGGATATCATAGGTCAGTCAGTATGAGTGTCAAATTATTATTTGCAGCACAAAAATATTTGCCATGTATATGCCACCTCGAAATGCCAGCAGTGACCACGTGTTGGCGCTGTTCTGTTATAACGTAAAGGAATCACAGAATAATTTTAATCGGTTCTTTAAAACGAATTTTTCAAACAATCGATTCTGGGAAATTACATGCACTATTGTTTATGACCCCACCTGTCGGATAATCATGGAAAACACACGTAGGCTGGCTACTATTGTTCATTTATCGCTTGTTTATCCTTTGGTTATCTGCCATTATAGATAAAAATTTTTTATTTTAAATAGGTCTATGCATATATATATATATATATATATATATATATTCAATTAAAAACAGTTTCGAAACGAAACTCCTTTGGTCTCTAGTGGAAGTAGGCTACAAAATCCTAAATAAAAACAAGTGACGATGCAGGAAATTAATCCATTTACAATTATGTCAATGGTGTCTTATCACTGTCTAGGTCCCATAAACTTGACAATTCAAAGTACGAAGTTTGTTGCTAAAACACCAGCTCACTCCGCACTTCCGTGGCTCTGCCCTCGATAACACGCCTCGGTGGGAAAGAAACAAATGGTGGCGTCGGGTCTTACGGTTGTCGGGATGACGGGTCTGCCTCACCGCGTGCGATTTTTTCCGGTGGAATGTACAGTCGTGTCACCTCTGAGGGTACTTAAGTGTACAGCTGATGCCTGGAGGGCATAAAGGGAGGTAACCAAACTAGATGAGCCAGATACACTCAGCCTATAATGTCAACAGATGATCTGAAGTTGCAGCAGTCAAGTTGTCAAGGCGAAGTGAAAGCCAGCGTGACTTGCGTTGTCTCAGATCAGGAGGGATTGTTCACACAAACTGATAAATCACGGTAGGCTACAAAGTTTCTAAGTTCTTGAAGTTTTCTTACTCATCTTCTCTCACACAATTAACGCTTTTCCTACTTTTCGCTGTCTCTTAAACTGACCCTTATCGTCCCCCGCAGACAACATTATGGAAGTCTGTAGCTTTAAGCGGACAGGTTGAAGTTCTTACGTAATTAGAAGAGCTTGCGTAAATATTAGTTTGCTTAAAGTAAGGATGTATCCGATGTAGTTTTACAACAGTTACAACTTATTTTACAGTCAAATAACTATAAGAAGATGCCAAAGGATTGAACATTGGTTCAAGCATTGATCTCTTGTCTGGCACCACCCCAGTTATATAATACCTGTTGTTGCCTTGCACACACAGAAATGCCTAGCTAAATAATCAAGGATTTAAGATTATTTAAAAAAAAAAATAGTTTACCAACATATTTGCTTGACTACATCTCAGTTGATTTAAAACACATCCCTCCACAATATCCAATGAGGTGTCACTGGTATTAATATTTTGCTGAATGTCAACTCAACATGTCTCACTATGTTTATGGTAATATTTTAGCTCTTGTGCAATTTGTTACACTCACATTGTCATTTTTTTATAATAATAGTTTTAACAAATAGTAATTTAGCCACAATGAATATGTTCAACATTATTAGGAGAAATACAAGAAAGTATTTTCTGTCTACTTGGCAACTACTGTAATCAGTTTCTTTGCACATGTAGAGGTGAGACAAAACTAGTTAAATTTCACTCTCACTGTCATGTGACAATATACTAAGAAAACATCTATGGGTGTTCCTGTGAATAATTTTTCTGAAGGGAGTGAACCTTAGTTTTTACTAAGTAGCTGCAGACATGTGGTGTCTGTTGAGAAAAACACCCTCCTGCTCTCTGTAGAATGTATCGTAGCAGTATTGTAATCCTGAATCTTGATTAGTTTTCAGAATGTAATCGAACATGAGAAGATGAGAAGACCATTGGCTCAACACATCCACAACAAGAAAGATTTAGAAACCAGAACTACTGCTTCTTCACCATCATTGCAGTTAACAGGCCAGCAGAAAACCAGCAGAGGTGAGTTTGTATGACCGGATTATCAGATACATTTTTGTTATCAGACACAAATTTTGGGACATATCAGCTTATCATAAATTCACTAACTTTTGACAAAAAGTTCTGTTAATTTTTATGACATGCATGTGTGTGTGTGTGTGTGTGTGTGTGTGTGTGTGTGTGTGTGTGTGTGTGTGTGTGTGTGTGTCTGTGTGTCTGTGTGTGTGCATTTTTGGCTATGTGCTATTAGCATGCTGCTAAGATATGCAGGATAGGGTTGTTATCATTTTTAATAGTTTTATTCATGCTTTTATTTAATATGCATATACGCTATATATATATATATATATATGTGTGTATCACTTCTCCACTGATCAGATTTGCAGATCAGGCAATTAATACTTCTCAGATCTAAGGAAGACCTCAGTAGGACATCTGAGGAGCAAAGGAAATCTGCCAGATTCACTTCCACCATCTCTATCAGTCTTCCCAATAGAAGAAACAAAAAAGACACAGCAGAGGACACTGAACAAAAAACACAGCAAGCTACAACTAACCTGTGAGTGAATTATTATTATTATTTTTTTTACATTTTCACACTGCTGTTGGGGGTCATCATGCTTTAAAAAGTTTACTGTTCACTTTTGTTTTTAAACAAAATTGTATAGAATTTTAATCAGCCATTTATCAGTTATCGGTTATGACATGAAAATAATTATCAGCTTATGGCATTGACCAATTTTTTTAAATAATTGCTTATCTAGTTTAAAATCCAATTTTATAATAAAACTGGATCAACTGCTGTAATAGACAAGTTCAGTGAATGATTAATGTGTAGCATTCACTCCAAAACTCCCTATTAGTAATTGTTTTATGAAAATGTAATTCCACTTAATACACCCTGCGCATAATAATATATTGTGTCTTGTAAATTATGCCATAGCACTTTGTGTTTAGCCAGAACGGCAAACGCCCTTTCGACCCATGACTGGCAGTAATAGTCCATATATAGCAATAAGTCATGATTTAATGATGGTGAAGGAAAGTGTATAGGCAAAGATTTGCTGTTTGGCGGTACCTTATCTAGGTGTGTTCATGCTTTCAAATAGTTCTTACACCTTTATAAAGTCTTTACACCTTGATTTTAGAAACAGTAAATAGACATTTATTGTTTAGTATTACAGTATCTTGTTTAAAAGGTATGCCATAACTGCTCTCCTATTTTTCAAAGCAAATATTAAACAGGTTTTTTTGTGTGTAAGTGTATGTGTATCTGACTGTAAGCATTAATGTGTGTGAGGCACTCATTTTAAAACAGTTAAACCATGGACCCCTCCCTTCATGTCAGCCCAATGAATTGTTTACTCCTAAAATCCTTAAACTGAGAGAAAGGATGGAATGCCGTTGATCTTGTTTTCCTGTGTTGCCTTGCTGAATATATAAAAGACGTTGAACTAGAAGTATTTAGGGAGTAAGAGTAGCGTGTGAAACATTGAATTAGATGAGATTTTCGGCATAGTTTTCAATGTTTGTTTATCTGCCTGAGGGAACTTATCTTTTGCTGAGATTTTGAAAATCAAATGTAACATGGGGGTATTTTTGAATCTACATACTTTTATAATGTTTGCTCGTTTAAAAAAATCATATGCTAATTAAAAATTATTTTCTCAAATTGATTGTTACAGCACACATGAAGCCATAAAGAACACAGCTAATCAACACCATACAGAGGTAAGCGTTCAAGCTAAGACTCAGACATGAGAGTTGGATTGTTTATCTTTTTAGTAAGAGAATGTCTGATGTTTAGACAAAATCTATGTCTTACGAATCAATCATATCATATTGTACTGCCCTTTGAATACATTCCACTCCATGTTATGAGTATTTTTCAGTGGAATGTAAAGCTCAAATGTGAAGTTGAACTGTCTGTTTAAATGGTTACGGATTGGGAGTGGAGATTTGTTCAAATAGTTCAAATACATGTGAGAAGCATTTCTTGCAATTTTCCCAAGCAAGTCTGAAATGCCATTTAGTAGCCTAAAATGTACAAATGCTACTGTGCTTGAATTGGTGCCTGTGTTTTGTGACATTTTTGGCACTTATGAAAAGCTTTGTTGTTTGTTCTCACAGCTAAGGGACGTGCTTTCACCAACTGAGCAATGTGGCGAATCAACTGGTGAATTATTTAAGAATGGGGATGGGCCAAAAGCAAACTTTGAAGACAGTTTTACCACTCTGCATCAACGTGGGACAAAGCAGGGACAAAGTACAGACGTACAACACAACATAGGCCTTCATGAACAAACACAAAGTGTCCATAACAACTCACAAAGACATTCTACTCAAACTGTTTGTAAGGTTCAAACACAATTCAACAAGGGATCTGGAGCCAGTGACTGTAGAGAGAATGCTGCAACAACTCCACAGTACCAGAGTAATCTGACCTCCCTTGAAGCGTACAATGGTCTAAAAGCAAGCACTGATTCCCAGTTTTTTGCACACCATTCAGACGTTGCAAACCAGGTCTTGTCATTAGACTCTTTACCTGCTCCTCATTCTGAAAATACCCCTGAGCCAGAACCTGGTCTTATCAATCCTACATCAGCTATGTTGTCATCAGCTCTGGCCTCAGTTCTTGCTCCACCTTGGAGTGGCCGCCTTCGAAGACCCAAGCAAGGCGGCAACGGAGTACAGCATGAACCCCAAGATCGTGGACAAAATGGGAACCCATCCACCTTATTTCGCCCGGATCGGCAACAACAACCGCTTCTTCCTTCCCAGAGGCAACCATCTGAACACATGTTGGCCAATGATATGCAGTTGACTGCAGGAACCAGCTATAACTCTCCTGACTGGCAAAAAGAGAACAATTCTCCGAACATAACAACCACAATACAGCCAAAGAGACCCATTACCAAGTCCTCCTCTGTGGGCATGATGTACAATAATACAGATTTGCATCCTTTTCCCAGACCTCTGGACACTCGTCAGGTACCAAATTTGCCCCATTCAGGATACAGAATATCAAACACTGGAGATGAACATGAGTCTTTCAAATCATTGAGCTCTAAGCCAACAACAAGCAGCCTACTTCTTTCCTTGAGAAGGTCAAATTTGAGAAACTCCAGTGCTGAGCCCACACAATCAGAGACTAGGTCTGTCAGGTCCCTTACATTGCCTAGCAGAGTTGTTCTGAAAACTCCATCATTTGCCCATCCTGTTTCCGCTGATGCCCAAACACCCGAATACCCAAACATTCCTGCAAGAACAGAGGAAATACCAGTCAGTCAGTTCCCTTTCTCAGCTAGAATTGGGAGTAGAGGGCCATTAAGGGCATCACTGTTTCTAAACAAACCAGAGACAGAAATTTCAATGAGACTAGAAGCTTCTGTTGCCAAAGCAGAAGAGGGACATTTCCCACACTCCACAACCAAAACCAGCCAACTTGGGGTTCTCCGAGCCCAACAGCGTTCTTATTCAGTTCTTTTGAGGGAATATTCCAGTACAAAGGACATCGATGCAGTGGAACAAAATGCTGCCAACAAAACCAACCTGCAAAACTCCAACATGACCAAACAACAAGTAACTCCAGATACCACAATTTCTCCTAAAGATTCAACAAATGTTAATGTTCAACAATCTGGCTTTAATCTCCAAAAATTTAAATCACAAAGCACACACAATATAATAGCCAGCAGTTCTTCGGGCACAAGCCCCTTCACTGACAGGCTTAATTACTCACCCAGGAAAGACTCTTCTGTAGATGGAAAACCTCCCACAAATATTTATCTGGACTCTAAGAAATATTCTCAATTAAGTCAAAGCACGATGGATCTTTCGAGCCCTCTTTCTGCAAGCAGACCTCTCAGAAGTGTAAGAGTACCGAGCATTTATTCATACCTACGGGAGTACAGCCCAGCGGGGACCACCCCTTCACCCTCCACCCCTTCTTTCCACATACAGAGAGGTGAAACATCACCTCCTAAGCAAGATAGAGGCGTAACACTTCAGGGTGACCGGAAAACACTTCACTCAAAACTTTCATTTGATTTCAACCCGTTTGTGCCACAGCCACAAGCATTACAAAGAAGCTCTTATGGCTCTCATATAGCACCAGCTCAATCTCTGCCTCCTGATTTTGGACGAAGATCAGCACCTCGTCTCAGCACATCTCCATATTCTAACCTCATCTCCTCACGACCTACACTCAACAACATTTTACAAGAACTACCCTCTCCACCTGCGTCCAAAACTCATACCCAATGTACATCTTATGATATTGTAACCACTCCTGCAGATTTCATAAAAAGTGATCCAAGCTCTTCACTGTCCACAGGCATAATAAGAAGACCAAAGGAACAATTAGCTTCTAACAGAGAACAGAGGACAGCAGTTCAAGCTTACACAAGTGCCCTAGATAATCACAAACTTGCCCAGCCATGCCTCTTACAAACTGCACCAGATGCGTGTTTTGTCATGGAAAGCCAAAGCGATAATATAAGCCCACACCCAAGGCAGCCCAACACAGGCTCTAACAACTTCTTTTATCAGGAGCATGATGGCCTGATGGAACTTCAGCTTGATAAGGGTAATGCATACCCCAAGCACAGGCTGAGTGAGAAAGGGAAGTATTTATTACCTGATAAGCTCAAAGAAGAAAGTGAAACTCCACTGACAGCTGAGAAAGAGATTCATGCTGTGCATGTGCATGAGAGATTGCAGGAAATGCAAAGTTCCAATTCAAAAAAAGGCCTCTTTAGTTCACGAGTTAAGAAAGACAAAGAAGCTGTTTTCTCTTCAGCTTCTTTGCCAGACAAAGAAGTTGTTAGTCCCCAGTATTTAAAAACCAAAAGACATTTGCCAGTGTTTAGAACGAGCAGCAGGATTGACCAGATGTTAAATCGCTTGAAACTGACATTTGGTGTCAAACGTTCAGACAGCTCACTTGACACACTACCAAAAGAGAACAAGAGTCCCTCAGATACTGAGACTTTTGAAAGTCCCAAGACAGAGGATAAAACACGTTCTGATAGCCACCCGGCACCCTCTAACTCCTCTTTAACAACTGATAAAACCTCTTTAGGTTCCTTGTCACTACAAAGATTAAAGAAATCTGAGAATGCATTAAATATGGGTGGGCAAAATAAGTCTAAGGCTGAAAGAAATTATTCTGGGTGCACACGGGAGACCCCCAACTTGTGCTCGACCACCGATAAAGTATCTTTTGCCTCTTTTGGGTCCTTGTCACCACTTACATTAAATAAATCTGATATAACTTTAAATATGGATTGGCAAAACAGATCTACAACTGAACGAAAGGGTTCTGGGTGCACATGGGAGGCTCCCAACTCATCTTTGACCACTGATAAAGCCTCTTCTGCTTCTTTTGGGTCTTTGTCGCCACTTACATTCAAGAGATCTGAGAATAATTTAAATATGGACAGGCAAAACAGATCTACAACTGAACAAAAGGGTTCTGGGTGCACATGGGAGGCCCCCAACTCATCTTTGACCACTGATAATGCCTTTTTTGAGTCCTCGTCACTCTTAACATTAAATAAATCAACTGAGAATAAATTAAATGTTGATCAGCAAAAGAGGCATAACGATGAAAATGAAAACCGGTCTTATGGTAGAAGCTTTAGTCCAAACAGGCAAAAGGCCCAAAGTATGAATCGTTCTGCCACCTTGCCACATTACAGGAAATCCTCTGTCAGTCCCCTATCACCCTTTTATATGTTTGATTCTGATTCAGAAGACATTCAGAATGACAATGTGTTTTATAGTCCATTGAGCAAAAAAACGAATTCACTTTGTGAGTCTGATGACTTCTCTCCTCAGAGCGCCACCAAGAGTCCTGTGCAGCAAAACCTTGTGAGGTCTCGCTTGTCCTCATCATGTGCTGATTTAAAGTATGGTCTACACAGTGGACGATCTTTCTCAGTAAGCAGTGTGGTTTCAAGCCGCCCATCAGGTCCTGGACGAATCTCAACAAGCAGCATCAGCGACCTCTCAAGTTTGGATGACTTTGTGCCGAAGGGGAATTATACAATAGTTGACTCTGAAATGAATAGTAGCCATTCCCCAATCTATGATGCCAAATCTATTACTGGTAAACAGTCTCAATCTGGATATACAGATGATCTTGATCATGATGATGCAGACCCAACCCCACCTCCATCACCAACTATGTCCTCTTCACCTCGTCGGATATCCAAGGCTCCTTCTCTGTCTTCTCCCATATGGACAACTCCAGAAAATCTGTCTCCTACTCGTGGAATCCTGTCATCAAGGAGCTACACAACCGGCATGACTGTTTTTGAGGAGTCTGATTCTGACTCCACAACCGATGATGAATACTATCTTGATAATGCTGATGCTGTAGAAACAGAACTATAGAGGATATAATGATGTGTTGTTCAATACCATCATGTTACATATACTGGTCTTCTATGACAAAGCTGCAGCAACATTAGGTCTCTGTGAAACCAATCTAATAACTAGAAATCCAGATTGTATATGAATAGAGGGAATTATAATTATATCAGAACTATAAGATCATGTTGATTTCATATGTCTTGTTATAAATGAAATATAATGGGTTTTTGAATACTTTAGCGCTTGAGGATAACAATGTTTGATTTCATTATGAATGTATTTACAATACAGTACAATGCACTGTTTCATTAGTTTATATATATATATATATTTATTTTTTTCTGGATCTTGAGGCTTTGAAATGGTGAATTCTCATATCATTCCTTTTATTCAGGCCTGCCTCCTGAGGTTATTGGCTGTTTCATTCACTGTGGCATTTGAAAGAGCAGTGTATCAGTCCCAATACATGATTTTCCTGACAGACATTCTGCTGCCAACCAAGAAACTGAACCACAGCTATATATAACAGATGTATTTGATTTTTTTTTCAAAACTGCTCCTTTAACAGTCAGAAAAAATATAGAAAAAGAGAAAATTTTAATATTGTGCCACAACACTAATGATTCCACATTAACTATGGCTAAGTCTGTAAAGAAGATTATAACAGATGTCCGCTATCAGTTTAATATTATTGTTAAAAGTATGAAAGTGTTATTAAAAACAGTGGCGGATCCTCATCCACGACTTGTTAATTTGAGGTCCAAACACAGGACCTCTCACAATCTATGCAAAAGACATACCACAGATGAACTAAGCATTCTTAAATAAGACCTCACAGTTGATTTTATTTGCTGTATAATTTAATTTTGCTGTTTGTGTACATCATGTTTGTGTGTGGCTTTCAGTGTAATTTCATTTATTGTAATTTATTATGCAGGGCAGGGGGTTGGGTCATCATCTCTACCCTAAAGCCTTGGGGACCTCCATAAGATGTGTCAATTGCAGCACTGACCTACAGTAGTACTAAATGCTGAATAACATAGGCCTACGTATGTAAAGGTCCTTTTTGTAAAGCAATTTCTTGAATGTCTTCATTAAAACAGTTATATTTATGTACATTTAATATATTGACTAAATTGTATTTTTCCTAACACAGAAGTAAGAATATTGATCATCTATAAAAAAAAAATGTAAGTGTATACTGTAAATGACTAACTTTGCACAAGACGGTTAACGGCATATTTCAAAAATTGATTAGCAAGTTCACTCTAGTCTCTTGTTCTCTGTTAGTGTCATGTCACAACCTGCCATAATTGTTCAATGAACAGTTATAAATATGAGTGATGCAACTAATTTGATAGATGTTTCAGTAATAGTTGGCAGGTTTGCGAAACAAGCAGTAGGCCTTGTTTTGAGTATATTTTTTGTACGAATTAGTGAACGATTCAACGTCACAATAATCCTTAACTTTTCGCAACCTACCGACGATGTAATCTGCTGAAAAGGCCACTGAACGAATCTTTTAGTTAAATGGATCTCCTAGTCCACACGTAACGTTAGTTTTCCATTTAAAAATGCTTTTGGATAGAATCTCGTATTTCTAGCTTTCTGGCATTGAGTAAAATGAGTCTGTTTTCTCGTTGCTTTGGTAACGGCTGTTGTAGGCGTGCAGTCACCCGTCACAGTAAAGGAATTTAGTCATAATGTATTGTTTAGGCTTTATTTTTTAACTCCCTAAATGTTAAGTTTCTTTGGTTGCAGTTTTAGCTGCCTTTACGTGTTTTACTTCAGCTTGTCGATGTCATTGTGAAAATCCAGTTCACGCTTTTGTTTACTTGTCGATTATCACCGGATGCGTTTGATTTGAATATCATACGGATAAGTTAACACGCTTTATTTTCACTACATTGCCTATTTTAAGCACCTTCTACCTATTAAACATTTGAATTCAGTTATTTTAAGCATATTAGCTCCTCTGTTTCGTGAGAATGTAGAGGACTCCAGAGATCAAGTAAGTAACATTTTGTGGGCAGATGGTTTATTAAAAGCAACTGTCTTAATTTTTAATTTAGTAACTTATATGGATGGAGTTAAATGTAACGTTAGCCTAATAATCCAATAAAATAACCATAATCCTTGCTGAATAAACCCATTGACATGGCAAAGGCTTAATCAGGGTGCAGAGCATAGCCTCAGTTAAACAGTATAATATATAGGTTATGTTTTCTCATTTCCTTTTTCTCAGAATTATTGGCTAATTGAAATGTAAATCCATGTCAATGTTTCACAGAAGAAACTTTTTTCTTTTCTTTTTTTAATCCTTTAGCAGCATGTGCTAGCATGAACAAGAAAATGACTGAACACACATACTCTTTTGACAGGTATGAAATACAGCAAAACATACAGACTCGTTTCTAAATGAGTGAAGCAAGCAATAGAAAAATAACCTGTCAATCATTTTTTTCCCTTTTAGGCATCACTCAACATCTCCAGCTGGGGAAACTACATCAGACATTAATGTCATACTTGTCCCACAGCTGGAAACAGTTTTCAGCAGAGCAGCCAGGATCATTCAGCGAGCATGGAGGAAACATGTTGTTAGTGATCACACTCAACTTTAATCTTACATTTTCTCCAACATGATTGAATGCATAAATAAAAAGTAGTGCATACTATACCTGTAGGACATTGCTGTTTTCAAGCACCTCAAGAAACTAGTGAGCTTTCATAATCAAGGGGATCCACGTCTCCTTCTTAAATTTATTAACCCTGTAGAGGTAAGTTTGTTACAATGCATGTGTGAAGCTTAATTGAGATCTTTTACCAATGCTTTTAAAAGCATGTGCCTCAATGCTTTGTTGTAGGCTAATATTCTGGATGCTGCTTCAGGGGCGCTTATCCGATTCAGACTGGGTGGGGTGAGTGTTGATGTTATTCATCTTTCCGTGATTAGATGGTTATTTGTACTCAAGAACATGCTGTCATGTGTTATTGTGTTCTGCTCTAGAAGGTTACGTTATTGAAAATCTAATTATATGCAAACAGACATGTTACTACACATTGCTTACGAATGTTTATAAAATTCCAGCCAACCTATCCTCCAAATATCTACTTTAAAATATACACTCGTGCACCCATTGTGGACATGTGTGCCTCCAGTCCTAAAGATTACACACGGCTAAAGAAACCTGCTCCGAGCCAGATTCATAATGGCCGACTGATGATCAATGACAGGGATGATCACTCTGGGTGGTACCAGCGGGTAGAGAACAATGGCTGGAGGATTGTGTCTTGCAAGGTGACATATCCAGTTATAATACTTTCATTTTCATTTTACCTTTTGTATATCAATGCAACTCAGTAAATAAAACATATCCAACCAAACATTCAGCAGCCATTACAGCACTCCATAAATTACATTTTAAAATATATTACAATTGAAAAGTTATTTTAAATTGTAATAAATAATATTGCTGTTTTTACTGTATTTTTAATCAAATAAATGCAGCATAAGAGACTAATTTCTACAGTTTTTTGTACAATTTAAATTGTAACAGTCAGAATTTTTTTTTAGAAATGTTGCCTAAGCATTATATGTCTATCATTGCCTTTTTGATTAAAGATTTCCTTGTTTGAAGACCCAATAACTCAAGATACCAATGTTAAGAAGATACAATTCCATCACTGCAAAATCCATCGGCGCCAAGATGTTGCAAGAAAAAATAAGATTCGGAAAATTGAATGGATGAGAAAAATGTAATGTATTTTAAACTTGTTAAAGTAGCTGTTTGATTGTTTGTGTTGTAGATGTGTTCTGCAGAGCTAATCATACAAAAAATGGAAATATGTTATGAATGATGGCATAATAGTAAACACAGATCTTGTGCACAGGTACGCTGAGGGTCTCCTGCATGCTGATACAGAACACGGCGATACCGCTCTGCTGGGGCAAAAAACCACAGAGTTGATGGATTCCTTTCAACAGATTGGACCAGATTCGGTTTCTGAGCAGGAAGTGGACGAGCTGCTCGCATGGACCAAAGATCTCAATTTTGATGAGTAATTGAGCTAATATCACTTTAGATGTGATATACTGTACTTGGCATCATCACTTTTTCATCATCATGGTAGTCATAAAATATCCCATTAGAATTTTTCCCATATGCCATTTAGAATATTGCTTTGTCTCTTAGGTATATCAATGATTGGAGGAATTTGAGTACCAGCAAATGCTGCATATTTATCAAAGGTAAGACTTGTGGGGTTTCCCTCATTCAGCTTTATGTATGAAATAAACACTTTTGTTGCATTGTAGCTCTCTCTACTGGTCAAAATGGGTATCCACACTTCTACTTTTCTCGCCATAGATAGGCTGTCGGATAGTGACCAGAAGGACCTTGCTTGTGTCTCTGTGCGTGATATTTGTGAGATTCCTCAGATCAGTCAGGATCCAGTGGTCCAGTCCGTTGGTGAGCCAACATCTGGATCACACCTGAGCCAGGAATGTATCATGCAGCTCTAGCAATATGTTGCACAATATGATTTATTAATTTGAATAAATAAAGCAGGTCTTGTGTTTCGACTGGTTTTGTGCGGTCACTGGTCAAATATATTTTAAATATACATTTACGCATTTAGCAGACGCTTTTATCCAAAGCGACTTACAGTGCATTCAGGCTATAATTTTTTTTATCAGTATGTGTTCCTGGAATTGAACCCACGACCTAACGCAATGCTCTACCACTGAGCCACAGGAACAGGAACATATATGATTAATCCTCTCATAAAATATTTTACAGGGGTATGCAGCGTTGTTGTTAACTAAAAAATAAAGCCATAAAAACACACATTTCCATTATATAAATAAACAATTAACTGAAATGTATATATTATTACAATCAACGTTTCAGCAAGTTGACAAGTTTTTCCTTTTCGTTTAAATTTGAAGTACTACAATAACTAAAAGTAAATACTATATAAAAAAACTATAGTCCTGTAGCTATATATACATATAAAAAGCAATTCAATTATTCAAACATAAACTATATATATATATATATAATTCAAAATATTAAAAAACTATAATGGTATATTAATGACTAAACTAAAACACCGATTTACTCGAAAATAGATGCGGTATCATAGAAATCGGATGACCCAGAACCAGCAAACCTCTTTGGCGAGACATTCTGAATTACCGCGAGACTCGCGAAGGTGACGCGCAGCCAATCAGATTTCTCTTTTTTCGTCGGGGCGTCTTTTTCGCTGTTCGCAGTAATGGCGAACTACAAAGAAGATCCTTTGGCCACTCGGCCAAAAACACTAGACCCAGCCGAATATTTCAATCTTTCACCTGATTACCGGCGGGCTGAGGAGAAGAGAGCGGCTCTGCGGGCACAGCTGAAGAGGCAGTATCTGCAGCAGCTGAACAATCCTCATAGAAAAGAGCTGATTGTAAGACGAACCAAATATCACAATCTGCAAACATTAGCTTGGGGTAAAACATTTGCAATGAAGCTATAGACAGCTTTGATTTCATATTGTACTAGTTTATAATTTTATGATGTTTTAGCAATTAATTATTTAGTCTACAATCGTGTTTCAGAAACTTAGGTTGAATCCGCAGAGTGACCTTCACTGGTCGCTGGCTAGCAGTTACGTTAACGTTACTGCCTGACAGCTTGTTTTGGTCCACATTCACAATGTGTCTGTAGTCTTTATGTGAAAAGATGTGATTTGTTACATTTCTAACAGACCATACTCATACTCCTCTTATTCAGAATGCATCCTCCTGGGTGTGTTGTTTGCTACATTATTGTTTACAATCCTGACAAATGAATTCTCGAAACTTCCAGAAGGTTACCTGACACATTGAAACAGTTTGATCAAGTCATCAACCTCCATGTGTTTTTACTCGTAGGATGATCCTGCTCTTACACGGTGGACATATGCTCGTACCAATAACAACTACTTCAGACCGACTGCTAAAACTTCATTGATTGGTGGCTTGTTTGGAGTTCTACCCCTTTTCGTCTTGTATGTGGTGTTTAAAACAGACAGGGTGAGATGAAGCTGTATGAATTCACTTCCTATTCGGTATTGATGTCAAAGCTGCAGTGGTTATATCATTTTAACCCTGTTTTCCCCATCTTTCCAGGACAAAAGGGAGGCCAAGATCAAGGCAGGGACCTATGAGCGCCCCTATAAACTGTCATCCTAAATGTTTTGATTTCACTGTTTATTGTAACACGGAGTACTTGTAATTATATGCTAAATAAAATACTTTATTGTTGAAAGTTCCTTTATCACGGTTATTGAAGAAAAATGAGAAATCGCACAGTATTTTTGTAATTTCATAACAGGGTTTCTGCAGGTTTTAATTAGCCCTTCCACAAATTAAGGCTTTAAAAAGGTCAAAGCAGAATGCCCTAAAAATGTATAAAGGTGCCATGATATATAAGTCATGGCATTAAATGTTGCATGCATTGCTAAAAAAATTAATATATTCCTCCGTATTGTCTAAAATCTATATCTTACATCCTTAAATCAACATGCATGAGATGCATATTAGAAAACTTGCTTTCTGAAAGAATTATTAAAATTATGTGGTTTAATAAACCATTGAAGTTTCTTAGACCATTGGCATATATTTATATTTGTTTTAATCATAAACATTTTGATCAGTTACATAATACAAGACGTATGTCATTTTTAAGAATCTTTAGATATTTGCACTGAAAAACAAGACAAACATACTAAGAAAGAACATTAGTTTTTTTGCATAGGTACAGTAAATTATTTACATATATTAATGGTCGGAGCAGAGCTAGCAAGCTTGCTTTGGCTTTTTTGGGGGTAAATGAATTAAAAAGTAATGGAGACCTATTGAATGTTGTATTTTTAAACTTTAAAGTGTTGCTAATACAACTCATGTTGTGCTCCCTAGATATTTTCATTTTGATGTACTGTGTTCCTTATCTTTACTTTGTCTTAAATTAATCTTTATTAAACCTGCAGAAACACTCCGTTTTGTTTTATTGGTTATATTCCAACAGCATGCCTTATTTTGATATCACAGAACATCTCTGGTTAACTCTCAAAACCATTGTGAATCACTGATCCACATGTCAGACAAATATTATGACTACTGCTGAGGTGTAACCATGCACTTCATGTTCTACTTGCTGCTGGGTTTCCAGTTTGGATTGAAGTGACTTTTTAAAGTCTCCCAGCATTTGTAGTAGCTCTTATCGAGACGGTGGCAGGTGTCCAATCCCCATTTGGTCACAGCCATGCTGAAGGATGACTCAAACATGAATGCCTGTTGGATGTCGCATTATTTAGAACGTCATCTAGCTTTTTACATGATGTATTTCAAAATGAAAGATTAAAACATTACCATAGTGCCTTCAGCAACTCTCTCTGGTTTCAGAACAGCTGTACTGTTCTTCTCAAAGCATTCGAAGTCAGGGCCATGTGGAGTCATGATGCTGTGGAGACTGGCTCCTCCAGGCTGGAAACCTTCTTCCTTTGCTTCATAGTGGCCTTTGATTAATCCCATAAACTCGCTCATGCAGTTCCCTGTTAGCATAGAAAGAGGGCGCTCTTTAACTGCATGACATTTCATTTGGTTTTGGTACAAGTAGTCAACAACTCAGACTTACTGTGGTAGTAAGGAGGCCGAAAGGTGTGATCAGCTACACCCCAACGAGGAGGAAAGATGACAAAATCTGCAATGGCCACACCTGGACGTGTGGATTTGGCTGTCAAAACTGTGAAAATCGACGGATCCTGGAAATAAAAGATTCAGGTCACTTGATTGACAGCTCAAATGTAGTGATTTTGAGACGTCAAATTAAGCAAATAACTCACTGCGTGATCAAACGCCACACAGTTGATGGCCATGAAGTTTTCCAGGTTGTATTTGTAGGGTGTGTAGTTTCCGTGCCATGCCACCACATTAAATGGCGAAAAGTCCTATTTGAACACATTTAAAATGACAAAAACATTTGTGTTGTAATAATACACCACGTAATTAATTTCTGTAGGCTTTGAGTAAATAATCAATAGTAATGTCAAACGCAAAACACAAAGATGTCCGATCAATGCCCTCTATAAAGCGTTTAAACGGCATCGTCTTGTTTTGACGCTCTACTCCTGCACTTTAGTAGGTTATGAGGCGAAGAAATCTCTTCGTTGAAACACGCAATTGTATACAGCATTCGCTTGATAATGTTGCAGCAGACAGATTTTGAATGCTGCCTGCAAAATCAATATAATTCATTACAGCAGAGACTGCTTGCTGTCCTGACCCTCATGCGCCCTCCTGTTGTTTCAACCCACCCACATGTACACACACACACACACACACACACACACACACACACACACACACCAGGTAAAACATCAGTCACAACTGTACACACAAACACAAATCCAGCGACTCAAACAAGAACATGACTGTTTTTACAGTTACATTCAGTCACACAAAGACGCTCTCCGTGCACCCTGGGGTTTCTGGGACCCCGAGGTTTGTAATCTCACAGGCATAACAGTTCTCTGGATAACTCTACCAGACTCTATTAAAATGAAGAAAAAAAACTCATACACACAAAACACAAACATATTTTCCCAGTCAAGCAAATAATAAGCTAATTTAAGCAATTGTAGCACTCAGTTGGAGGACAAAACAACAGGATAAAGATGTACCTTCTCCTTCAAGACAGACCGTAAACCATTTAAGAGAGTACAGACGGTGAGACCCGTGTGCTCAACTATAGATGCGCTCTCTGCAGTTTTTTTCTCGTTACAATAAGTGATACTGCCTTGTAATGCTACCTTTGCTGTCTCTAATTTGCTCCTGACAGCCATAACAAGTCAATTACTCACTCGACAAGACAGGGAAACAAATTCAGTGCAGAATGATGCTTGAAATCTTGGTCTTATTAAAGATGTATCCTGCATGGACAAATTGTACATTTTGTGTGTAATCTAACATTCAGTGCCTCATTGATGTCAGCAGTGTTAGTAATGGGAATTACTAATGACGCAATAATTTCACGGCACCTGTTGACATGAGAAGAGCTTTCCCTGGTACTTGTTGACAACGGTGTAACCTGAGGCTACAGTACGGTCCTCGTACCAAGCCACGGGTGTTTGGAAGTCCCTAGGGTTAGCCAGTCCATTAGCCCCTGCAATGCACAACCAAATTAATAGACTTTTCCCAGCAGCTTATAGAAAGCTTATGTTATTCAAAGGCATTAAAAATAAATGATGTTGTACATACCTATAGGACCCAGGTCAGGCAGCTCAAAGTGGGCTCCAAACACCTCTAGGATGTACCCCCTGGTTTCTCCAAACACATCAACTCTAAAACGCATCCCTTGCTGGGAAACATAGAAGAGAACGTAAAATATAAAAATACAAATATTTAAAAAAACTCCTGTCTTGTTTATTGGAATATTGAATGCAAGCTTGAATGTAGAATACCATTCAAAAGTTTGGGATCAGTAAGATATATATTTTTCTGAGGTAAATTAATACTTTTATTCAGCAAGGATGCATTAAATTGATCAAAGGTGACAATAAAGCCATTTATAGTGTTACAATAGATTTCTGTTTTAAATAAATGCTGTTCTTTTCAGCTTTATATTCATCAGAGAATCCTGGGGGCAAAAAAATGTATGATGGTTTCCACAAAAAATATTAAGCATGCGTAGCTGTTGTCAAAACTGAAAATAATTTAATAGGATTATGTGACACTGAAGACTCAAGTATTTGCTGCTGAAAATTCAGCTTTGCCATCACATTAATAAATTACGTTAAAAAAATATTTAAATAGCAGTTATTTTATTATTTATTATAGTAATATTTCACAATATTACTGTTTTACTGTATTTTTATCAAATAAATGCAGCCTTGGTGAGCAGAAGAGACTTCTGTCAAAAACATTGTACTGACAACTTTTTCTAATAGATATTAGAGTGACACCTGAATGACACAAATCTCATTGGGCTCCACCATCATCTTTCCAAATTCTGTAGTAATCAGGATTTCACCTTGTTGCGGCACTGAAACACAAATTGCAGTCCTAATCAAAAGGTACTAGTACTGCAAAAATCCAAAGCACATATTAATCCACAAAAATAAAAATATTCAAATCTTAAAAATATATATGGCATGAATAACAAGACCACAAGCTTACCAATAAGGAAATCACCATCTGCATTTTGGAAACATCTATGAAAAGAAAAAGTACCATCTTAAAAAAAAACACTGTACAGAGAAGGGAAATAAAATCATTGGTGAGCTGAATCCAATTCAAACTGACTTGTCAATCATTGAAGTGTTACAGGTATACATGTGGATGGCGATTCCATTCCGAGATTTTGAATCTCCAGCTCCACAGACTGTATGTAGACCCTGAAAATATCAAACCGATGACAATGGGCATCACTGAGAATTATTTAAATATCAAGGCCATGTGAGCAGTGTGGACAAGGATGAAATCTTTTACCGATATGAAATCCACTTTTTTCTCAGAAGATTTGGGGATGTTAAACGGCTTCCATCGTAGCTGATTGGGGTCGGGCTTCACTTCGTTCCAGTCCTCTGTGAGATCTCCACAGCTCAGTGGAGTGAAAGGCTTGTGGCGCACAGAGGGTAAAATGCGGTACAGCCAGCTAGAAACATAAAGGTTTGCTGTGCTCATTTCTTACTAATCATAAGGGTTTAGGTTTGACTGTTATGTTACATACTGTTTTCGTTTTTTTTGCAAATCTATAAATACCTTCTCTTATTGGTCGACCGTGGGCAAGTGAAGGCAGAACCAGAGAGTTGCTCAGCATATAGGCCATATGGACACACTTGTGGATTGTTCTATAAAACAATAAACTAAACTGAGTATTTCATGTGTACTGTTAATTGGCCAGGTATGTGATAAAAGTTGGGGTATTACCTGTCCCTCAGGTAGAGATCCTGGACAGCGAGGGTCCTCAGATGCAAACTCATTTCCAAAACCGCTCATGTACTACAACACAGTTATTTCAACAATATTGATTAAGTAGGAGTTCATTTTATTTTCAGAACAAATTAGTGGCAAAATGTGATAAATGAGAGTAGAAAAAACTAAAGAAGCTGTGTAGGGCCATCTGAGTATATTTCCCCCTTTCTACGAGTGAGCGACAACAAATGTGCTTAGTCATGGTGCATCTGCAGATGCATACAGAACAGATCTTAAACATCTCAAATATGTATTGCTGAAAACATATGGATGAGTTAAATATGTCAATAAACTCATAGAAATTAAGATTTCACTTTAAGATTTAATCTAAAAACATCTGGCAAAAGCCAGTTGTTTACATTCTACTTCTCTACAGGTAGACAGTTGAGATCAGCAAGAGTCTGCTTTAGTAGACTGTCAGATTTATTTGATTTTCAGCTTATGTTTTATAAAACAAGAGCATTCAGTTGAAAAAGCATTTTGTGCAGCCTACAGTATGTAGCCTCGAGCCGAGATTAACCTCATCTGGGCAGCTGCAGATTCCAGTGATCTGATTGGCCAAGTTGGAACGCCCCCCCAAATCCTCCTCATGTAAAGATGACATGTAAAACTCATTTTCAGGAATCGGTTCTTTCGAACAGTTAGCTTCAAAGAATTGATTCAAACAATCAAGTGATCGATGTCCCTGGCATTGTATATCTGTATCTTGTATATCTACATGTTCTGAAACAATCCAATAAAGTCACACTTACTTTGGGTTTAGGTTTTTGGTGTTTGCTGTAATGTATCCCAGTTAAGTTTGTTGTTCAGTTCTATATTTCAGCTCATAAAACTCTAAAGTCTCGTGAACTGCTCTTAAAGATAGATTGTCTCGTGAGTCATGAATAAATCTTTCAGGGCTGCCTGTCCCAAAAGCATCTTCAAGCGTTTGTTTAGGTTGAGTTTTTTTTAGCTGAAGACGGTTTTGTGAATCGTCTTTACCTATTCAATAAAAAGATTCGACTCAAAAGAGATTCGGACCTCACTATGCTCGTAGGATGTACCGGTGAGTTCACACTGTCACTGCGATGTTTCAAACATAATAAGCAAGCATAGTTTTTTGCAATTGCTTTATGTCTAAGTAAAAATGAAAAAAAAAAAAACTATTTTAGGAAAACGGGATATAACCTGAAAAAATATCGTGAATAAAATTTTTTTATTACGATATAATTACGATAGGCTGTAAATTTGAACTTAAATTCTATTTTAGACAAGCATTCGTCCATGCAGTCCAAAGTGCACTTACCTTCAAACCAGCCATTGTTGCGTTATTTACTAATGCAGTCTAGTAATATATAAACTTTTCTAATTGAGCTGCAACTTTTCACATGAAGTAACTTTCCTCAGAAGATCTTCGGTCAGCACTGGTCCCTTGAACCCGCTCGTACCGAGCTTGTAGCAGAAGACCGAGGGAGGAACTTGGGTCGTATTTAGGTTTTCCTCAATATGGTTTTAATTAGACTCAGACACGGCTCGTGACGCAACCAGATATTTGAGCAACGTTTGGGAGGGGAGGAGAGGTTTGATGTTCAGAGATCGTGCAAAGAATGACCCCTGGCACAGGTACAGCAAATGTCAGTTAAGGCAAGATCGTAAAGTCCAGTTCTCAGGCCTTTAACAAATGCACGTAGGCTTATTTCTTGTTCAATATAGAGGAAACCAAGGATTGTTATTGTATTAGTAGCCTACTGTACAGCTGTGTTTGGGTTTTTAATCCCCAAGTTTAACTATGCATCTCAAATTATATTATAATGTTACCATATGTGTGGAAAATTATCACAAAAGTTAAAATGCATTAAAAATGTAAAACATAAAAAAAATAAAATTGGAAGCAAATGTGGATACAAAGGCTATGTTAATTGCATTTACACCGTGATAAATGTAGGCCTGTACATGGTATTTTTGCGATTTGTGTGTGTGTGTGTGTGTGTGTGTGTGTGTGTCCTTATAGCCTACATTATAAAGCAGTGTCACAGCCAGTTGCAAGTTTAATGCTTTTCTAAGTAATTACTGTAATTTAATTACTTTTACCGTTGAAAAAGTAAAGTGAGGGATTACTCTTGTTTTTCTGTAATTTAATTACAGTTAATTCTGATGCAATGGCATTAAATAGTCTATTGTACAGTTCTATATAAAACAATAGTGGATTGACCATCAAAATGTAACATCTGGTGTTAAAAGGTATGTTTTTGACCATCAAAATGTAACATCTGGTGTTGAAATGTATGTTTTTTTATGTAACCTTCTCCCTGTTAACATAGATGTTGTGTGGATGTAATATTCTGACATGCTGATTCATGATTCAATTCTGTCCTTTAACATCCATTTAGATGATCACAAATCAGAATGCAAGCAATCAAATAACATTAATTGATGCTACAAGTCTTAAAGTAAATCTGTAGCTTGTACATGCTTCATCCTGCACTGCACTTAGAGAAGACCAGAGCTGTTCAAATGCTGTAGTTGTTTCCATAATTTAAACATAGGCAACAGGCTGGGCCATTATGTAGGTTTGTGTCTAAGGTTCCACAGTATGGCACTAAACTCGGGCACCGGTCCAATTGTGCATTTCTTTCTGAGAAAATGAATAGGCGTAATAAAAAACAGAAAACAATATCACGTCGAATCAATTTGCCTCTTTCATTCCACACACTATTCCCTTTCTCTCATCTTTTGGGGAGGTGATGTGTTGGTGGGGTAAATTATGGCAATTCTCATGGTGAGGTGCAAATAAACTCAGAGCGGCAGAAGTAACTGTTCTCTACTGAAGCGTGCAGCTGTGCCGAGACTCCCGCTGGCAGGCCGTTTAGGTGCTGTGCTCAAGTCGAGAAAGACTAATGTCGGAAAATATCTCGACCCAGTCTGCGGAAATTGATCTGCTCCTCAGGGGAAAAAATGACTGATTTTAATTTAGTCACGCCTCTCTCTCTCCCTCGCTTTTCTTAAAGTAAGCCGCATTCATCCACAGGCAATAGTGACAAAAATGGCTCATGATAGGTGCACAGATGAGCAAGAGTAATTTCTACAATATAGCCGTGATGTCCCCCCCCCCCCCCCGGATAAACTACATGTTGATGGACTTGAAATCAGTCCCCCACACATTCCGTTCAGTGCAATTCACAATCACAGGATGCAAGGCGGTCTGTAAATCCTGGAAATTCAGGATAGATGGTAGAGCTACTGTGTATGGATTTTTGGAGGCACCCCAAACCCAGCCTGATGCATAAGCAAGTGTATGATAAATGTGCTTCCAAATGCTGCGTCCTGATCCCTCTCACCTCGCGCTGCATTTGCACCGGCAGTAGTTCCACTTACCGCTGAATAGATTTGCTGAGACACCCACTGTCCCCTTTTAAAATGAAGAGCAACTGGCCTTGTTAAGGGAGTCTCTCCAGTGGCTGTAATGTTATGCAAATGGTTTAATATGAAGATAAAGACTCTAGCGGCATGCCACGCTCTACCAGTTCAAGCCCCAGTGGATCCTCAGAGCCTTCACTAATGAGAGAGGGATTATTCTGGAGTCATTAAATGGTGCCCTCCCTGACATCTCTCCCCCCCTCCCCTGGTTATGCCCATTAATGCACTGTACACAGACTTTAGAGATGCATTTTACCACCGGCTTCTGGTTTTTTACACATCAGAATGTCACTGAATAGCAAATTACATTCTCTTCCCACAGAGAAAATTGCTTTTGAATCGCTTAGTTATAAGGATTTTTTTTTAGGAAGGAGGGCGGAAACATGCGAAAACATAATTACTTGTGTTGAAAATCTCATTGGCAGTTGTTGCTGCTGGTTGCTCGGGAAATTTATTTGAGGAATTATGCGGAAATGCATCTGTGTGTGTTTTGTTTGAATATGGACAAGAACATACAAAAACTGCTCTCTTATTGACCAATAGTGAATTAAGTATAAAGTAACTGACATAACATCGCGCAAGCTAGACAATCTAGCTAAAATGGTTGAGATTTGGTGAGATAGCTTAAGCACTAATATCAAAGAACAGCAGGTAATATCTGATTGGTTCTCAATAGCTGTTACTGAACAACACCAGTCACACTCTTACATTTACATTTATGCATTTAGCAGACGCTTTTATCCAAAGCGACTTACAGAGCATTCAGGCTATACATTTGTATTGTCAGTTTACATGTGTTCCCTGGGAATCGAACCCACAACCTTTGCACTGCTAACGCAATGCTCTACCACTGAGCCACAGGAACACTCTTAGAAATAAAGTTTCTTTATTAGAATTTTCGTGAAGAACCTCTTCTATAAAACCTTCACATTGAGCAAAAAGGTTCTTCAGATTAATATGTTCTTCACAAAAAAAATGGTTCTTTAAAGATTGGTTCACTGAAAGGTTCTTTGGGGAACCTAAAATTACACAGTTGTGAAAAGGTTCTTGAAAGTGGAAAATAGGTTTTTCAGATTATTAAAATGTTCTATGCAGGAAAACATGGTTATTTGTTCACTATAAGGTTCTTTGAGGAACCAAACATGGTTCTTCTACCCTCTTGAAGGTTCTAAAAGAGGATTTTCGCATATATATGTACAGATGCCACATTTAACTGCTCTAGATACGTTGACGTGTCTGCCATCTTGGAAGGTTTGTGTCGTCGCTCACAATAACAATCAATGAGTTTCAAAATGCAACAACATTGTGCAGCATCTGATTGTAAAAAACTGCCTATATTTAAATTCCCGAAGAAACTGGATAACCTTCCACAGGTAAGAATGTGTTTTTTTTCTTTTCAGTTTTTAGATGTATTAACTCAGTATTACAGGTTTTTAAACTAAAGTACCTTTTAAATGCCTTGTTAGCTAATGGCTTTGTCTTGTTGTGTCAGTTTAGCAAAAGCAACGTCAGAAGTCTACTGAAGATATAGATTTTCATGCACCAGCAACTTGCTCTCGAGTGTTTACCGACATTCCAATATGGCAGATGGCTTATGTATAGCAGCCTATAGAAACAGCCACTAATAGGACATCTACCTATGGGTTTTCGCAGCATTGCCGCAGAAGGACCATTTTGGTTCCCCAAAGAACCTCCTCAAGAAAGAGTGAAAAAAACAGAATTGAGAAGAGAATGACAGACAAAATATTGGATGACCCTTGAGTGTCTACAGTAGCTTTTTGACCCTGTTAAATTCCTGTTGTAGAAAACAGGAGTGAGACCACCATGACCCTGAGGGACAGGCCGAATTTACTGTTACTACTTCCTAACCACAGGGACTCCAAGCACCAAGAAATGGAGAAGTAAGAAATCCAATATAGATTGCATGGCTTCACTCGGCTCCCCATCGTGCAGTTCAGACCAGCAACCCAGGATCAAAACGTTTTTGTCTCTCCCACTAAATTGGTCTGGAGGGCTTGGAGCGCAGTCAGCTTCTACTAATGATGCCCTCTGATACATTCACATACAATTCTTGGCCTTTTCACACACATCTCAACCCATCTCAAACACACAAACAAAGCAAAATATCCCCTTTTATCACTGTCAGCCACCCCTGACCACTTCCAATCTGCCAGCAACAGGGAAGCAAAACAAACATAACTATGGGAGCAAGATTCCTGATGGAGAAAAAGAAAGAGGGGAATAGAATAACTGGCCTCGTGTGGAGGCAGAGACTGGAGACAGGGACGGAGCTGGACTGAGCCTGAGGAGAGCTGTCACAGCAGCCATTACCATCGCAGCTGAACTCCAGAGAAGCCATCTCAGCACCACGCAGGAAGCTAATTTCATTTGAGATGAAGTCTCTGATGAACTGCTGGGGATTATCCCCTATAAGTATCCACAGACCTCATTAACAATACGCCAAGACATCATGTTTGGTGCTTTATCAACATCTCCTGGGCCTCGCTGAATTAGTCACATAAGCAAGCACATTTTTGAGCTAAGTTTTGGCCTACAGTGCAACGCCAATTTGGAGTTTTTCCAGTTTTCTTCTGATGCCTTACAGCTCCACTAGATGTCAGTAGAACCAATATAACATATTTAGGAATGGTCACTGGCCATTTATTAAATTTAGTTTGATCGCTTACCACAATATTTGGTCTACTCTACATAAAAATTGGATTGAATGACCCTAAAAATGTCACGTGGTGTAACCTATCAAAAAAGAACAAAACTACTTTTTAAGCTTCCTTAATTACAAGCCTTTTTCTTTTAATACACGTGTACACAATTCAATATTTTCCACTGAACAAAAATCAAAGATATTATTTAAAAATATAGGCCTTTTTACATTACATTTTTACATTAGCCTATCAATTTCGGAATTCATGTTCATGAATATCAATAACATGCATTTTTTATTTTAAAAATAAAAACAGTCAGGAGGCTTTGTGACAACAAAAGGGCTTCTTGCATATTACTGCACTAATGTGGCAGACGAAAGGTTTTCAAATATCAATATTTTAAAACAAAATTACATATTTAAATAAATAATAAATATCTACTTCAAACTACATCTGCCAACATTTCCTTTATCAAGAATTTCTACCTTTTTAATGACATTTTACTTTTTTATTTTATTTTACAACCTTGTACATTTTTTATACTTAAAGCCCTACTTAAATAATATTTTTGAAAAATAGCGTCTCATCAGTGACCCATAGCCTCCTGTGCTCAAGATGGTAAAATATTATTCCATAGTACATGACCTCCTTCTGTGATGCTCTTGATAAAGCCCAGCGAAATACACGAAAATGATTTTCCTGTCGTTGAAAACCTCTTGATTACTTCTTTTGTACGAACGTCTAAATGTCATTTATTTCCTTGTGTCGTCTTTACAAAATTTACATAAAACTCAGACAAGGTCAGATAGCAGCTAAGTCCCTAATTTACTCTAATCAACTTTCATTTGCATGGCGATATTTGCGCGCGTTATTGACGCTAACTGAATAAATGGACTTCTTCAAACTCAAGGGGAGAGGTTTTGATAAGCTCATGGGAGAAGAAGAATAATTTGCATGAATTACTTTGATTAACTTAATAAAGGATTGTCATTCTTGCATTTAGACATTCATATTCTTTCCAAGAAGCAATCAATAAAGGGCAAGAGCACCTCTTTAGATCATCAGCGCAGATGAACCCTCTTTACAGGCAAAAATAATAAAATGAAATACAATAAATATATGCTAAGTCCAGAAGCCCCTGTACACTTCTTCAGGCCACAACGATAAGATCGGAGACGCAAAATTGTTCCAACTCATATTTGTGACCTTTCACCCAAATGCATTATTAAAGAAGCTATTCCACGCTTCACGTTCCACAAATCGATAAGAATGCAGAGGAGACCTCGCGCCCCCTCTAATCTACAAAAAATGACATTCAGACTTATATGAAATGATGCGCAAATAAATATGGAAACTTGAAATACTTCCAAATGAGGCCAGTCGGCCGCAACTGTATATCTCTAGGCTACTGCACCGTAATATAAATGGAGGTTGGTGGGTCTAACAACCCCAAATAAGACCAGAAAGCAAGCTATGCATTGTTTTAACATAAGTAGCATATATATACAAACCACTGTTACAAAAGCCGTTTAGTTACCACAAAAATTAGCAACAAGAGTGCGCGAAATAATTGCTAGCGAACAAAAGTAACATTTGCTTGAGGAAGTTACCATAGCAACAGCTCGCGCTCGCCGCTGTGTGCTGCTTTCAGGTAGAATCGTGCAAAGACAAAACACAGTTGGCCTACTGTGTTTATTTATAGGCTAGTTGTATTACATATTACAAATATATTCACAAACTTATTTAGAACGTCTTTAATATTTACGTCATTCATTTCCGACATAAATTTGCAATTTGACCCACCAGAAAGTCGCTAAGTAAGTAAAGGGGCCGTTCACACAGAACACGTTATCCCATTCCAGCGCTACTTTAAAAACGCAATAAACCGATGTAATAGACAAAAAAAATCCCGGATGTGTTTGACTGTTGCTGCAGAGTTCTAAAAACACGGCGCTCAATTTAAAAAGTTCAACTTTAAAAAAATCTGGACGCCTTACGTTTGTCCCCGTGATACTGCTTGTATCTCCATTTTTTCGAAGCAAGTTTTCAGTTTAAGAGAAAGTGCATGCCATTCTTATTCGAGACTAGGCTATATCAAAATTAAGCTAAACTATTATTTATTTGCATAAGAATGACTTTGTTAGATGACAGGTTTAATGGTCTTAAGGATATAGGAAGCACCTGTGTGGTGAGGTAAAGTTGAAGTGATATTTTTGACAATGATCACAGACAATGATCCCTCTCGACCGGAAGAGCAAATTGGCACCTAATTTATTTAGCCTCGACATTGACCTACCCATGTGAACAATGCAATGCCCAACACTTAAAGAGGAAGTTTACTCAAAAATGTAAATTATTTCATGTAGGCTATTCACACATGTCAGCACAAACGTGTAGGCTACGACGTTATTTCTTCTGATAAAAAAATCTACATTTGGGCCTGCTGTGATTGTTAGTAAACTCAATATCTCACACAATACAATTTTGCTAATTAACTAATTAAAACATTAAATGATTGCTGGTCATGTGGTTGTGAACTTGGATGGCCAATCATGCATCTGTAGACAATCCCTTAGCAGTAGACGCTTTATTCCTTATAGATGCCAGAAAGCATTTAGGGATGAAAATAGAGCAAAACCAAGTGTTATCACTCAGTCTGCACAGAAGAATCTTTCTGAAAGCCTACCAATAAACAATAATTTGGCATGCAAGCAATAAAACAATTGTAATCCTATTTACTTGTGTCTCCAACGACAGGATAATCTTTGGTTAAAATGTTTGAGTTGTCTTTCCTCTTCCTTCCTCTCTCCCTCTTTTTAAATAAATTCAAATTATCGAGTCAGTTGAACAAAATTAGAGTCCTTTTGTTTTTATTAGTGCGTATTACTGTTGAAAATTACAGATGATCATTGAGTTCTAGATTGCTATTGTTGTTCCGATCATCGACTGTCATTCTAAACTTAAGCTAACAAAGTCATTAAATTGACTCCCTCGCGCTCTCATTATGCGTGGTGTTAATAACCGCTAATTAACTTTGCTTACGCGCGCGTCTGAGAGCACGTCTTTTTGTTCGCCCTTTCAAGCAGAGCAGCATCCAATTAAGTCACAGCAACAGGAGTGAAGACACACCACCTCTGGAGCACAACTGTCATCAGTGTGGCTCCTAAATCCAACAGTGAGCCGCTAACCACAGAGTAACCCTTACCACCAACTAATTCATCATCTGAACTTCCTGCTCATGTATGTTTTGAGATGGCTGATGATGGATGGATGGATGGATGGATGGATAGATAGATAGATAGATGATAGATAGATAGATAATCATAAAAACACAAAATGTTTTAAATTAATATGCAATTATCCGTGATTATCCATTATCAAAACGAAATGTGGCGGAAACTTTCCACATGAATTACAACTGATGATTTAAAATAGCGTCAATCATTTTGCAGTTCTCGTTTAGTTGTTGTTTTTGCTCAACCGACTGGATTTATCCCTGAGCGCTTTTGTTAACACCAGGAGATGGCGCTGCTTGAAAACGTGGGAGTGATGGAGCCTATATTAGGGATCTAGACACACAGCTGTTGAGCTGTTGGAATAACATAATTGAAACGATGTAAAGTGTCACCTACTGTTACTTACAGTTTGAGGAAAGCTTCTTGTTATCGGAGAACAGGGGTGGTTTGCATAAGCTTAGCCAAAGCCCAACGCATTATGGGCCATGTAAACCCTGCAAAACAGAAGACGATTGTAGAAATTATCAAGTTAGGCTGTTGTGAAAATATGACACACTGTGGTATCGGGTAATAGAGGAGCGTGAAACTGACTGGCACCCACTAACAGCTTGCCTGCCCGCACGTAGAGCGCTAAATAGACTCAGGACTGAATATGGGAAAATTGCGCATTTTTCCCCCCCAAATGCGTGCGTGTAATTAGTGCATTTAAACAAAGCGCGGATGTCCTGCTGGCGGTAATAGTCCCTGACATTTCTTTTCTTGGGTTAATAACAGAGCGCGTATAAATGAATCAAATTGTGCCCCCAAATTACATAGCGACTTTAAATACCCGTCTGCATTACGCGTCTGTTTGTGAACGAGAAAAAACGTCTTATATTGTTATTGTTGTCATATTCTCTTCTGTTGATCTGCTTGGTGCTTAAGTTTCGGGGGGGGGGGGGGGTAATAAATCGTCGTAGTGTGGCCTATGTTTAGTGTTGTTTATGAAGCTGATATCTCAAAGTCCAATTAAGGCCAAACATCAAAACTTTCACAAATGTTTTTTCTTCACATACAGTATTTTCACGACCCTAATCTCAGTCAGCACCAGAGCAGAATCATATAACCTATGAAGAGGAGAGAGTAAATTGCAGCTTCGTTGCAACTTTGGGATTGAATTGTGAAAATGATCCTTTTAACATTGATGGATCTGAGCGGCGGATAGGGTCATGCCATCCGCAGCAGGTTAAATAGACTTTCATTTAAAATTACATTCTCAATCGGTCTCTCCAGTCTTCTGGAGTCTGGTTGCCTGCAGTAGGCCTATCTCACCGGCCTATTATCACCACCCTCACTTTTTAAGTCAATCATCTATGGCTATCTGATCGCTTCACTCTGAGAGGACAGGCAATTAGGCTAGGTGTGTGTACGAGGACCAGGTGAACGATTCACCCGGGCAGGCCTTGCCTCTAATGGGCTTGGGTCTCCTTTTTGAAATGGCTATGGCACAGAGAGTGTAAAATAACATCTAAGAGTATCACAACTAAACAGACAGATAGCCAGAACAACCAAAATTAGACAAACTGTCCTTTTTTAATTGCTAAAAAATAAGTGCATGGCATGAACAGTATCAAATACTATAAAAAATAAATAATGGTAGTAAAAAAGCAAGATGCTCTTTAAGCATTCTTCTCAATAAAATAAATAGATTTGTGTAATGCTAGTGTATTTGAATACTTTCTTATTTGTATTAATTGTAATTTATTTATGTATGTATTTGGAATTTTAAAAAGGCACGATACAACAATAATAATAATAATAATACATTTGACTTATGATTAAAAATAAAACATCCAACATCTTGGTAAATAAAACATGTTTCTGAATGGGTTTTCCCACTTGTTTAGATAAATCATTTGATTTCAATTCAGAGTTTTTACTTATCTGCAACGTCTTTCTTCATTAATCTAATCTCAGTCTAAATGTGGAGGTGCTTATCAGTAAGTTCAGTAATCCATCAAACATTCGCTGAGTTCATACCGTTTAACTTTAATAGAAAATATATAAAGATCCCCCTTGTTCCCTTGGGAGCCAATCAGATTTGCGTTACACGTCAATGTAACAGAATGGAGAGCGGAGCTACTGCGGATCAGTGCATGTGGCATTAGCGGCCAGGGTGGGATAGGCAAGAGAGACGTTTCAGATACAGTGCGAGAGAGAGTAACAGTCACCCACTCGAGCACAACCTCGGACGATACAAATATGACTAGTCAGTACGACGACGACAGCCGCGACCGACGCGAATGTAAAAGCAAGTCGCCCACCGTGCTTTCGTCCTACTGCATAGACAGTATATTGGGCAGAAGAAGCCCGTGTAAAGTCAGACTACTGGGAGGGCAAAGTTTGCCAGCACCCGTCAGACCGGACCACGACCAGTCCGCTGAAGGTAAGCGCCTGGACGCTTTGACGTGATTTCTTTTCTGCTGTTTTATGTTGTGTCACAAACATGGCATAGCCTAGTTAAGTAATTAATTTCGCGCGCATTTAACTTCATAGTTGAAGAAATGTGTACAAAATAGTGTCCTGGTCAAAAGCAACACCTCTGTGTGTGAAAACAAAGTCCTGAAAGTGTTGAGAACCTCTCAAATAAAAAAAGAAAAAAAAGAGCAGCATTAAAATGCTTCACATTAAAAACATTTTTTTAAATGCTTTACAACTTTATGGATAATGTTTTTAAGTTCCTCAGAAAACTGTGAAAGAACCCATATGGCTTCTTAATGGACCAATACTTTTATCAGGCTGACAAAAAATTATTAAATCATAAATCCATGTTTTCGACCAAGGTAATCATTTAGTACCATGGTATATATAAAATTACCATCTGATAGCCATAAATATAGTACAGTATTGAAGAACCTGTAAAAATTACTCCTTAAAAAAATTATGCCTCAAAAATGGTTCTTAATATGTTCTTGGCTGAACCACCAAAAAACATTTTTAAGAGTGGTAATATTTACAATATCCCTAAAGCTGAACAGGTGAATGTGCGTATATAATGCTGTCTTAATTCAGTGCTTGGTGGTTTTAAAAATATTATATTCTGAATTGTTTCTAGTCACCTCGAAAGAGAACTCGTTTGACGCGGACATGCACCTGCCGCCCAAACTGCGCCGGCTCTACGGCCCCGGGGGGAAATACCTGGACTCCGGGAGGGGGTTTCACGAGCATCTAGAGAAGGGTGAGAGGGAGAGACTGCTGGACCAAGCCTGTGAGAGTCTCAAAATCAGCCAAGCGCCACAAGTCAGCATCAGCCGTAGCAAGTCGTACAGGGAGAACGCGCCCTTCAGCCAGAGCCCCGAGCACACGGCCCAGGAGCTGGTGGAGCTCAGCACGCTGAAGTTTGAAGAGGACGTTGTCAAAGAGGAGGCGTGCGGAGACGCCAGTCTGTCTCCCAAGGATGAAGAGAGCCTGCACAACGATGGGGATGTAAAAGATGGAGAGGACAGTGTGTGTCTGTCGGCCGGCAGCGACTCGGAGGAGGGGATGCTTAAACGGAAGCAGAGAAGATACAGGACTACCTTCACCAGCTATCAGCTGGAGGAACTGGAGAGGGCCTTCCAGAAAACACACTACCCTGATGTGTTCACCAGGTAGAGATACCTACCGCTTATTATGGTTTATAAACGATGACAGAAAAAAAAATCCTAAGTCATATTATGAACAGAATGCATGGCTTAAAATAAAATAAAACTAGAATAGCCTTGGTATTTTTCCTAAATATTAAAAATGCATATAAATAAAACAAATAATGTATATTGTTAAATTCAGATCTGTATATATTTTAACTATCATCTAAATAACATCACTAATCCATAGCCTACTTTATCTTTCCAATACAACATTCGAAGAAATCAGCAATTTAATATTTATATTTAAATTATAAATATACAAAAAAATCTAATATTTGTAAAAAAAATACAAAGCCCCAGATGTATATTTTTGATATTATGTAAACATCAATCAATTAAAAAAGGGTACATTCGTGAAATAAATCATGAAACCTTTGTGGCCAACACTTCTGTTCTATATTCCGTTTAGAAGTTACATTTTATTCTATTTCGCTTTCCTTGAAAAAAAACCGCACAGGTTGATTGTTCTATATTAAATCGAGGAGATAATCGGCGTGACATTCTGTAGTAGATATCAGAGAAATAATCACTGAAATGTGTGCACACTCGTATATGTCCTGTCATGTACAATTTATTCTTATTCATACTCACATTATTCTCTACTATACTGCTAGTATCACTGTGAACATTCGTGACCGTCAAAATAAAGATACGTGGCCTTAAAAGAGCTCAAGCCAGCAGCAGCCTACTTCAAACTCAAATATATCAATTCATCGTTTTAATTAAGAGGTTTATTTAAGTTTGACTGTTATAAAGGGGTTATAGGCAATTTTATTTAGTGTCAGTGATAAAATGCTCATTTTTGGGTTCATGTTATTTTGGAACAGCATAAAAAAAATTAAGCCATAAAAACGACAAGACAAACTGAAATATAGGTTATGTTAAGCATTATAAACAAATAAAATGTCATGCTTTAAATAAAATAGCATTAAATACATAGAAAATGTGATGTATTTTGTCCTTTGAGGTATACTATTTTGTTTATTAAACAATATTTATTATTATTATTATTATTTATTAAATGTTGCTATACAATGTGTGTTCTTTATTTTATAAGGGAAATCAGTTCCAATTTGAACATTAATACGAATTCTGTATTATTTTGAAAATATAGCCCTACATTTATTCGTTTTTCGTATAGTCACGTTGCATAAAAGAAAAATAATCAATATGCCACAAACATAAGCCTATCAAATAAAAAAAACATCAGTCTGTCTAATGACAAATTTACCCGAGGACCATTTTTCTTTAACCAAAATGTTCGTTGTTGATCATGAAATATCGATGTTTATATTGACGTGGTAGATAATTGTCATAAATTTAGCCAGGTATATTTTCAGTAAATGCTCAATTGTCATATAATAGTCTAGATGCCATTATTTCCATCATTATGTTGTTACAGTCAGTGCACTAAAGCCTCGCCCACCGAAACGAGCCATTATGAAAACCGTACAAGTTATCCGTTCGATTCTCATCAACTCCAAATTGCTTTCATAGGTTTCTGACAATTTAGGTAAAATCTGTTTTCTTGCGGTGTTTGTGGGTTTAAAAAAATCCCGGCACACATTTTGATGATCTATATTTTCTATTCCAGAGAGGAGCTCGCGATGAGGCTGGATCTGACAGAAGCGCGCGTGCAAGTGAGTGCTTACTTTTCTTCCTTTCCAGCACAAAAATAAATCACATTGAAACGCATAATACTATTAACGAGTACTGTATAAAACACAATCGAGAACATTGACTCCATTCAGATGTTAAAAGCATTGAAATTGAAATAAATTGCCTATAATATGACAACTTGTCGACATTTTGAAGGTAAAGATTAACTGCGAATTCTTGCCATTTGCTTACTTAGACGTTAAGACAATATACCTAATGGTCTATATTTAATTTCATTTTAAAGTGACAATCGTAAACTTGGTTAAATGACTTGTACGTCATGGCAAGGTCTTTCCTGTTATCGAAAGTTATTATACACAATAGAGCGAACATTTTAGCGGCAATTACAAAGACGCCCCTGATTCATAAAAGCGCACTTAGCGAGAGAGCAAACACTGCTATTGCAGGGAGAAAATGGTGTTTGAATTCTCATCGCCGGCGCGGGGGAGAGGGAGGGGTAGGGGATAATGCTATTTGATTTCCCATTTTGTGATTGCAATAGACCGGCATTGATCCGATGCTTTGCACTTGGAACGAGTGAGAGACTATTAAGGGTGTTTGCCACCCCTCCTTTCTCTAGTCAAAGCGTGGCTCGCATGTTCAAGCCCAACTCTCATAACCAAAGAGACAGTGCAAACAAGAGGGAGCTCCCAGGGTTATTGGCCGTGTAAAACAACAGATGTCAATTTGGAGATGTGGGAGGACAAATCACTTAACAGGCTCGATCAGTAGGTGATAAAGCTAATAAATGCCCCAGGGGCCACGTAATGCAAAACGGTTTGGAGCATGTGTGAGGGGGGCCGAGGTCCCTGTTGGTTTGTCTGTTGACACTTTCCTTCATTATGAAGTCCCTGTCTGCAGGTCGTGTTCTTGCTGCACAACCTGGTGGGGTTTAGCAGGACAGGAGGGGGATCGTGGGAAAGTTAAATAGCCTTTTCAAGCAACTTACATTTGGAGGAATTTAATTTAAAGTGCATTAATTGTTATTGGATGCTGTTCAGCTGTTATTCCGACATCTTTTGTTAACACGGCTCTTAATTACCACGCTCCACCCCGTTTTTTGCTCTACCCGAACCAGATTTTAATTAGCAAAGTTAGGGTAACAGACCGTAAGTTTGGGGCCATGTAATTACCCTTGACTTCCAGCCTATTTGTCACCTCATTAAAGCGAACCAAATATTGCACATGAACAAGAGCGACAAGCTCATGCTTTTAAACGACCATGCAGGCTGTCAGGTGGAATATTAATGGCTCTGGATCAGAAACGGGAAGGGACAACTTCTCAAGGCCAGCTATTTAAGCGTGTTCCTCACTCCAAACTTAATGGCATAGATGCATTCATCTGAACACCAGCAGTTATTAGTAAAGTTTGGACTTTAATGAGGCTTCGCTCCCAACTCTTAGGTTTGGTTTCAAAACCGAAGAGCAAAGTGGAGGAAACGTGAAAAAGCAGGTGTCCATGCTCACCCCACGGGCTTGCCCTTTCCCGGGTCGCTGGCAGCCGCTCACCCCCTGAGTCACTACCTGGAAGGAGGACCCTTCCCACCTCACCCCCACCCAGCTCTGGAGTCAGCGTGGACCGCCGCAGCGGCAGCTGCTGCTGCATTCCCAGGCCTGGTACCACCTCCAAACAGCTCCGCCCTCCCTCCTGCCACACACCTCGGCCTAGGAGCCTTCCTGGGCACAGCGATGTTCAGGCATCCGGCCTTCATTGGACCTACTTTTGGCAGGTAAAGACCATTTGCAATCACATGGTTCCAAAAGCTTTTGCAGTGATGCCATAGAAGAACCATTTTGGGTTCTCCAAAGAACCTATCAGTGAACAATTCTTAAAAGAACAATTTTTCTTAGTGAGAAGAACTTTAAAAAAAACTTTTTGCAGTCTAAAGATCTTTTTGTGCAAGGTCAAGGTTCCATTGATGTTAAAGATTCCTCATGGAACCATAGATGCCAATAAAGAACCTTTATTTCTAAGAGTAAATATCACATCTAATAAATGCCCATGGCTCTTCTGTTGTACCCTGGACTGGAACTCTCTCTTCTGTTTAGACTCTTCTCAAGTATGGGTCCTCTGACCAGTGCTTCCACGGCCGCCGCTCTCTTGCGCCAAACTGCACCGCAAATGGAGGGTCCAGTGCAGCCGCCAACAACCCTACCAGAACCATCTTCCTCATCCTCTACAGCCGCCGACCGCAGGGCATCCAGCATCGCAGCTCTGCGTCTCAAAGCAAAGGAACATTCAGCCCAGTTGACCCAACTGAACATCCTGCCATCCGGCACAGCGGGGAAGGAAGTGTGCTGATCCTTCTCCTTAAAAACAAAACAAAATATGAAAGAAACCATCTCAACAAAAAGCACGACCAAATCCCTATAGCACTAGCACACCGGAGACCCGTTTAACACTGGAGTCGTCACCAAGTCACTGCGCCTCCCTCTGGACATCATCACTATAATTTACACAGTGCACCAAATATGTTTCAAAACCCTGAACATAAAGATTCTAAGTGTAATGTAGGCATCTCAGAGGGTAAGTTAGGGAGGCTGTGCTTGGTAAAGTCATTGAGGCGGGTCTTTGGGTCAGGAGCAAATGTGAAAGACATTTATACCCACACAGAGAAGAAACATTGGAACCACACTGCAATACACACAGAACTCGACATTTCTTCCTAGTCTTCTCTCAATGCTGAAGCAGAGATGGGTCAATATGCCAAAGGGAACTGCCACAACCTGCTACCCATCCTGAACCATATCCTTTCACGTTTGGCCTCAGTATTGGCAAAACAAATCACATTTCTGAGAACGAATACTCAGCTTTACTTTCTGTTCGTTTCCAACTCTTGTGTTAAATATGATATTTAGGAGGGAAAAAATATGAAAAAGAAATGCTTTGTTTTAATTTGAACAATGTGAAAATCTAAACTTTAGCCTGTTTACTGATCTGTTAAGGGTATCCTGTATATATAGCTCTGTTTAAAAAAGGAATGAAATTGGGGGCAAAATGACAAGAAAAAAATCGTTTATTTCAAAAGATGTTTTGAGAATATGCTCTCCGTGTAGTACTGTAGGAATGGTTTCACGTAGATTCATCCTTTGTTCGTTTGATTCCAATTTTAGATTTTTAGATGATTATTTATGTCTGCCTGGTAGAGAGCTTGAAATCCAGACCGGGAAGTTTTGCTATTCAGTGGGAATTGTCCCTGTCGCGCGCAGGGGCCAAGACAGAATAAAAGAAACTGCTGAAACATAGACCCTTCTGTATTATTTACAACTGATAATGCGAATTGAATTGACTGAAATAATAATTGTACACTTTTTAAAGGTTATCAATCATTTTATTTTCATATTTTATGATATTGTTTTTATATTTTAATAAATAGTTAAAAATTAAACAAAACACCCTACTAGGCTACTTGGAAAACGAAATATTTCTGCAGTTCTAAAATAAAGCAAATAAAACTTAACTACATCATTATATAGCCTATATTTAAAATAATATAGCCTATAGTCTATTTGGTGAAATTAAGTGTCGATCACAAAACAATATGTTACGAAATGTAACTAGGCCTAGTAGGCTAAATTGAATAACCGCGAAATTTTAGATTATTTTACTATCTAATGATCATACACATATATTATAGTGCCGATTTATAACCATACTAGTTTATTTATTGTAAATGTGTAATTATTCGGTGGGGAGCCTGGAGTCACTAATAAGAGGAAACAATTTAAGTGGTCACTTAAAACACGAATCAATTAACTTACCACATAACAGTTCAGTGTGGCTAACTGCACTCATAAACATTCATGTCGTCGAAAGAGCCTTTTTTGTTCGTTTCAGCTTGCTATAAACGATTGAGAATCATTCATGTCGAGCATAACCAAATACCGTGTTTATTTGTATTTAGTCAGATGATGATATTCATGACGGCTCTATTCTTCAAGCCTTGACAAAACGCGGCTTGTAATTATTCCGCCATCTCATCCGCTGTAGGCCTTACAACTTGTAGAGGCGCTAAATTGGACGCAACATCTGTAAATACCCAACTCCGTTAAGTCCCTTTCTCATTAATGAAGTAACAAGCAGTTTATCAAAAAGTCTTTCTTTCGAATTCCTTATTTAATTCCCCAAATCCCTCTCCGCTGGATCTCACGCGCAAAGCGATGCCATTACCGCAATCAATGCGCTCCATTCAAACGAAGTCATTTTCGCCCATTTGAGCCGTCTATGGTGTCGAACCAAATCGCGTGAAATTACCTCAAGGATTAATTTTCTTCTTTATCACGCGCGCCGCTGAAAAGACTTCTCCTTTCCTTGTTTTACCCGCGCTAATCCGTTTCATTATGACGCCACAAACACGCAGGGTCAGTGAAGATGGAACGAACGAAATGAAGACGGGTTGGGAGGCGTGGGGATCAGTGCTCCTATAACGCCCAACAAATTCCTCTCCTAAATATCGCGGGTTAAGGACCCCCCTCTCGCGGCAAGTCCGTATTAAACATGTTGGCATGCGAGAATATGTTCAAAGGAGCATTAAGCAAAGGAAACCAATTTTCTCTCCAGTGCCATACCTCCATGCGAGGTGCATAGACCCCCCCCCCCTCTATTTGTGGAAGGGACCACTGGAGCGTGCAACCACTTCTGTTGGGATTTTTATGAGATTTTCCAGAATGCCTTAATCTTATTGTGAACATTATTAATGAATCACAAACCAATTTGCTCGTAATATCTGGGGAATGTTCGCCACAATTGTAGAGGCATTGACCTGAAGTGCTTAGGGCGACTTTCTGTTTTCAATGCGTGAATGAATGAAGAAACAGGCTTTGTGGAGACTAAATTTGCCTCTCTATTTGTGGAGAGTGTGTAGATGATTCATTGCCAACGTAATTCTGACCACAAAGTACCCTCAAGAGTGCCAAAACACCTGTTTGGGAAGCAATAAAAATCAAATGCACCAAGTCATTCCAGCAAAATGAGTGCATGTTTGATTTTCAAATAGCAATTCAAAACCTAATTTAAACATATCAGACAAAAATGGCTTTAAGTGTTAATAAATTATACATATATATATATATATATGGATATGTCTTAAAAAAAGTTAATTGTATAGCTATTTTAGTCTTGTGCTCAAGGTCATGACAATGCCTTTATTAGAAAAAAAATTTCTACAAATATCAAGTTTTTGATCTGTAAATATACTTTACTGTACAAACTCTTGGTAGAGATTCCATTTTTTAAATCATCTTATACTGACAAACCCATTGTCCTTAAGAGTTCATTATGAAAAGCTTTTATTTATGGAATTGTGCATCATTTTAATAATCCTTATGATGGTAGCAGGGTAGATACCTTACATCTCTTAATATATAAAACAAATTATTAACAAACACAAAAGAATAAACAGAGATAATATTTTTTTCTCAAAGTCAGAATGGCATCTTTGCAGAAAAATATTCTGGATTTTATCAATGGTAACTTTTAAAAGTCATTGTTTACATGTTCCCAAGAAACATTAAATCTCAAAATACGTGTACACTAGTTCATAAATGCATGGTCAAATTTCACATGCATTCCCTTGATTTTAGCACACTGGGCTGTGCTTTAACAACCAGCGAATAATCACGCTTTTCCATCCCGACACAGCTCGAGACACCGGGGGTAGGTGAAAGCACTAAAGGCGCTTTGATGAGCCTTTCGTCTCCTATTGGAGCAGTAGAGTAAGAAATCACGGTGAAAAGGGCTGAATGGCGGGCCATTGGAACCCTGTCCCCTTTTGGTGCGCCTTAATTCCTTCGTCTCTTTTACCCTCATCCAATTAGTCCAGTGTATTAAGCGGTTTATCATCTCATAGCCTGCTATTCAGAGAAACAAGAGGAGCACTTTGCAATAGGGCCGGCTTTCCTTTTGACACCCACGGGTACTTACATATTCCGCGATGCCATGAATAATAGAGAAAGAATAGGGCACTAATTCCCTCATCAAAGAGAACCTTGTCCACCGCTTTGCTCAACACCACCATTCTGGTCAAAAAGACAGGCAATAAAGCTTAGCATAACAAAAACGAATCATTCTTATTAGCTTAGTGGGCTAAATTAATGCAAAGCCTCGTCTGCATTGAGTGGCCCAGTTTGAAAACAGCCTCCGCGGGCACGACAAAAGCACGTTCGCGGTTAAAGGAATGTCCTGTTGAAAGCCCCACATCATGCGACGACTTAATCTCATAAAAGTGCAACATAACATTCGGGATCTACCTGCATCTGTTAAGTTTAGTTCCAGAGAGCACATTAAGCTAAATGTATATATAGGCCAATATGTGTTTAATACATCAGCAGCAAAGGCCTACAATGCGCAAAATGCCTTCTGTCAAGCTGCGGACAGAAAGTAGCTCTTAAGTGTTGCTGCACTCTCCAAGGTCGGTGCCATTAGTCGCAGCCGTTTAAGGCGATTTTTTTTCAAGCATGGCATTTATGGAAATTGACATCTGATGAAATGGTTTAAGACATCGTCTAACTGTCATTATAAACACATGGAATGAGCGAGTGAAGCACCACATTCTTAAAACCGACTCGATTTAAGTGGACTAATCTCCTCGCTTTCACACACTCTTGGCTTGCCATTCTCCAGGTCTTGAAAATGGAGCCTTCCATTTGGAGAAGTTAACTCGCCCTCTTCAAATGTGTAAATGTCATCACTCCCTACAGCATGATGAAATAAAATAATCAAAAAGGGGGGAAAAGGGAAATGTGAACATTTTGTGAAATACTTTTATTGATGTTTCCGTATCAAAAACAATTAAGAATCTTGAGACACTTTAATAAGCAATAAACATTCAAAATATGCAACACAAGCTGCCACAACGATGCAATACGTCTAATAAATTTGCAACATACCAGCTGAGAGCATTTCAAACACGAGTTCAATCGTTCGAAACTCCACAAATCACTGGCTACCTCTGTATCATTGGCTAATTGCTGTGCTGTTAAAGATGAAGGGGGAAGTAGAGAAGTCATTACTGAACTAAGACCCCTTCAAACCGCTACAAGCCCCCCATGAACTTGCCTGTCATTACCCCTGATTGTTATCTCTAAAAACCCAGTGTGTGTGGTGCTACCGGGGGAGTGGGGGGCTGGGTGTGCGTTGAGGGCGTCTTTAGCCCCTTATCATGGCCATTTTACCACAGATTCATCATCGATTAGACTTGGACAAAGGCTAAATGGGATGGGACACAAGTACACAGATTAGAGCGAGAGACAGGTGCTCAAATATGGAAAGGTTTGGTGATTACATGCAGATTGACTGCGAGCTCGTCACCTTTGACCCTAATTCACGTCCAAGTCGTGAGGCACAAAAACGCTGTCAGGGATTACAAATGTAAAGCGAGTGAGCTAGAAAACAGCAGAGTTTACAGAATCACAAGGTGTATTTACAGCAGACAGGAATTAAAAGATGAAATCATAATATTGTACGGTTTTTCTTGGTGGGAGGATAGGCATAAATATTATACCATATCTGATTACCCAGGTTCGCTTCAGGACAGTTGGTCAATACTTGAAAGCTGCAAAGGCCTGGAACAGTTTGGCGAGGTTGACCTCAGAGTATCCGCTTGTGGAGAGGACGTTGTCTGTTACATCCTTCAACATTTTGTACACATCCTTGTCTTTATTCCAGCTGTCTCGGTTTAATTTCTCTGAAAAAAGAATGAGACAATGTTAAAATCACCAGACTGTTAAAACTTTTTAAAGCCATTACGATCCTCTTGCCTTTCCATAAATATAAAGGAGGATATTTATTTTCAATGTTTAAACACCTATTTACACTGTAACAAAAATAAATCAATAAAAAGCATGATATTAAGACAATTAGGGATGCAGTGATTATAGATTTTGTTGGTACGATTATAGTCTGAGGAATAATCCCGGTTTCACGATTATTATGCATTTATTCATTTCACAATATAAAATCACATAAACACTCTTTAGATATTAAAGTGTTATTTATTGCTGCCTTTTGAAACAGAAACAACACCGTAACCAATAATACAGCACAAAATAATAATACTAAAAAAAAAGTCCATCTCTCCTATTGGAATTAAAAAGGTGACCTCTGCTCTATAAACATCCATGTATTTCCCTTTTGAAAATAACAAATGGAAATGAATCACAAATGTATTTGGGGATTTCATTTTGTATATTTCAACATTTCTTTTAGACCTGAGGTACAGAACTTGGAAAGATGGTGAAAAAAATTGACTTGTGAATAATACTATAACAGGGATGATAAATCACAATGTTAATGAAGTATTATTGCTATAAGACTAATATTAACCTTATTTATCCCACAGAGGACACTGCTACTAATGAGGGGAATAAACTAAACTATTATTGTAATCAACTGTCATCCATACTTATTCATTTTAATAATCTTTATTCATCTGATTTTACATATGGCCTGAGAAAACCATGTGTATTATTTTGGTTTGTGAGATCGAGATCGAGCTGCCCACACAAACATTTAGGAGGACAGAAACTTGTTGTTAATGCTGCCCAGCGACTTTCATTAATAAAATAGCTTAGATACTGGATTGCTATATTATATTAATCAGCAAAGAGAGGGTAAAATGACTGTTTAAATATCTAAACTCAAATCTTCAATTGTTTGTAGTGACGCGCAGATGCAGGTAGACTAATTCACAAACGCAACTGTCACTCTCTCTCTCTAGGTGCGTTTCCATTACCCTTCAAATTGCACAAATTAAAATTGCGAATTGAAAATACGCCTAATGGAAACGCGTCAATTTCGCAAAAACTCCCATATATCACAAAAAAGCTTTTACGCTTGCATGAGGTAGTTTTTCAGGCAAATCGAAATAGGAATATTTTGCAAAACTGCAATGGAAACTTTTTTTCTGCTTTTACAGGTCACATGACGTATGTAAAATGTCATATTATCATTGTTCAATGTACTATAACCTCCAATAAACACTTCATACCTGGTCGCTCTCGAATATAAGGGACCTTTCCTGCCATTAATGCTTAGATAATTTACACTGCACACGTCCGCAGTGAAGTGTGGCTCAGATATGGCGACTGAAGCTGACGATCTAGTCAATGCTTGTTTATTCCAGCCACACCACGCATGTTTCTGAACTAAGTGGCTCTTTGAGCTGCCTCTGTAAAAATACACGCCTATGCCTCCTTTGAATAAATATATCCAAAATCCGTCAAATCTCACCAAAATCCATTGCCATGACTTATCGAGAGAGGTAAAAGGTTACGTTTTAGTCGCATAATATCTGTCATTTCAAAACTTTCATTATCGACATTTAAAAAAATATCACCAAAGTTTTGCGCAAATTTGTAATGGAAACGCGCCTACTCTCTCTCTCTCACCACACTATTTCATCTCTGTCTGAAGCGGGCAGAATGCTAGAGCTAACGAACTTTGCGTCAGGTGGTCCTTGCCTTCACGTCGTGCATTAAAATAGTTTATTTCACAATGAGAACCGGTTGGCTAGCCGTGCATTATCCCTTATCTATACTCTTTAACAGCCATTTTTACGGCAATATTTAAATGACGCCCTGGTTTGTTCCTCTGTCACAGTTAATTTAGTGTGTGTAGCAGTATCCGTGTCTCTGATAAGCACAGCATTTTAAGCTGATGCACCGCTTGTGTAACTTTGTCATCGTTTTGCGCAATTTGCAACAGTTCCGTTCCGTGCAACAGAAACACTCGGTGTAGCGAAGCCTTTACGATTAATTAAGTGTGACGTTTTAAAGCGTGGTTAATAGTAAAACCGGTTAATTGCTGCATCCCTAAAAGACAATATTACATAACTGATACATTGTGATTTTGCTAAGGCCAAACTATTAAAATTAAATCATTAAAATATTATGAAAAATATTTACTTTATTTAATAAACATTTTAGTTTTAAAGATAATATTGTCCTGTGACCCACGATCAAGTTGCTGTAGCAAAGTGAAAATCTGATAAGATGCAAAAGTTTATTTTTGTCACTTATTGAATGTCATAATGAAAAGTTAAAAGCTTCTCAAAGTAATTTTTTATTATTATGAGTTCAGATGTAAACTTTGACTAGTTAGCATGTTAGAGAACAAACAGTCTTTAGAAAGCACAAACATTGTGGCCAATTTTTTTTAAATAAACAAAAAATATTAATATCAAATTCTGCAGTAAAACTCTACTGAAAAGGACAATTAGAATACCAAAAATATTTGATTATACTAAACTAAATATATTGAAACAGTATTTTTTTGAAAGTACATCACCTTGTGACATTTTCTCAACCATACATTTGGTTATAAATATATTTTAATCAGATTTTCATTTACTTCCACCTACATGCAACTACAAAAAACATGAGCGTGACAGCAAGCAGGGCTGGAGTGGATCCATAACGAGTCAAAACTGATACGAAAAGAAAAATATCAGTCATAATATCGAACTATGCTCACGGACATGTGCTTGAGGAGGTCTATCAAGTATCATTTCAAATGAAAGTCTTTGAGAATCGATAAGGAACCAGCAATCCAGGCAGTTTGAGGCTAGAGCGCTGGCAAGAGGGGCTAGGTGTCTGCAGAAGCTAAATAGACTCTTCTGCCAGGGGCCACGGGGTCATGCAATCGGGTCGATATCCAAGGTCATTTATCCCATCAGGAGGGCCTTCAATACTATAGAGACGATAGAGGAGTCAACGGCAGGCTAGCAGGACTGAATGAGAATTACAGACTGAATCAAAAGCCTTTAACCAAAGACTTTTGTTAAAAGAAAGTCTTTCCTTTGAGAAGAAAGAGCCAAGACTAGTATTTACATGAATGTACCTTGAGACTATGTAAATGCCTGGGCTGAAATATGATCCTGCACTTTTTATTAACATAAAACGTTTTTTATACTTGAAAGATGACTGAATCTGTGCCTCCTTAAACGTTGCTGAGCACCCAACTGGTGGTCTAGGACTCAATCACAGTCCATCTCCATTAGCAGGTGTAGTAGAAACAGAGTTGCCCCATGGGGGAAGAAAGGTCAATCGTAGAAAGTGGCCAAACACGAACATCAAAAAAGGGGATAGCATTCCAAACGCACCATCTGCAGAGCCGCTTATCATTATCGTGCACACATTTTTACCTCTAGAAGAAAGAGACGTGAACAAACAGAATGCTGGTACATGGAATAGGGAGGGGGGACTATTTACCTGAGGAAAGAAAGAAAAAGGGGGGCTGAAGAAAGATGATGATGCATGATCAAGGGAAAGCAATCATGTCATCATTTTTGAAAAGTGGGAGAAAATAATTTTTTTTTTCCTCTTTCTCCTCTCCTCTTCTTCATTCTTTTCCCTCAATCACTGTGTGCAGAATGTATAAAAGAAACCTAAAAAGCCACAGAGGATGTCAGAGACCTCGCGTTCCCTCCCGGCCCGGCAGGGGTCGCGTTTAAAATAAATAGCATTTTTAAGAGGGAGAAAAGGTGTGAAGAGATAGTGAGGGACGACGTGAGAAAAAGAGTGGAGCAGACAGCAGAAGAAAGAGAGGAATACGGAGCGAAAGAACAGACGAAAGAAGAGAAGGCGGTGGGTGCGACAGAGGACTGGCGAAGACAGTCCGGAGAGAGAGAGTGTATCAGCTTCCATGTGCTCTAACAAGGTGTAAATACAATAACAAGCATGTAATTAAGTGAGCATGATGAAGTTAATGGGGATCATACATTCCATTTGGGCTGCTTATGAATATTCTATTAGATGTTATCAGGCAGCTGGAATAGCTTTTAATTTAATCATCATTCCGAGCAGAGAAAAGTTCTTTGTGCGAGTGTAATTGCACAGAATGAATAATTGATTTGACAATCGCACCCGCGGATTTCCAGCAGCTCAAGGCAGGCAGAGCATGGGGGAGAAGGGCTGGGGGAGGGCACGCGCGTCGTGCCCTGAAGAGGTTGCCGAGGAGCTCGCCTGCAAATTGAGCACTATCAGTACACAGATAAAGGACAATTTCTATTTTATCAATGCAGTGAAATTACATTACTGCCTGAACATAATCACACTGCCCACACTTAAGAGGAGACAAGGTAGAGAGGGAGAGCGAATTAGAAAGAGCAAGAGATACAGAGAGCGACAGATGCGGAGAGCAGGAGAGAGAGGAGGAAATGGAACGTAGGGCTTGCCTAAAAGACGTTATGAATTGCTCTTCATGAAAAGAATGAAATCAGAGTTCAACATGATTTGGAAGTCATTGATATGGGATATATAATTTTTTTCGAAACTGCATAAAAAACTGTTTTATTATGGAAGGACTCCTGCCGTGCATGAAATTGCCTCCACATTTAACTCAGTAGCTGCAATCAGGCGGAGGACTGTGGTTTACATGTAGATCAGACTAAGAGTCTGCATCTAAATGTCTCTCATTTCTCACACGCGTATGTGCCGATATACACAAAGAAAAAGCACCCCACGCACGCTGCGTGCAGACACAATGCGTGTGTGCGATATAATCCGCTCACAGAGCCACTGAGAACATTGGTGAAGTAGGTTGGACAGGAGGATCATGGGAGTCAAACGGGACTTTTTGATTAATTTTTACTGTCAGAAGGCCAGAGACTGCAGTGGGTCTGTAGATGAACATTACAGTACAATTTGCCCAAAAAAGTGAGGTATAGAGATGCCTTAAAATGTAATGCTTTTAATGCATTTAATGTCGTAATTTAATAAAAATATATATGTAATAGTATTTTATAGGGATGTAATGATATCAAAATCTCACGGTACTACAATAACTCGATATGAAGTTCATGGTACAATATATTTTGCAATATATATATATATATATATAAAAAAGGACAAATAAAGACTTCGAATAAAACTTACATTTTGTATACTTTAAAATTAAATTATTATATCTAATTCACTTTGAGAGTTCAAAAAAGTTAAGAGCTCCACTCTTAACTGAGAAAACTTAAGTCAGGAAAAAGTCACTGAATTGACTTGTACCTGAACTTTAAAGGGGACTCAACACTCTTTTTAGTTGTTGTATAGGCTACTGTCTCAAAATACATTCACACTGGTCTTTTAGGAAACCAAACAAATAAGAATTGAATAATAATAACAACACTTTTATATTATTGTAATTCCTATGACAGTAATAGCTATATATTGTAATTTAATTACACTGTAAAATAAATGAAAATTAATATTTCTGGGTATATTATTATTAGAGTAGGGAAATTACAATACTTCTTTCCTAATTTCTACACTTTGAAAGAGATATTTTAAATTTGGACTGCAGTAACGTCAATTTAAACCGCTAGCTGTCAGCAATTCATACTGCACTTTTAAGTTTTTTTTGGGACGGAAATGACTTTTAGAGCTTTTATTTTGAAGGAAAACTCCAGCTTCAGTGAAAACAGGCTTACAAAAACTCTCAATACAAATCTAGTGAAATGCTATAATCGTCTGCTGCGAGAATGCATAACTGGTGGCCGCTCCATTCCCAAACGCGTGTTAAACTCACAGCACATGCAATAACGAGTTCACTGCATTCACTGTGAACTGAGCCGTTCTGAGGCGCAGAAAACACCGGATCACGATCGCCTGAACGAAGGGTGCGCTCCGCTTTGAAACGCACAGCGAAAACAGACTTGAAGGAGGGTTTAAACCATATTGTGCTTTCGGTTTTATTTCGTTAGAACAAGTTTAAATATACTTAAGAAACAACACTTTTTGCCCAGAAGACCTATCGTTTTATACGATCATGTGACCACAATGATATAGAGACAGTTTTGCTATTGTGATATCCTAGTATATTACATATACACTATATACACTATATTGGCAAAAGTATTGGGTCACCCCCTTCTAATGAAAGGTTTGACTACTTTAGTAATTTCCATGAGTACAAATCTTAATGTTTAAGCATATAATGATATTCTAGGGAATTGTTTGCTTCTAATTTTATAGCAACAGTTTGGACAGGACCCTTTTCTATTCTAACATGACAGTGTCTCTGTGTATAAGGCAAGGATCAGAGAGAAATGATGATTCAGTCAGTGTGGAAGAACTTGACTGGTCTGCAGAAAGCCAAGTCCTAATCCCAGCTGAACACCTCTGGTGTGACTTTAAATGCAGACCTTGAGCCAAAAATTAATCACCAAACACCAATGACTTGTACATATGGGTACATTAATTTCAAAACTGTTGAAACAGAGGTGAAAATAAAAATTTTAAGTACATAAATTATGTACAAAGTTTTCATCTTTGTTGCCAGTTTGGAAGTGCCTTTTCTCTTCTAAAGAAGGGGGTGTCCCAGTACTTTTGTGTACAAGAATGTACAAGTCATTGGTGTTTGGTGATGAATTTTTGGCTCAAGGTCTGCATTTAAAGTCACACCAGAGGTGTTCAGCTGGGATTAGGACTTGGCTTTCTGCAGACCAGTCAAGTTCTTCCACACTGACTGAATCATCATTTCTCTCTGATCCTTGCCTTATACACAGAGACACTGTCATGTTAGAATAGAAAAGGGTCCTGTCCAAACTGTTGCTATAAAATTAGAAGCACACAATTCCCTAGAATATCATTATATGCTTAAACATTAAGATTTGTACTCATGGAAATGACTAAAGTAGTCAAACCTTTCATTAGAAGGGGGTGACCCAATACTTTTTGCAATATTGTGTATGTATATATTCAATTCTAAATTTATTAAAAAGATATAAAAAAATCTAAATCTGCATTTCGAAAGAGAAAAAAGTATAAAATGCCAAATTTGAGATTAATTGCATTAACTATAAAGTAAAGCTCAATTAAATGACATTAATGGCAACCCAACTTTAACCTTTACTGAGATGAAAATCAACTGGATCAGGCATTAGAGCATGTTAAGTGGTTTGAATCTGGCATTGTGAGTTGAGGTGAGAGGACAGGTTACAGACAGTGATTTCCTTGGATATAGATACTTGAGAGAAGGCATTTTCTTTCTTTTACCTCACTTTCTGTGTGCATGTGTGTGTGCGAGTGTGTATTTGTGTAAAGGGGGGTTGGGGGGCCAATTTCCATCAGTCTTTTCTCTCTGAAGGAATCAGGTAATCTAGTGAGGAAAAGACTGCAAATGGATAAAGCACTGACCAGCAATTTCACCATCAAGCAACAGAGGGATGAATTCACCACGGCCCTCCTTCCATCACAGCCCTGCAATGCATCCCAGCAGAACCAAACCACAGCACCACCCCTGGCCAAGACGACACACTGCAGCCCATCCAAACAAACTCCTTCAAGGCAGCGTGTAATTTTAACTCCTCTCCGGGCTTAACTTCCCAGACCGACCAAAAGGTTCATTCACCCCTTCTCATTGTTCAGACGCCTTCCAGCGACCACGGCCGAAGACAGCTGGAGACTTCTAACCTCCAGCCTCAGCGTCCAGCAGAAACGGCTCTCTCTTGCTCAATCTACCAGCAACGTACGTCTCCAGTTATCTAAAGCTCCACAATAACAGCAGAGCAGACAGAATAGGGGGAAGATTGGTTTTTCTATTGTGCTGCTGTTCTGGCATAATGCCCACTTTAAAAGCAATTCCTCCGTCATCAGAGACAGACAGAAAATCTGGCAGATACGACACTAAATGTCTCATGGTGTGAGGGGGAGGTGGTTGGTAAATTACAAGAAGGCGTGCGTTCATGTGTGTGTGGGAAGAGGGCAGCTAAAAGTTTTCTGAACTGTACTTTATTCCACTATCTCTCCCGAGCGTTCCCATCGCCGTCAACAGCGGCGGACCACAGCTCAACCCTCTACCTTTGTTCGCTGCGCTCTTGTAATTGGTGCAAATGCATTGAAGAAAACACTTTGGTGGTGCAGCGTAACACGCTTCTAGAAAGATGTACAAACACAACCTTCTAAGCCCTTGTGTGGTTTATTGTGAAGTTATGATTATTTTCATTTTACCATTTGACCATCCAATGACACGCATGATTTGAATGGCATTACAAACCTGCTTTTAGACTAACTGATCTACGCATGTATGAACAAATAGATGAGACCACCAAAAGACTAGAAATACATGTCAATATGCATCAGGGTTATTACACTAAAACTTTACACACACACACAAGGGATGGAAGATTCCCCGATTCGCTCGGTGCATCGGCAAAAAAAGTTAACGATGCGATGCATCGGTTTAAAAATGCGCATCGGCTACAAGTTGGCATTTGTATCGCGATGCATCGTTTCTAACAGATTTGCATCGGTAAAAACAGATTTATTTATATATAATTACTAGTGGATGTGCTACACTTTTATTGTTTAGAAAGTGACCAATAATCTGTGATCAATATTTTATATGTAGATTGATTTCTCCTCTCGAAACTGTTTCTCAAGCACGTTCTCTCATCACCGCTGCACGTGAATATGACGTATCACAACAACACCACGGAGACCTGAGGAAAAGCAGGGATTAAAAAGTCCAAAACCTGACTTGAAATAACCTAACAAATCAATCAGGGCTAAAGCGGTTATAAACGACAATGTAAGTTCACACAATCGAACTAATTTGTGCACGCTTACTCTTAAGCAGCCCATAATGTCGATCATGGATCAAATCGATCCACCACGGCAAACAGCGAATATATTTGTGCTGTTTAATGCATTAGAGATGTTGTGTTTTCCTCAGTGCATAACTGATATGTCACAACTACATTTTTAATCTGTAAATGTTAGAGAGTCATGCAAATATATCCATTTTGCTGTCAGGAGTGTGCTTACGCGAGTGGACTAGCGCTGCTGCGCGCTAAACAGGCGGAGCGTAATAATTCTGAGTCAAATATGCATTTTGCTAAAATATTTGTTGGACATTAAATGTGCCTTTTGTAGAATTTTAAACCTACATATATGTATGGGCGCGAGTGGTGGTGTTCGGCCAATTACATTTCTCTGGGTCAGTTGGTCAATCAGAGCAGACTGCGCTTGTCGGAAGGAGGGACTTTGTAGAAAATGAAGCGTTTAAGAGAGGCGGGGCATAGAGGACCTACAATAATGTACAGTATTTGAAAAATAATGTGTTTTTTGTACATTAAAGGATGTCAACATATTCTGTTACACCAAATGCACAAAATAATGATCTTTAAAAAAAGCATCATATGACCCATTTAAACTTTGGAAAAGACTCGAAAAGAAACATACATATACACATATATTTATATTTATTATAAAAAAAAAAAGACTGAAACCCTTACTAACCTGTGACCACTGTAACTAATCGCCGTTTAGACTAGCTCTTCACTGACTGGTTTATGTGGTGAAACCATTAAAAGGGGTTAAAGTCACAGCTGGCTAGTATTTTACAAATTGCAGGTCGAAACCAACATTACTGCCGTATCTTCATGTACTAGCCACCTAACCTGCTGTAGCTAAACCTGCAGTACATAAATACAAGGATGCAGTAATGGTACAGGTGCCCAGTGCGAGACAGTACATTCAGAACCCCTATAACGGCAGAGTTACATCCCAGGGTCAAAATAAGAAACTGGACCAGGTAAAAGGAAGTACAATCCATGCAGCCCTATAATTTCACCCCTAGACCCCTGTAAACCCTGCAGTCTATAATACAGTAATGTGTAGTATTATAGTGAGAGGGGAGATAACCGTTCCAAGGCTATACTTCAAAGCCGTGTGTGATGTCCTCTACTAATCCTACAATATACACGTGTACGTGCCGGAGCTACATGTATATACGGCACAGCGATAACGAAAGATGCGTGTGACACTAAATGCAACTAGAAAGTGAAAAAGTCCAAATAATAAACGGAATAAACAAATGGTTTCTGAGAACAATTGCAAAAAAAAAAAAAAAAAGAGGAGGAGGACAGGAGGAGTAACATCACCTCTCATTCCGCCTGGTGAAAATCAGGGCTAGAGGGTTAAAATCACTCCTTCAGGAATTAGAGCCCCGGCTGCAGTGATGGGCAGTGTGGCTGACAGAATGCCGCAGATTGGCCACAATTACTCGCAGAAACAACAGTCGGGAAAAAGTAAAGAAATAAAATTCCTCAGAGAAGCCAAGTCTATAATCATGTTAGGTACCCGCCCCCCGATACACTCTCCCCTCGGCCTGCTCCACGTTCTGAGTGGTCATCTATTGATTACACATTATATTTATCTACGGCTCTCGCGCCCAGCTCGGAACCTCATCGGCACATGTACAAATAAATAAATAAATGTATAAGTCTATTCCAAGAGGTCCTTTTTAATCAAGTGACATCAATCAAAAAGGATTGTGGGTAAGTAGCCACGGCTCGGCTAGCGGCGGCCGTGAGCGGTCTGGATCCTCCAACGACCCGCTGAAAACATATGCTCCATGTCCCATTATTTATGAAGGGCTATCCTTTAGCCTTCTCTCCAATTACTCGCCCTATCATTTTCCAAAATCTAAAAACTGTTTTCAATCAACATAGCCAGCGCTATTACCGAGGGCCTACGGGATGAGGAGGCTCTCTCTCACTCTCTCCCCTCTTCCTTCCATGATTGGACCGCTTTGCATTCCGCACCGCGCCGTTCCGTGATTGAATCCGTCGCCTGAATTACGGCTGTCGACTCGAGGAGCTGAGGATTCTTAACCCAACCTAGTGGCCGCCTCCAGCCGCTGTGAGGTGTGTGCGCGTAAGTGTGCACAGAGTCGGAAAAAAGTGCTGGACGAGCATTAATGGGCGATGTTTGTGAGCAAATTTCCAAGAAAATTAGTGATAAAAGACTTACGTCTATCCTCTGTCGACAGGACCTTTTTGAAGGCGTATTCCCAGTCGAAGATGAATCTGTAGAAGCACAGTTGGTTGTAGAGTGCTTTCTCTGAATACTACAATAAAAAAGAAAACAGATTAGACCAAATATTACTACTTGTAGGGTGATGAGACATACACAAAACTCCAAAGTTATGCTTCTGGGGAACAAAACAAGGTAAGAAAAGACAGGTTAACATGATTTGGCTGAAGTTGATCCAAGAACCAGGCTAAATAAAGGCTAAAATCAAGTAGCTTTCACTTATTGGTTCCAGACAAAATGCTTGGTAAAACCAAATGCTTGGCATCACCACTACAGGTATAACATACAGAATTTAACATTTAACTGCATTCAGCCATTTACTCTGGCTCTTGGCTGTTTTCTTGTGGACTTCCAACAAGTACAAATTCCATTGCACTGATGTGAAAAGAATCACAAACCAAACCAATGCTTCAATAAAATGAGTGTAAGAATACTGGGAGAACAGACTAAATTCAGTACGTCCATGCAAACCAGCCACAATGAAACTAATAATGTTTGATTAATACAAAAAATATTCTCAAAGAAGAGAAAGACAATGGTTTTTGACTGATTTTACATTGAAGTTGTCCAGTTTTTAAGGCTTTACATGGCCTTCCACCCAGTAATCCAATCCAAATCACATAATATAATACAAATTAACACTGTATTGAACATTACAAACTTGGTTAATGGTTGCAAAATGTACTTGTGACCAGTTCACTGGGCGATAAGACATTTTTGTAAAACTGTACTTAAATATTTCTATATGGTAAGTAGTGGTGACGGTATCCGTTCATTGTTTGTATGTTTGTTGTGGTTTATTTTTATTACGTTTTTTGAAACATTAAACAAATTAAGAAAATAAAAAATATAGTTTTGTAATGTTTTAAACACATATTCATATAATAAAAGATAAGGTATGTATTCAATTGCATAGTAAAAAAATAAATAAAATACTAGTGCTGAGGCCGAGGGCCCTTTGGCACCATTTTAAAAACACTGTGTACTGTATCAGTGGCAGACTTCTACAAAAAAAAGACCTGCTCATTATACAAAGTACAACTATTACTTTAACATTCAAAGCTCTTTACCAATTCTTTAGTGACACTGCGGTTGCTGATTATTCCTTTGCATATTCAATAGAACTAAAAAAAAAGAAAAGGGAAAAACCAATTAGCTAAAATCATACCGATGCAGTTTAGTACTACGTGTTATTGTCCCGGAGAAAATGAAAGGCTGAAGCGTAATGAGATTGGTGCGGCTCAATCAGGGAAAGCTGGAGAATCACCTGTGTTAATTACAGCTGCGGAGACAGGTAGTGTTTGTCATATATTCTCCACTGTCACAGACAAAGACAAACACACGCGTTCAGTCAAACCCCGAGTTTGAGTCACAGAACCTGTGAAACTGTCTGATTGGCCGAAAACAGCCAGTGTACTCCACACCTTCTCTCCTGGCAAAAACAGGAAACGGTGTTTGGTTTGTAAATTTGGCTGTAATTACCGTTAGCCATGTGTCTAACTGCCAGAGGCGCGCAGGTCGAGCGAGAGAATAAAAGAGAATGGGGAGGGAGAGAAAAAGAGAGAGAGAGAGACGTTCAGCTCTGAAATTACCTCTTTCATAATAGTTTGTTTTGATAAGGCAGCGTGTGTGGATCTGATGAACAACTGTTGCTGTCAATTTGATTAGCCATTATACTTTTATGTTAATTGCTGTTATTGGGTCACAGTCTTTCTGTGTCACCATAGAATCAGAGCGATGTGGGTGCCGGAGGAGTTTAGCAAGGGCTCTCTCCTCAGCACAACGGCTTTTAATTGCCCTCTACAGCTTCCGATGAGCCCAGCAGCTGTTGACCCATAATGCACTGGCTGGTCAACAGCCGTGCCTGTCGATTCAGCAATGCGGCCATAATGGAGCTCCTATAATCAGCGCCAGGTCGCCATGTGCGCGCGAAGGAGATCGTGAACTAAAAACGCAGTCCAAGAAATAAGTGGACGGACATGCGAGGCAGGGCCAGGACGAGCTTCACAGCTGTGCTGACAGGTGTCAAAAGGGGCGTGACCAAGGCACCGTCAAACGTTATTGAATTTAAACCCCCCCACCCCACAAACAGAGGCCCCTCCCTTATGCAGCTTTGCTCGGCTCAGTGCTTTGTTCCTGTACTGACACCATTTCAATTTTCTCCACAAATCTGCAGCATTTTCAGCCTGAGTGACTGAGGAGCAAACCAGCTGTGAAATTGCTTCTCTCCTGAGACCCCCGTCTCATCTCCCCCCTCCTTGATAGAGACGTGGCTGCCAGTGCCGTACCACCGAACCTTTGGTACAGCCCAAACGCAGCCTGCCGGAAGAGCTGGATGAAGGGGAAAAGAGAAAGTGTCAAGCGTGAGGCCTTATACTACGACCAAAGGGGTGTAAAAATAAAGTAGCTACGCTTAAAGACACTCAATGAAGATCACTGGCCAACCTTACGATGCAGATCGTTTAACGACTCCTTGCGGTCATGGTGCTTATAGGTAAACGATGTATAATATCCTCGGAGTCGAGAAGCAGAGAAAAGGGCTACTCTTTCAATTCGCATAGATCTGTGCAGCTGCAAAAGAGAGGACGTGGAAAAAAAGAAAGAAAATCTCCAAACAGTTTTAATGAGGCTTACCAAAAAAAAAAACATCTTCCAATCTGAGTTAATTTTATCTGGCTGAGCTGGAAAAGGAAGGCGATCGGCATCACAAGGTTTCATAACGAGTCAATATATGTAAATCTTTACAAGGCAAACACAGTGGGAAACAAAGACATTTAACTGAAGCGCCAGTTGATGTCTCCACTTTTTGTGCACATAATTTCTCCCCATTGAAAGGTATAATTGCCTGCTATTTGAAGATATTCATGCTCAATTTTTGAAATTAATTTCAATTGGGGGGAAATGTAGAAATGTCAGCTCCCGTGAAAGGGATTTGATTTCAATTATACTTGCTCAAAGGACTGTGATTTCCAAATACACTTAAGCAAAATTATGACAAGAATTTTTGTTCCCAGAAATTCAGTGTTTAAAGAGCGATTAGACGATAAATGGACTGGCTTTGAATTGAAGTGAATGCGCCGGTTACCATCTGAAAGGCACTCAATTATCCCTGATTGCTCCTGTTATAATGTATCAAATAGAGATACCTGCTATTGCTGTAATTTGTGTGAAAATTAACATGCTGCAATTTCCACTAGAGGGAAAAAAAGGAAGCCCTAATGGGTGCCTGAACGTACATCAATAAAATGGAGAGGGAGAGAGAGAGAGACAGCGGGTGGGGGTGGTTGGAGAGATCTATGATCGAGGGAAAGCAGCTGAAAAGGAAAACTGAGAGAGAGAGAGAGCGCCAGTGAAAGAAAACGAGGGAGAGAGAGGGAAAAAATTTAATTTACTGAAAATATTACAAATTGCACCTGTGTACAACTCCTTCAAATTACCGGCCAATCAGCCGAGGGTGCCTATTACGCTTCCATTTAATCTGGATACAATGGTAGTCAATGTCTCTGTGTCCGTGGAGACACCAGAGGAGACGCATTGCTGTCAGCCGAGCTGTAAAGCCCAGAACGACAGAGGGATGGTAGAAGGGGTGAGGAAGTTAATGTTTTATTCAGCCGGCAGTTTAAACTGCCATCTCACCAGGCAGAGCGGAGGACAGCTAAGTGGCTATGGTGACAAGAGAAATTGTCCTTTTGGGTTTCAACCTGTCGCCACAGAACTAGACGCAGAAATAAAGCACGAGGAGGAAGAAGGAATTGATGGGGGGGATGTGTTGGTTCTGGACGAAAATGATAAAGAAGACAGACAGGGACAAAGACAGACACTAATTTTTGGAAGGGACGTCCCTTACTGTGTCTCTAAACCGGGTTGAAGACGCTTGAAGTGATCACAGAATGAAGTAAGAGTGAAACACCCCACATACAGGTTTTCAAGCAGTGAGTCCAAGGCCAAGTCCAACTGGAGCCCGGTTCTTATCAGAGGAAGCTTGTTAAGGCAGCAAGCGAACCCACATTCTGTCATATGGGTCAGACAGGCCCGGTAATATATAATGGGTAGAAACATGGGTGACGGATGGGAAAAAAAACCTGCACGGACAGGGAATAAAAGCTTGGGCCGAGGCATGGAGAACTTTCACAGGCTCCACAGCACCACCATCTGGACAAAGTGACTGTTGCTGTATACAAAAAGTGTGCAGTACCTCAGGCTTCAGCGTGGATCTGAAACAGGCTGAACAGATTGGTCCGGACCTCGAGAATGCGATGGGTAGCCGGCGGGTTCGGTTCCGGCAGGCCTGATCCTCACACAGCAGCCAACCCTGTGTAGATAGAGAGAGAGAAAAAAACAGATTCAAAAAGCTGATCGGCAGTGATGCACGTGTCCCTACATGGCTGTGGCCCCCAGGAGACGGGTCGCTGGTGCTTTTGCCTGTGGTGGGGCCATGTGAGGCCTGCAGCAGATGCAGCTGCCCCCTGCTGACACTGCCTTTCCTGCCCCTGTTATTACAGCGGGGGCCAGGGGGTAATGTGGGTAATGCCCTGCTAATGACGGAGCACTAAATAAACCCCTAGTATCAGAGGAGCACCTGTCCCTGAAGCATTACCACCACCAACCCTACTATAGCTATACTATAGGCTGAAAAAGAGAGAGAAAGGGGTAGATAGAAACCGAGACAGGAAAATAGGGCCTGGTGAAAGATGCTAAAATAGATGCAATATTAGATATAAAACTAAAACTTGTGTGTTGAAATAACACTTTTATTCAGAGAGAACACATTAAGGAAATGTATAATGTTACAAAGAATTCTATTTTAAATAAATGCTGCTCTTTTGAATGTTCTATTCATCAAAGAATCCTGGGGGAAAACAAATCAGTTTCCAAAAAATTATTAAGCAGCACAACTGTTTTCAATGCTGATAATCAAAAGAAATGTTTCCTAAGCACCAAAACAGCATTTTAGAATGATTTCTGACAGACCATGGGACATGGGACACTAAAGACTAGAGTAAAGGCTGCTGAAAGTCAGATTTGAAGAAGAATATATTACATTTTAAAAGATATTAAAATGAAAAAAAGTGTTTAAACTAATATTTTAACAATATTACTGTTTGTAAAGTTGTACTGTATTTTTGATCAAATAACCACAACCCTGGTGAGCACTATAATCATGAGCGCCTATTTCAAAAATATGTTTTAAATCAACAACACTTTTAAAGGCTGTTTATATTTCCTGAAGTTGTCAGTCTTTACATCCAGATTTTTTTTTTTTTTTTTATTATTATTATTTATTCATCTATCTATCACCGGATTAAGTTTCACTCAGAAATATGGCACATGCAGGTAAACTGGTTTCATTTGTCTCTATTGCCTGATCTACAAGCATCTGTGGATAAGCTGGTCAGCTTATCGCTCTTGCTGAATCCAGAGATGAGTCTCGTCATCCCACCTGTGCCGTCAAACCTGTTCGGCCAACATAGGTTATTGTTCAGACCTCACAGCGTTATCGGAATCAACGCCTTGTTTTAATTTCTCAATTAATCTCATCTGGATGGCGTTTTGTGTGGATGTTATTTGCGTAATTAGCAGTAAGCCCAGGGGCTAAGGGAAACCCAGAGTATGTAATTGAATCTGAACATATGTGAGCTGTTTGGCTTTCATTTTGAAGGGAGCGCCGGTGTTATCACCCCTCTGTTTGCCTTAACAGATCTTTTGTGTCTCTTGAGGCCCAAGACTAAACCAACAGTTCAGTTCCCATGGGCTTAGCAAAAGACTGCGACTACAGGAACACACACACAAGCCAACTGAAAAACACGCAAGTATGTCATTGTTTTCAAAGAAAAAATTCAGTAGGGATGGCCATTAGAGACTTAGTCCTATGCACAGTTTTCAGATTTGATGAAAAAGGGAGGGATGGAGACTTTTTGCCATTTCACCTGTTTGCTGACCCAAATTGTTTAATTCTAAATTAGTGACCCTCAAAGAGGCATTGGACTTGCATACATGCAGACTTCTGAAGTCTTTTATTCTCCTCCTTGGGCACAAGTATAAAAACAGAGTGGCAGTGAAAGAGGTGGCATTACCGTTAATGCACACCATAAAAAGTAGACCAGAATCACTCTTTGCAAGCACATTAAATAGAGGTGTGCTGATGCACTTTCCCTGAATCAGGCTGATCCATATAAATCCTAAAATAAGACTTTTAATATATATCGGCCAGCATCGGCCTCTTATGCTCACCAAGTCTCACTAATAACTATGTTAGGTTTTAATATATTTCAAAATGGAATTTATTCTCATGATATCAAAGCTGCATTTTCATGGGGCCCTATAAAACTCAGTTTTATTTTCTTCCCAAATTCCGTTTTTCCCCATTTCAATTTTTTTAGGTTTTAATATTTGTAGAATCTGTTTTAATGGTTAAATGAAATTTAGTTATTCAAAAAGCATGTCTAATTAATTTAAATCCTGAAACTTACACAATTTAACAGCAACTTATTTAACAGCAATTTATTAAAAGTTTAAAAACAAAAATAAGGCTAAGAAATGTTTCATTTTTTTCAAATTCAGTTTTACTTTTCTTTAAACAAATTCTGTTTTCCATTAATTTTGGATTCCATTTTAATGGTTTCATTAAATTTTAGTACATTTAAGTGTACTGACCTATTTTTTATTTATTCACTCAAAATGTGGCAAATTCCACATTATACAGTAAATTACGATTTTATGACGCATTGCGGAAATCACAGGTCTTATTTTCAGCAGCCATTATTCAATTCACATGTTCATACAGAAACCATTCAAATATACTGATTTGGTGCTTAGGAACAATTTCTTATTTTTTTATCAGTGTAGAAAACAGTTGCTGCTTAATATTTTTGTGGAAATCATGACATACTCTTGGCATCTTCCAGTCTTCTTTGGAAATGCATGCCTACCCTGCTCACCTATGGATGCTCAGAACATTCTAAGAATCTTGTAAAAACACAGAGGAAACGTTCACTCTCTATAAACTAGAGACTACATGCCCAGACAAAATACTCTAATACAGGTGACAAAAATGCAACCTGCTTATTTTATAGGCAGACTCCGTTTGCATCTTCATTGTAACGAAGAAATGGAGGATGGGCAGAAAAAAGAAAATCAGGGAGCAAAGAGAGAAAAAAACCATCTAATTGAAACACTAAGAGCTCGCTCTGTGAGAGAGAGAGGCAGGATAAAGCTTCATAATTGCATAATTATACCAGTCGATACCTGACACTGCGAATACAGCCACTTCTGCAGCCGTCAAATGAGTTCCACATAATTTAACCAAACACTGGGCAAAGACTGGGGCCCACAGATCAGTGCAAGCTACCGGAAAAACGTTCTCACTCTACTCCTTTCTTTCTCGCTTTCTCCATTTCACAATTTCGCTGTCGCATCTATACCTGCGGGTCTCTTTCTAGAGCGGTTTCACCCAGAGTATTTCAGTTCACCTCTGACTACAATCAGAACTTAGCACTTTATGTTTCATATCTGTGTCAGGTTTGTAAGGAGATGTGTGCTTTCTTAACCATTTTGAATGAGAAATACAACATGTCCTCTCTCTTCAACACCTGATGCGGGAAATATTTTTACAGTTTCCAAAGAAAATGATGCAAAAACATCTCATACCACGTTGATAGGGTGGTTGCTAGGGAGTTGCTATGGAGCTACAAAGGAGATCTAAGTCTTTATGATATTCTGGTCCATAGGGCTGCACAATTCAAAATAACACACAAAATTGCAACACGGCTCAGTGCAATTAACAAATAGCGAAGGTTGTGATTTAATGAAAAATATATGCACTGTGTGTTTCAGTGTTTTGCGAGGTGTTCTTTTACACAGTCACAAGTATCCTCTCATGGCAAAAACAGAATAAATAATAAAAGTCGTAAATTTCACAAGAAGCAATATAAGACATTTAAGGTTAATATTAGACAAAAAACATATATAAAATACATTCAAGTGATACTTTTTAAAAGTATTTAATATTAATAACAGTGGTGCCATTAAAAAATGTAAATGTAAAAAGTCATTTCAAATCACAAAAATCTAAATTTTATCAATATCAAAAAATACAAAATTTGCAATTTAAAAATCATTTAGCCCTACTGATCCCAAGGTATGGCAAATGCGAGCCACCTGGATTTTTTTTGCCCGTTTAAATGCCAAAATTATAAAAGTACAAAGTACGTAAAAATACGCTAGAAAAACATGTCAACTGCACAATTTGAATTATTTCCATCCATAACTCAAACCACGCTTTATGAATTGCATGCTGAAGCAACAGCGATGTGTGCCTTAGCAAGCACCGCTAAATGAAGGAATTTTTCCATCTAAACACCCATAAATCCACCAGCCCCACCGAACACGCACACAACCCCTCTCTGATGCCCTTAATCCAGAGCTGCCCCTTTTAGTCGAGAAAAAAAGCTGCGATTACAGGCAGCTTGGTGCAAAAAATCCCCCAAGACAACAGCCTCTCACGGGCTTTGTGCCTTAGTAATCAACAGCTGTACATTCACACAGCGGCTGCAGAGCCCGAGAGCGGCTGAATGGACGCAAATGCGTCCACTTTGTACATCTCTGCTTTAATCAAGCCTTTTCTATTCAGCAATCTGACCTTTTGTTCAAAACAGGATTATCACCTTTTTTATTTTGGTCACCCCCCCCACCCACAACCACCATCACCACATCCCGGAGCCAGTTACCAAGGGCGAAGCACATGATGAACATAATTGCAATAATTTGTTAAACGCCATGGCAACCCACATTAGAATGGGGTAAATACGGGGGGTGCCACTTCGTGCCACGCTCTCATTTTGCAGAAGACTCCAGGAGTCAGAACGGATGACAAGGAAGGAGAGAAGTGGGGGTGGGGGGGGCAAAGGGGGAAGGGAGGGAGACAAGAGGAGAGCATATTTGCTTTGTCTCTAAAGGGTGGTTTTATTGGTAATGGTGGTGGGCTGAAGGTGGAGGTGGCAGTGATGTTTTTCATGATTAATGCCTCGCCGGTGTTCCGTAGGAAACTCAACAAACACCGCTGACTTCCAATCTGTAACCATGTAAGCTGCAAGTCCTCCCTCACGCAGCCAGGCTTTCTCCGTCTATCGCTGCGAACAAACAACTCTATTTGAGCTCTCCCCTCAGCTGAAAGGAATCCTTAATTACACAATATCAGCCTCTTCATTGCTCCTAGTGTGGGAGGGGACGGCTGAGCTGTGTCCACTGAAGCTGGGTCTGAGCGAGAAGGGGGGCCGCATTCACTACTAGCAGCTGTTTCACACATACTGACAAAAGAGCCTACAGGCACCGTCCCAGCGAGGGAGGTGGCTACATTCAGGCCGCTAATTGATTTTTCTGCACGGCACTGTGGGAGAATATACCCCCACGACTTTCAAGTCGGATTCGTGAGTTTATGGCATTCCAGAACTTCCCAGCCCGGCTAGTGAGTTCCAGAACCTGGCTCGCTCGTCCCGACTGGACACGGTGTGCAGTGATTACGGTTGTCGATCACAACCCTCATCTGGGAAATTAGATACACAGACGTATGCGTGCTCTTAACGTAGGCCCAATATCTGCACACTTGTCACATCACCCGGGCCTGTATTTCTGCAAAGACACTGCGAGTGCACAAAATTAAACCCATTTGTGATGCAGCGGGAGGGGGGCGGTAGCTGTTTGGAGCAATGCTCAAAGGCGAAAGACCGCATCTGAAATTCAATAAAGACAGGAAATAAACAAACAGCATGAGGAAGGTGAGCTCAAATTAACCCATGTTAGGTGCTCACAGAGTGGCCGGGTGGTGAAATGTGAATGTAACAACGATTATTGCCATCAGATCATTTAAGACTAACTCATTAAGCAGGCAGCTAATTAAAGTAGAGGATGAAAACTCTTGGACAATGAACTTGATAATGTGTACCTGAAGTGTTACAGTATAAAACATTTGAAGGAAGGCACATGAACACAGAGCTTCAGCAAAAGCATACGTAAACGATTATTTTGCCTTTAACAGAATAAAAGTTCTGTGACGTTTGACCTATCAAGTTTTTTTTTGCTGCATGATTTACAGTGTTGTGGGAAACAGAAGTTGGTTTAACATTTTGAATTAGTTATTAAAGGTATGCTGGTATTTTGAGTATTGGGGTCTATTAATAGACTGGTATCAAAATACTAATATTAATAATATATATTATTAGTATCATTACTGTCCATTAAATACTACTACTTCTACATTACATCCCATAAGATATCATTATAATACATTTTATAATATTTTTAACAATAAATGTAGTATATTTTAGTTAAAAAAAATCGATTCTGAAAATCATAATTTGGCCATAAAAAAATATAAAATGTAATATTTTTCAGCCATATTAAATTTTTAACATTGTAGTCTAGTTATCATGCAGTTCTCATATATATACAGTTTTGGAAAGGTTACTTTCCATGTAAATGTAATAGGTTACAGATTACAAGTGACTATTTCAAATGTAATAGTAGTGTAACTTTTTCAATTACTTTATTAAAGTAATGTAACTGATTACTAGGCCCCTGGACTTCAGCCCCTTGAAGCCCGTGCATTAATGCGCCCATGCATCCACCACAAAATCAGACTTTTGCACTGCCTTCTACTTTGAGATTGATATGAAATTCAATGCAGATTTAAAATAAGAACTTGTTTATTGATACGGTTTTTGAAACCAAATCTTTGCATAACTACAGGAAACACTGGCATCTAGCAATGCTTTGGAGGATTAAAAAAAAGTTAATAAAAACAAAAACATATACATCAAACCAAATATGGTTCTCTAATAAGAATGTGAGCTATTCTGTGTACTAAACTCCTGAAACATTGGTGTCTGTTTGTATATATGATATGACGAGTTTTCTCAAAAGAAATGGTGAAATGTTAATGAAGTGACTCAGAGCAGTTCTAGAGATTGTTTGTGCTCATGTACTCGCATAGAGGCGGCAGAGTCTGAAAACACCGCGAGTGATACACATGCACGCTTCAGTATGTGTGTAGAAAATGAAACCGAGCATCTGCGCCATTAATATTCACAGAAACATACAGAACGGGCAGGATTCATACATTGTCTTTTTGCGGCTTAATATTCACAGACACTAGTCCATATTGTGTTTTGATTTAAGTGTACTGACCTATTTTTGATGAAGTCATCCAAAATGTGTCATATTCCGTGACATTACACGTTACAGGTTTTCCTTTTTATGACTGGATTCTACGAACCAGTCCGTGTTTTCCGCATCGCGGAAATCATAGGGCCAAGAAATTAATTAAATCCGTATATGGATGCGAGTAAATATTCAAATGTAACCTCCTTTGTAATCATTAACATTTTCATAAGTATCTGTAATTCATTTCAGTGGTTTAATGGTTAATTCTATGGTCAGATGTCTGAACACATTTGGTGAGAATTTTCTCCAGCGATTTGCTAAACTCTTGGTACAAATAGGTATTTATTAGATACATGGCTCCTTATTATGCGACACCTTATCCACTACACCTGCAGTGGCCAATCTGGAACACATAGGTGGTGCATTACGAGAAGCATTTGTTCATACTCACACTGTAGTATCTCTTGATGTGGCGGCGAATGTCCAGTTGCAGTTTGTTGCTAATTTGAATAGGATGCTCAATCGGGCTGCCCCGACAGGGGATATGGCAGCAATTATTCAGGCTGGGCTGTAAGGTACTCCCCTGGAAACAAATTAATTCACTTTTAACACCGCATTTGATCACGACACACAAGCCCACACACACACACACACACAAAAAAACATAATCAGGGCATTTATCCTGTTGACTGGTATTGCCCAAAGAAGCTTTTAAAGGCTATTAGAACTGACCTATTAGACATTTAAACATACAAAAAATATAATGTCAGTGCCCTCAGACCAAGGCTCTAGGGTATCCAGGTTAGGGAAGACAAACACACAGGAGCAAAAATGGCACTGCATTAAGCTTTCAGCTGTGTATCTGGGTGACAGCAAGTAACAAATGCCATACTGCGCAGATGATTTGCAAGCTTTGCCAGCTTTTCTACATCTAAAAGGCCCCAGACCTCCCATTGAGAAACAGTGGCAACTACTGTAGCCTAATATCCCTTCAATCTAACCTCACATGGGCACTAGCAGAGCTGTTTATGGTGCTCATTATGCCTCAAATAAGCTGTGTGTTTGTGTGCGGCTAATGCGTTAGCACACTTGCTCAAGCTCACTATCTCACACATCACTCTCGCTTTTATGGTACGGCGGTGGTGAAGCGCCGCTCAATTCACTCTCCGGTAGTCGCTGCGATCCATTAGCGTTTTTATGATCTTTACATCTCTCACTGAGCGCCACTTTAAGGGGGAACCATGTGTCTATGTAAATACTGTCTAGTATCGTCTGTTTGCATTCCTGTTGTCCTCCTCCCTTTCTCCACGGCCGGCTCTGATAAGAGAACGATCTGCAGTGACTGAGTCAAGGCTGTTCTTTCAAGCCATCCTTTCATCAGCGCACTCCCTTTAACCAGAGCTCCGCTATAACCCTGTACTCCTAATTATTAGATGCCTTATCGGGAGTACATATAACAAGCTTGTTTATTCATCAACATAACATAAACGTGGTACCACATGCTTTACAATGTACACTGGATATGAATATTAGAAAATAACCAATAGAGCGTAGTCAGGGTAGACGCCATGCTGAATACGAAAACAAGGCAGTGAAAGATATAGGCTAAGTATAGTCTGTTCAATGCCTTCAATGATTGCTGCGCTGCTATTCAGAAGTGCCCCCGTTTCACAGATAAATCTGCAGCACTATGGTTAAATATTTTTAAGTGAGCACACAGGGCTGCCCAATTTGTGAACAAATCACTCAGTTGTGGTTTCTTAATGACTCATTTGAACTGCCTGGTGACAGACAACTCACTTTCTTACTGAATCAGCCTAGATGACGTATTTGGACACTGAACCACTGGAAATTAACGAACCAAAAAGAGAAAGGTAAAAATACTGTAATAAAAACAACAACAACAAATTCAATTGTAATAGTAGTTAGAGATACATAACTGTAACAAGAGTTTCAAAGTTTTGTTGTAATGGTAAAAAACTCAAATAAATGGTTTGTTTATCATTTTCAAAAAGTTAGTTAAAATGTGTTTTCAGTGAAGCAGAAAGCAATTAATCCAACACTATTTCACGGCAAATTCGTACATATTTTACGAGGTGGTTCATTCGTACAACTTCACTCGTACGATTTCTGTGACGGTTAAGTTTAGGGGTGGGGTTAGGTGTGGTCCTTTGTATGAATTCTTACTAATTTGCCACACATAAAGTACGTACGATTTTTCACAAATTGTAAGAATTCGCACAAGTGAGATATTACGAATTTGTACGAATTAGCCACCTTATCACAAATGTATGAATTACCGTGAGATCAGGATGATTAATCTAAGATCCGTACTGGAGTTACTCTTCATGACAGAAGAAATTGGGGAAACGGGGGGACTGAACCTAATTAAAAAGTCATTTTTGCATGAAATAAACAACAAAAGTTGTTTAGTTGGATATTGCGGGTCAGTGCCATCTGTTCCAGAATCAACCCTGTAGGAATCACACACACAGAAAAACACACACACACAATAAAACCCATGTTTCCTAAAAACATGTGCAAAATAAAAACAAACAAAAACAGTTACAATCTATTGATTGGTCTATACCACATGCATAGCCTTGTTTTCATTCACATCAGTTTAAATATGGTATTTACCCTGATTAAAGTCCATTAGGGCTTGTAACGCATTTCTAAGTTATAGTCCGCATAAATGCCAACCAGTTTTTCCCAGAATTCCAAGCCTTCCCTGGCCTGGAGTGTGCAAAATCTCTAAACAGCTAGGAGGACAGAGATCAGCCCAGTGGAGAGAGGGGGTCAATGTCACTTTTTATGAGTCTTGGACAAGAGAAAGCTGTGCATGAGCATATGTGTGCTGACCCTTAATTAGAGACAGATTACACACGCTCCTCTAGCCCCCACTGACCTCGGCCTGGAGTATGACGGACATCATGTGTACTGAAGAGCTCCAGGAATATACCCCAGCAAAACATCTCTCCCCCCTGCCCAGCTCTGCCAAGCCTCTATAAATAAAGTGTGTGGCTCTGAAATTAATAGGCCGGTAAAAGCCTGAAGCAGAGGAAGTAATCACCTGTGCCACTTAAATTTATTGTTACCTGTCATTACACAATATTTAACAGGAAGTTAAGGTAGGACGCAATTGAACGGTGAGAAATGCATGAATCGAGATGGACTGCTTGGCATTTTGCTGACCGATAAGATCAGGTCTGCTAATGGATGTGAATATGAGGGCTGATAACTCACCGCCCCTTCAAACACGTTGTCGTAGATGTTTTCGGTACCACAGTCAGGGCAAGTGAAAGTAAACCTCTCACAATCACGGTAGCGCTCTTCGTCAGTAAGCTGGGCCGGAGCACCCAGAAAATTGTCCACTTCGTCCTCACGTTGCTGCTGCTGTTGAGCTCGGAAATGACTTGGGTCGAGCCCTGGACATGTAGGTAAAAAAAAGTTCAAGTTGTGAATCTCTTAAAAAAACACTCAAACCACAAGCTCCATATTTAGCATAAAATATCAAAGGAAACAGCCATGTAAATAAACACAAAAAAGTCAGCAGTTCAAGTTTGTGACATTCTAGGTTGAAATGTACTTCCGGTGTGTTGGCAATAATACCGTACAGCCTCAGACTTCCCCATGGATGTATTTATGGACAGTGATGGAAAGAGGGGTAAAGGGAAAAGCTGAAAGAGGATAGAGGGACAGAAAGAAAGAGAAGGTGGCACGAATGCAGGAGGCAAGAGGAGGGAGACTAGCAAACGATAAGAATAAACTGGAAACATAATAAGGGGAAAGAGGAGGGGTAGAGAAAGCGCAGCTATCCGATTTTTCCCAGGCAGCTGAGATCATCAAATCATTAAGAGACAGCAGCTGAATCTCCATTTAATCCCCGCAGGTGACACCGAACACTACTAGAGCACGGAAAAACAGCCTACGTCCCCCTGGGTAATTTGGCTAAGTGAATAAATGAGCACATAAGTAAGTGTTGACTATGAGACTTCGGGGATTAACCATCGTCTCTGAGGATCCAAACCCACTGACGCCCGAGTGCTGCTGCCATCTACAGGTACACATGCGGCATGTCACTCACACACACACACACACACACACACACACACACACACACACACACACTGCGGTCAAGGGAACAGGGTGATGCGTGAACTGTAGTTAGGATTGGACACAGAATGTTGTGTGTATTGTGAGGCTGTTTTACACGACTACTTGAGAAGCAGTTGATCAGGATATTCTGGAAGCAAAGGTGGCGTAAATGTGTTGCTAACCGTTAAGTAATAAAGGAAACCAGTTACTTGGCTCTGGTGACATGGTGGGGAGATTGAATTAGTGTCTGAGTTTTGGACCCAACGGCAGGATAGCAAACAACCAGGGTCTGTTGTCATGGAGACAGAATGGCAAAGGTTCATGCACTTTTTAAAGAAACTGATTTTCCATCTGGAGGTAAATGGGATCTCAGCTGCTAGGGAAAATAAATAATATATATACTTGATATTTTTAATGCTCTGAAATTAACATGTTTACAAAACAACTAAACATATCCTTACTCTTAAAAATAAAAAATTATAAAAACAAAAACGTTAAAAAAATCTATTTATTAATTAATGATTTTTTTTACAACTTACATCAGTTAAAATATGTTCAGAATTATTTTTTTTAATGAACAAAAACAAATACCTAAATACATAAAATGAAAATAAATTGAATAACTAAAAAGCTTCACTAATTTCACAACGGCAGTTAAAATACGTCCAGAGATTACAGTGGTTAAAAAAACAATTCGATATCTATACTATAATATTTTCTGCTCATCATGAGCAAAATTAAATGAAAATGAAATGAGCAAAAAAGGGAAACTGATCCTAATTCAGATGTCCTTTCTGGCAAAATATAACCAATACTGATCCAGACAGACTGTCTCACCAAGCCATGTAGCAATAAGCACTGCATCAATGCCTTCGATAGGCTCACAGATTCGGCCCACCACAGGGTGCACCTGCTGGGCCAGGTAGTACTGTGTGTCCAGACTGAGTCCCGGCTGTTTCTGTAGCTGTTCCAGGGCATACGCCCTCTGACTGGCTGCCAGGATTTGAACCGTCCTAACAGAGGAAAGCACAGGCAGCGGGGGAAGGTTAGTGTGGGTTTACTGTCAAATTTTAGATTCAGAAGTACAAATACACTGGTCTCTCACCTGACAGATGACATAAGAAACCGTGTCACCCGCTTTAATCTTCTTCCCACCCTGGGAGTTGATCCAGAGGGCAACATGGACATGGGGGAGACTCTTCTTGTCAGGGTAGTCCTGAGGATCCTTTGTCAGGGACTGAAAATATAAACGAAAAAAAGTTATTCCCTTGAACACACTTCATGAGACAGGCATGTGTCATCTTTACACAAATAAGCATATTAAATATATATTTCTTTTTAGAAATAATAAAATCACATTTATGAAGTTTTTGCTTCAAATAAAAGCTGCTCATTTCAACTTCATATTCATAGAATCCTGAATTTTATTTTATCATTAAATTTTTTTTATAAAAAAAAAAAAAAAGTAATGTTTCATTTGATTTTTTTTTTAAAGAACAACCATTTTCAACATTGACAATACTAATAGTATATTAGAATGATTTCTAAATGATCATGTGACATTGAAGAATGGAGTAATGGCTGCTGAAAATTCAGCTTTGCTATCACATGAATAAATTACATTTTAAAATAGAAATGCTATTTTCAATTGTAATATTTCACAATATTATTGTTTTTAACTTTTTATCTTTTTAAAGACCCCAAAATTCTGAATAGTATTTAAGTGATTTCAGTCACTACAACCACAACACCATGTTTTTTATTTTTATTTTGAGCAGTTAAAGTTACCTAGTAGTGTAGACATTTTCCTTATTCATAGCCAAACCAATCTGCGAAAAGCCTGTTTCTAATTCAGCCCTTTACCTTGTGTATTTCAAACATATTGAGTGGAATACTGCCATTGGCCACCTTCTCGCCAACCTCAATCAGATGTTTCTGAATGTTCTCTACGATGGTGTCACGGTTCTGGTCTGACAGAATCTGACCAATCACATAACTAGATGAAAGGGAAAAGAATCATATAAATCACAACAGTATTACAAAAGAATCAGTATCAGAAAGAGCTTTGTTGGCATGTGTATTTGCTAGGGCTGCATGATTAATCGCATGCGTGTCTCATCAGTATACAATACAAATACAAATTAAGCTCAGATGAGCTTTATTTGTCACATACACAATTATACAGAGTATAATGAGGAGTGAAATGTGTTCTCTGCATTTAACCCATCCAAGCGGAGCAGTGGGCAGCCGATGCGGCGCCCGGGGAGCAGTTGGGGGTTCAGTGCCTTGCCCAAGGGTCTCACCTCAGTCGTGGACAATTCCTGCCGGAGCCGGGATTCGAACCCACAACCTCGGGTTACAAGTCCAACGCTCTATCCATTAGGCCACGACTGCCCTTAAAGCCGGTTCCGTGTTTAGCGCTAATAGCTTGTCAGTGAACTACAGCTTTGTATATTAAATGGCACTCCATTTGAAAACAGGTGATGGGTATTTAGCGCTAATCATTGAACCGGCTTTACTGATGAGATACGCATGACAAACGCATGCGATTAATCGCGCAGCCCTAGTATTTGCACACACAAGGAATTTGTTTTGGTGTCAGGAGCTTCAAGAAGATCAAGAAAGATTACTACTACATTACTGTCTTTATAAAGGACAGATAGGGCTAATGATCTGTAGTTCAGTCCACTGACTTGCCACACTCTTTGGCCAGGTCACACCAGTCTCTGCGCACAATGTCCAGGCCTTTGAGCTCTTGTTTTGTGGTGTATTTGCCATCTCCCTGAGGCTCAACCATCAGTGCTGCGTATTTCTTCTTCTTCAGCAGCAGAAGGGACTTAAACACGCCGTCAATGTCAATCTCCAGAAGCTTATAGAGTTTATTCACCTCGCTTTTCACCTACACACACACACACACACACATTTATTCAATTGCTGAATGGTTGGTTTAATTTTCTCCTGACTGTCAGTGATGTCTCAATCATTAATGTCAGACTCATTCAAGCTTTAAAAATCCAATAATGCATTTTTCTGCGAGACGTGCAGAACCCCCCCTCTCTTTCCCCCCTAAAACCTTACCTTGTTTCCCAGTTTGAAGACCTCCTCCAGATTGGTGCTGTTGGTGTTGATCATGATGGAGTCGGTATCCCCGTATATGACCTCCAGATTCATCTGAGGGAGAACCGTAAACCGTCAAACCCACGCACGGCTTACAAATAACAAACAAGGCAAGTGCTGCTTAATTATTACTGTAACATACACCAATCATGACTCACCCTCTGCACCATTTCTTTGGTGTGCATCAAAATCTGCAGGAGACAAAAGACCGCATGTCACTCGGGAAACACAATAAACACTAAACACAGCAAGTAGAGAACAATATCAATTTCAAATCGGTCAAACTGGAACATCAAACAAACCCACTCACTTCGGCAAATTTACATTTATCAGCAAGAAATACTACGGGGGGAAAAGCGGACATGTGTAAACTCAAACACACGAACATGAGGACTCGCACATGCAAAACACACAAAGAATTTAATTAGCAAATCTATTCAGTAATTCAACATTTATCAAAGGGGGAGAGAAAAGCCTCTGTGATTTGTTTCTAAATGGAGGATAATTGGCTAAGAGGTCTATTAGCTGCACTGAAATGGGGCTCCAAACCCACACACCAGCAGAGTCATTATAAGGCCTAATAGTCTTAATCACCACTGGACTGCATGACGAGAAAAAGAGAGAGAGCGCGAGAAGGGGAGGGTTGTCCAGCTGCAAAGGGAGAGCCATGCAAACCACAGCTGTTAGAGAAAAAGAGAGAGACAAAAGGAAAAAATGAAGGGCAGACAAAGGGAGGTAAAAGTGTAGTGCAAGAAAAAAAAATACATGAAAAGAAAATAAGCCGAGGCTAAAAAAGGACGAAAAAAGGCTTAGTGGTCAGAGCAATGGTGCTCATTTGGGAAACAAAGGTTCGAATCACAGCTCCCAGCTGACTGTATTTACATGTCACTTTCTGATTACAATCAATATTGAAGTTAAAATAAGGTTTATAAGATAATACAATCTTCCTGTAATTAAACTAACGAACTACAATACCATTCAAAAGTGTGGGGTCAGTAAACATTGTTTAGTCCCTTATGCACTTATTTGATTAAAAATACAGTAAAAAGACAAAGTAATATTTTTAAATATCATTAAAATCAGTGTTGAGTAAGTTACTTCTCAAAATGTAATTAATTACTATTACTAATTATCATCATCAATATTGTATTTAAACTACTTTACTAATTACTCTGTCTGAAAAGTAATTTAGTAACTCAATAAGGAACTTAATTATTCAAATCGCTACATCTTAAAATCCCTAAAAACCTTAAAGCATAGACAATAGAAATTAAACTATATTCTTTCAATTTCAAACATAGAATAGTTTAGCCTTTTAGCTTTAAAACAACTGTAATACTTAAACATTTTGATAAACAACTAACCTTCTTTGGTTAACAAATAGAAATGCTCTGCAAAATATCTGAATAAAAAAAAAAGTTGTTCAGGATGTAAGATGTTCAGAAAAAGCCCAACCAGTAAAATCCGTACAGGTTTAAGTAAAAATAACACGTTAACTAATGTAGGTAAGAATAAATTACAGAAATGATCTCATCTGCTGAATAAAGCCACGTCCGATCGTGCTGTTCTTCTGAGGTAAGTTCCGGCATATTGCTCATAGCAGGTCTTCTTTCAAAAACGATGAAAATTAGATGAATCTTGATTTTTTTTTTTATTTTTTGTATCTAGGTGAGGGCGTATGCGCGCAGGTGACTGCATATAATGAGCTCAGATACGGGAAAGACTGTACCTCGCTTTAGTTTCATACGGATTACATAATCAGAGAATATTCATTTTCGATTTGAATTCGTTCATTTAAAAGTAGACACTTCAAGATTTCAGATACAGGAGAGATTATACCTCGCTTTAGTTTCATACGGATTACATAATCAGACAATATTCGATTTGAATTCGTTCATTTAAAAGTAGACACTTCAAGTTTTCTATAGACATATTTCTCATGTCTCTGTGGTAAGTATTCGCTGAGCTTGTGATGCATAGATTGTTGCTCACGGAGACTTAGAGGGAAAATGTTTACAAAAGCACAAGGTTTTGTTGTAATTGTCAGTATACACAAATAAAAGTAGGCCCTTTTTAGATTCGATTGATTTGAGTCTTATCTGTATCTTAGTATTTAAGGTTTCTCTGTGAATCAGGAAATACTGAAAGTGAATGCGCTGGCGCGCAGAGGGTTAAAGACGCAGCATTCAATTTTATCTTTAGACTGTAAATTTAGATTTAAAATTCACTATTGATTTTAAAGCTGTTTAAATTATTTACAGTATGTAATGCAAGTACTTTATAAGTGACCGTAATTAAATTACCTTAAAAACGAACAGTAATCCCTTACTTTACTTTTTCAGTGTATAAGTAATTTAATTTACTTAGTTACGCATTACACCCAACACTGATTACAATTTAAAATAACTGATCCTTTAGAAAATATTCAAACATTTCTTATCACTGCTGAAAACAGTTGTGCGGTTTAATATTTTCGCAGATACCGTGGTACTTTTTTTTTTTGAATATTTAATGAATAGCACATTCAAATGCATTAAATACTCTTTGTGCTAACAAAAAAATCAATAAAAGTATTTCAAATAAATGTCATGGACAACACATACAACAGCATTTATTTGAATAGATTGATTCAAATAGATTTGTCTTTAAAGTCACTTTTGATTAATTTAAAAATCCTTGAATACAATTTGTCTGTCATACGGTCATATTTGGAATTTTGCCTTACATGGAGACATTCATAATTGGAATATGACCAAATTCTGATTTATAAAAAGAATATTAATTTGCATTAAAACATTTATTTCGACATAATTTCCTGTCAACTCTTTATTTTAGAACTCTTTGCAAGTGGCCTCGAAAATGATAAAAGAAAGGTGACAAATCTGTCCCACAAACCCACTGCAAACAGTAACAGGTAGACAGAGACCGTACATATCTGAAGTGTCATGATAACAGTGAATGTTTACACGGGGTGTCTAGCCTTAAACATACACCCCCCACTGCATGCAGGGTGACCTCTATGGGAGAGGGACTCGGACAGGTGGGGGTATCGGCAGGACGCTAATCTGAGGCCTCAAAGAGACAGGGACATACTACAGCCTGTCAACAGCAATCGAGCAAGACACCAGGACTCATGCCCCCCAGCACACACACACCGTAGCCAAACCCAAGCCCTCAGAGGGACAAGGACGAGGCTATTTCAGAGCACGGGAAGCTCCACTCCTTGAAACTGGAGCAGGACTTAAGCATGCTTTATGAGGTGTAACATGCCTCCCAGAGGGGAGGAGGTCAGGTCTGAGTAATAACAAAATAGCTGTCGGCATTAACCAACATAGCCAAGGTCACCCCAAAACAGAAACACACAACTAATTAAGCAGGATTAAACATCTGTTATGTGTGGTTTGTTGCTTGTGTGCCTTCCATTTTTGCATTATCAAAGCTTGATCACAATATAGACTAGACTTGTAGAAGAATATGCAAGTACTTGCCAGTGCAAAAGTCACTGCCAAAGTGTTGCTACATATTCTGTTCTCAGTGTTTAAGGGTGTTCTGAGTAGCTGCTTACTTTGCCCAAGTCAAAAGACCCATACTGTACCTGAAGGTGCAGTCACATTAGCAACATTTCTGTGAAATTTTGCAACCAAAAAGGCCCAATATCTAGTTGCTCACTCCCCCCCCCCCACATTTGAGAGTGTGGATTCCCACGTAAATGCCAGCCAAATTTCATCAAACAAGTGTGACTGCAACTTTAGATATTTTTATCTCTATATGTTGAAATGCCTTTTGTTCAACCATTTTACCATTTACTAGGTAAACAGTCTAAGTTTTGGAAAAGCAACAGCACATGAATTTTAATATTAGGGTTAAGGGTTTGTTCAAATCCATAACAACAGTAGTAATACGTGGCATAGTAAGCACCATTAAATAGAATGCATAATTAAACTAGGTGAACGCTATGTGGGATCACAGAGACTTCACAGAAGGCTGGGATGGCTCTTGTCCTCTGCCTGTGCTTCGTTCCCGGCTCTCCAGCGGTACCCTTAGATCCCACACTTAAATTAATACACCATCTGTCTGTGTGAATGTTTCTGACCTTGAGCAGGTGCAAGTTAACTTCAGAGGGAGCCATAAAGTTACAGCTACTTAGCAATGCCATTGTATACTGTATTACAGTTAATTTAGCTGCACCGCTAAAACTGACGCAGACAGATATTAAATGAGTTGGAAAAAGGAGAATAGGAGGGATAGAGGCACCAGAAAAAAAAAAAAAAAAAAAGAGCGTAAAGAGGCTACAGTGATGAGCTAGATTATGTTTGTATATGTTTCCATAGCCACTGTACTGTATGTTGGCATATTATGACAACAGAAAAAGATTGGGAGGAGGGGGGCCCATAGAGCTGAAAGACAAGTCATTTGACTATGTCTCAGAAATGAGAGCGGAGACGGCTCGTCTTAAAACACATGCCGACCAACACATCTGAGAGTGAACATACAGAAGGCACAGAGCCTCTGACATCAGAGTCCAGCGATGTTTTGCCAGCATGGGTTTTCTGAGTAAACCTTCTCTGACTTGAACAGTTTTTACAATAAATGATGCTTCATCGCATAGTATATTAAAACAATATAATAATCTTTTAAGGGAGAAAAGCTGTGAATGTGCCAATTTAACTAGGCCTCGAAATTCAGTAACAACTGTCTAACAAACTAAACGTTATAATGTGGTCCATATTGAGTTAAGCATACAGTAACGGTCAACAATTAATTTTAAGAGACACATGAAAAAGCACAGTGAGTCGCACATTAATTCAGTAAACCAATAACGGATTCCACCAATGATTCATTAGAATTAGAATCACTTTGACAGATTTAACAAAAGAACTAGCTTATAATTAGTCTTTTGGTAGTGAATCGGACGTTCAAAAGCTGGGGCTCCGTTAAAAATGCTAATTTGGTGATGAAGTTGTTTGAAACAATGTCTTTATTGTCCATTTTGATCAGTTTAACACATTATTGATGAATAAAAGTATCAATGTATAATAATAATAATATAAAATAATAATAGTTCTGACCCCAAACCTTTGAAAAATAGTGTGTGTTTGTTTTTAATATGCCAGCGAAGATGCATAATAAAGGCTTATTTATTTCTTTACCCAAGATGTTTTTTTTGGGTCCCTATCCCATTTAGCTCATTACATTCTATTTTAGACTGCAAGCTCACCAATGAGTAAAAATGCCACTTTTTTAGCCATGGCGCTGTCTCTAAATAGCAGTGCAGGCAACATTAAACACACAGACAGCACTAACTCTTCTGTAAATGTTTTCGACATTCTGTACTTTTGTCCGGCAGGCCAACAGTGCCCCATTTAGCCTTTTCTCAGCTCCCTGTCTGAAGTGACGAAAGTGGACTGTAATTACAAGGCTCAGTGAATTAGCGGCTATGACGGAGCAAAAGCTGCCGGTTAGTAAGACGGAAAAGGGGACCGGACCCTCTCCGTCACATCCATCTGGAGCGTGACATGATAAAGAGTCAGCAGAGGGTCATTATGGAGCCTACCATCAGATCACTAATGCCTCTGTCACACACACATCTGAGCAAAAACGCCCGACGCATGTTCTTCCTTGACGCATCAGTAAACACTTTTATTTTTTCATTTAGTTGCTTTTTTAATGTTACTAATGAATGCATTCGTTCTCCATTTAAATTTGCAGTAATGTAAAGTGAAAGACAACATGACATTAATAAATAAGATATTAAAACCTACTTTTCATAACCTAATTACATGCTGATGGATTAAATGAAGTCTCAAAGTATTTTAATATTCAATTTTACAGTTTAATTTGGAAATAAATTACTTTATAGAAGTAAAGTCATTGCAAATGCATATTACTCCAAATTGACTTCAATAAGCACTGAATGGAAGGCGTAACCAAGCAGTGCATCCTAAAGTTAAAATGGTGTTAAAATACCACCCATGAACTGAAGCAACTGGCTCGGATCTCAGTGACTGACAGGACAGGAGCGTTGGCCCCGTCTACCCAGAAGTCCCTCATCTTTTTCGCCCGAATCGACAGGTCTGTCATTAACACGTTAATTTATCTCTTCCCAACCATTTCAAGCAGGCGGCGGAATTGGTTATAGAGAAAAAAACGAAGTCTACGGCTGCTCTCGTAAACAGTTCATTCCTCCTGCCCCGTGGTGCCATTTGCTCGCCGAGGGCATCTGGTCTTCTGTTGGCTTCGGTGCACATCATAGCAGGCATTTTAAGCCCTGGAGCGGTACAGAAACCTTGTAAAAGAAAGTATCTGGTGACGATTGTTTTGAAAAGCGTCCTACTGAAAAGCATTTTGAGGATGACAGTCCTCTGCCTGGAATAGCAACAGCAACACTGCACTGTCAGGGTGAAATATGTCCGCTGTCATCTCTCTATCCTCTGACCAGAGGATCTAAAACACGCACACACACAGGGAGATTTAAACCACAGTGGGACGCGCAAAAATGAATTGCCCTCGTAGCATGCAAACATATTTTTAGGTAGATGGCTGCATAACAAAGTCATCTCTCTGGCAATGTGCAAATCATTATCTAAAGGACGTAACAACAGCAAACGCACAAAGACAATAGTACAATGACAGTCAATAAAGAGACATTTATGCAACACAGGTGCACACACATTCTGCATAGGCCTTGTGGAAGCAAACGGGGCAGATCACATGGGGTCTAAGCTCGAAGGCATAAAATATCACTGCAAATCCTCTCTGATTTAATACGACCGCCTAAAATCACTTCAGCGGCCAGCCTGGCATTTAGAACTGGAGGTAAGAATATCCCACTAAAAAGAGCACAGCATACCCTTCCCAAACCCCATCATAATACCTCTGATCAATATTTCCCAACATAATTTATTAGATCTTGTTTCTGAATTATGAGCTTGAGCTGACTCATAAATTGTACACACTGATACACTCTATTTTCTCATATGGCACAAATAAACTCGACACGGGTTACAAGACCTTTACATCAGCTGGGGCCAGTGTGAGAACCTTTTGGACTGGTTGACAGCAAGGTTATTATAGTTAACTAAAACTGAAAGGATTATAGCCCTAAATTAAACTGAATTTAATTTAACAAGGGAACAATTTATTTAAACTTGTTATGATCAAACAAATGAAATAAAATTACCTGTTAGCCCATAAATTATAATTTCTTAAACTATAATATCAGCAATTTATGGGTTAACAGCCATAATATAATATATAACTGTATTGGCCTATTGGTTTTTTAAATTTAATTGCTATTGTTATTTTTTTTCCCTAAATAGGCACAAAATAAAGGATGATGGATAATGTTTATTTTAATTAATTGTCTTTGTTCTAATTGACTTCAGAATCAACAAGCGGTTCCGTTTTATTCCCAAAGTAGGCTGTGGTGTAACGTAACACTATGTTCCACAGTTTACTGAACTACACCACTGGAAAATTGAGTGACACCTCAACACATGCAGGGTGACATGATTCTTTCCACCTATTCATTATCAACAGTAAAACCAGTATCTCAGTGAAGATGAATATTACATTAGAGCTAAACTAAAGTGTTTGAGTAAGCCGAACGGGGAAACGGGCAGCAAACGTGCGCCGTTAAATCAAAACACAACATTAAAAGAGTTCGCAGAAGGCATTAGTTAAGAATAACACATCACTCACGATGCCGGCCTAAATTAAAAGGTGCAAAGCTCTTGAAGGGACTCGTGTGAGGAACGTGAAGCTGACTGCGTTTCGCGCCCAAATCCTGCTTTGGGCCCTGTGACTATTTGTTAAGTCCAGTGATATCAGGAGCAAATCCCCAACCAAAAGACCACAGGGTCAAACGGTGCGTGCAACAATGCCTACAATGGGGGAGGAGGGCACTTACATCTTATTCTTGGAAGGTTAAAAATGACCTTTGTAATTCGGACAACTGGACGTGTCGTCTGAGAGAGCAGCAATGAAACAATGTTTACTCAGATGACACCTAACTCACCACGACAGTCCATCTCATCTCACCAACAGCCGCTCGAGATCTGAAGAATTCATGGCACAAGGACATGGCATCCATGACAGCATAATTCGTTTTGTTTTACCTTTTTGATCTCGTCTACACTAGGTAAAGAGGGGTCTGGGGCTTGGCGGCAAGGCGGGGTGAGAGGTCAGGCTAACTAACGTTCCAGAACCATCAGCGGTCCGCAGCGACAGAAGTTGTAAACATCACTCGATTAACCCTGGACCCAAACCCCCTCCCCAGCTCCACAGCTGAAGCTCCGCTTTTCACACTGGCCGCCGCACAAAGAGCTGAAAATAAAATGTAGGCACATCAATCAGGACGGACCTCTCAGTATGAAACCCTAAACGCCTATTCCATGGCATGCATCTCATACCAGGAGAGTACAGGGTTCGCACCAGAACAAATGTTTCCCAGGAAAGGTCAAGGGCCACAGAACGTCACTTCACAAGCGTAGTAAAGGCTAAAGGCGCATGGCTCTTACTAACTGGTCTGCAGGGGGATTTCCCCAAATTGTAATAGAGCAAAGTGAGCTAAATCACAACAGCTTAAGCTAGTTTTAATAAATTCCAAACTGCATTCAAAATTAATCTGAATCTGTAGTCATGTTTTACAGCAGAAATATAAATCACTTTGATGACCCTGATTGTGTCTATAGATTACAAGTAAAAACCAGAGGTGTAAAGTATAGGACTAAATCTAACTAATTTGAGTATCAAAGATATTAGCAACTTTTACGCTCTACTTCACTACATTTTTGAATGAGTATCTGTACTCTTTACTCAACTACATTTGAAATGAGTGTTGCAGTTACACATTACATTTTGCATGGTACCTAGCTTTTCTGCAGCAATTTATTTCTGCTACAAATGATGTGATATCACCAACTACAGGGCCCTGAAAGTACTATCTTGAACATTTTGCCCTTACTCACCCAAACTTGTCAACAAGGCTGCTTTACGTGAATGTAACACCTTAGCAAGTAGTTGTGAATCACAGGTGTTTTATATGACTGCAGCTGGCAATGAGGCCAAAACCAGCACATCCAGTGCAAGAAGACTTTGACTTTTAAATTTGTATTTATTGCAATTTTGAGGTGTTCCATTTAATTTTGGTTTTAGAAAATAAAATTGATTGCTCTCCTCACACATAAGTAATCTGTGCCTTGTCTTGGAATTTAATGTAATTTCCTGTCTCCTGTGGTGTTTGTAGTCAGTTTGTATATTGTCTTGTTCAGCTTGTCAGCCTCCTGTATATACACCTGATTGCTTGATTGCCTAATCCCAACCCAACCCCTAATCCTAACCCCTCCTCCACACAAACTCCTAAACCTACCAACACTAGGGGGTGCATAATCTGGCTGGGGTGCAGAATTCGGCACAACACCGGACCACAACCACGTGCAGTGTGCGCTCTGATCCGTTAACATAGGTGCGGGAAAAAATACGCACTGCAAACAGAGTATGTGTGAATCAGGCATTAGCCTCCAACGCACACACTGGGGAGTAAAATCTGAGAATTTATTAGCCATTGGCTAATATTAGACATAATTTAGTCGCCCAGAGTGAAGATTTAGTTGCATTTGCGAGTGATTTACTTGCAATGTAGAGGGTTGCTATTCCTTCACTCAAAGCAACCAGCAAATAAAGCTCAACTTTCTCCCTTGCAGCACCTCTAAACTTCAATACCTGCTGACTGAATTTACACCCCTGTGGCAGGTTAGCACTAAGCTAGCTTCTCAGAAAGTATTAGTTAGCTCTATTAAAAGCAGAGCGCCTGTAATTCTTTTCCCAAAACAATGATGGTGCAGACAGCAGACCATCCATCAGAAGACTAGACCGACGCACCATCTGACTGACAGGATTTAGTGTTTGACGATCATAAAACCCAATTGTCAAATTAGACAACAGTTACGATCCACGTTCTGCTTGTCTGGCACCAACGGAAGACACAAAAAGAAAATTGCCTCTTTGACTTCTTGCCCTCTTAAAAGTTTGAAACGGCACATCGTGCAGTGAATCCCTCAGACGCTGGTGCCAAACAGCCGTCATCTCCATCACGGCTCTGAGAACCTGCATACTTCAAACAAGCTGAGAATCCCCTTACCGTAGGCCAATCAGGAAAGACGAGACGCTCAGGAGGGCATCTGAACAGGGGCCAAATCAAGCATCTTTATCGCCATGGAAAAAATTACATCAGCAACACCAAAGCTTATAGCTAACACTGTTCTCAACAGATAAAGGTGGCCTTCAATCAAAATATAAATGGCAACTGAATACAGGAGCATTCAAATCACGCCCCTAACGTCAGGGTCAACGTAACGCAAGTACGTGTAAGTATTTGTTGCCATCGTCCCCCTTCCATTTCCCATTGATCTCTACCAAAACATCTTAGTGTACAGTTCAGCATCATGCCGGTAGACAGTAAAGAATATGTATCACAATAAGACTAAACAAAGTAATTAAGTTTGTCGAGTCAAGCTGGGCTCGTAGAAATGAAGAATCGCATTATTAATATCGTTTGACTCCAGTGAAGTGGTTTAAATACTGCAAAACTGAATTTTCAAAAGCAAAAATCAGCGTTGCAAGCATTCCTTTTTCCCCTCACTAAATTTATTGGGTTTTTGGTAGCTCGTTTTGTAACAAATGAGGCAGTGAAAACCTGTGTTGAATGCTGGGGCTAATGCAAAGAGATTGTAATTATTGGTTCCCCCCCACATTTCAAACAATGCCCCACAACGCCCAGCGGCACTGTGGAAGAAGGGAGAGGGGTATGAGCGTGAATGTGTCGTTTGTATAGTTACACCCTGGTGGGCTTTCAAAGTCTGGTCTCATTAAAGTCAAGAGCAGGTAGCCGGCAATCATGCCAAGGAGGTGGCATAAAAGGAACAAGAGATCAAGTCAAATTGGTTAAAGCACAAAAGAGAACAGAGGCTCATGAGGAGGCGAGTGAAATCAGAGCCAGAGGCCTGAGGAGCAGCTCATATGGACACACGGTTATGGATGGGTTTAGACTGCACTCTAGTGGCAGTAACTGTAGAAGGCACCTGTGGTTAATGGTATGTAATATAAAAAGGTATCGCCTACTTCATGTAAAACTAACTAAACACAGCATAATTATTTTACATCTGGTTTTATGACCTCATATTGAAAAACAAGGAGAACACTTGTGCAAAAAAACAAGTCATTTGTGATTGTTGACTAAAACAAACTATTACAAATCATTCCTTAATTAAAATAGATTTAGACAAATTATAAATTTTGCTTAGGCAACTAACTGAAATAAATTTGAGTTTAGGTGAAGAGTTGAATTACTAAATTACTAACATTTAAAAAAGAAATACAGAAATATAAAAATAAAGAAAAGCACAATAAAAAAAGAATAAGTAAAAAAAGTAAAGTAAATGATACAAGATATTAAAAAAGGGGTGGGACTCAAGGTCTTTGTTACGTTCCATTGAAATAGAGCAGATCTAAACAGAATGTTGTATATCCATTAAATACGGTATTGTGTACTGTTACATACCTCTCTTCCTTTATGAGTGACCAATGCAGCCAAAGGCTTGGCGTAAAAGCGACTGAAGGAAAAGCCAAGGCATCCGTACATGCTGTTAGCTGTCAGCTTCAGGGCCTTCTGCCTGATATCATACTATGAGAGAAGATTCATCAAGGCTTGCACGCAGTGTTTTAAAACAAAAATATGATAAATATGACTAAAAGAAAACTTCCCAAACTGACAACCTGTTTTTAATACAGAAGGGCTTTGAAGTCTTCCCTGGGATTGTACTTACTTGCAAGTACACATCGGGGTTGAGGTCCGCTTGCTTCATTAGCTGTTTGACCTGTCGTCGACGCTCCACCAGTTTTCGAATTTCTTTGGGAAGAATGCCCATCTCCAGACTCTGATCTGGCAACTCGGGAATCTCATCATCATCCTCCTGTAATCATGGAAGTAGTTTATAGCATGCTCAAAATATGTAATCATACCCATGCAGGCAAAGCCAACCACCCCAATGCACCTCAGTTTTCTTGCGTGCATTGGTCGCTCCTCTCTCAACAGTAGTAAAGCAGATGTTGAACTCCTGGATGATGGAGGGGTACAAACTATTGAAGTCCAACAGGAGAATGAACTTATCATAGAAACCTGATGGAAGAAGATAAAATAGATTATTTGGGAGATACAAACATAAAATGCAACCAGTGATATGCACAAGGACATTGTGACTCACCAACTTTTGGGTCCAGCACCAGACCTCCAGCATATGATGCCTTCTTCCTTGTTTTGTTGGACTTGCCCTTCCCAGAATCAATGTTATCATCCTCACCCTGAGAACAAAATTTAAATTAAGAAAAATTCAGGAGTAGTATCAAGTAAGTTTAAATGGTGTGATAGCTGCAATAATGGAGGGAGGAATCTGATACCAGATCTTGCTGTGGCTTCTTGAAGAATTGTTTGTCTGGAACAATGAAGTTCTTCTCATGGAAAGCATGGAGCAGTAGGTACTCATTCCTCTCAGAGCGCCCTCCCATCAGAGTACGAGACTGTGAGAGTGCAAACATTAAAAGAGAAAAGCATGACATGCATGCATTATTAACAAATGAATTGTGTTTTCTCATTTATGTGTTTTATACTAAATGTAATACAAAGGCCAAGCTAGAATGTGGTTTGCATAGATGTAGTTTGTCGAGGTATCTTACCATGACGTTACCGGCAATGTTAGTGATCTGCAATGCTAGCGGCAACACATTCAGCTCGCACATGATTTGCAGAATTAGCTTGGCATCCATCCAGGTAAGCTCCAAAAGGTAGAGTAAGTGCGGGGAATCACTATTGAAAAAGGAGAGAAAGAAATCGATAGAAAAATAAAAATACTGCCGCAAACATTCCGGATGAGGATCTGAAGCAAGTACTGAAGTGCAACCAGCTGGCAACTAACCTGTAGAAGTTCCTGATGTTCTCTGGTGGCACCACCACCCTCTCTGTCTTTAGGATCTGGGCAGCCAGCTCAGTCAGGTGATAACTCTTACAGCGGATCAGTTCTTTGGCAGAGATCTCAACATCACAAACCAGGCGTCCACAAGTGGCACTCTTCTCAGCAAAGCCACTGCGACCCTGAGATAAAAAAAAGATGCACAAATGGATTAAAACATGATTTAAAAAATCTAACTCATATGACTTCCAGTCCTCATAGAAGATTCGCACCCCCAGTTTGGGCATGTTGGCTCTTCTTAGACGGCCAATCTTTGACCAGTGAGGCACTTTGCACACATTGATTCTCTGCAGGAGCACTTCAAGGTCAAATCCAAAGATGTCATGGCCCTAAAGCATCAAAAGAAAGATGTGGTCAAATTAGAAACAAATAAATGAAATGCACCAGCAACACAACAGGTGAAGCCCAGGTGAATGCATGCATTTGAACTCACCACTAAGACATCTGGATCGATCTTGTGCATCTTGGCCAAGAAGAAGCCCAGAAGTGCACGCTCTGTACCAGCAATCTCCACTATACCGTTCTGAGTCAAATCAACAGACAAAAACAGCAGGGGTTTAGTAAACACATTATTTCATTCATAATCCCAAAACAAAGCAAGCTTCATCTGATAGATAAGAACAAAATACCCTTTTTCTAACTGCATCTTTGAAGTCATATGGAAAGATACAATCGTTGGGCTTGCTCACCACTGCAACAGAAAATTATTTAGTTATACAAGCCAAAAACAAGCTGTGATATTAATAAAATGACTGGGTTTTAATTTAACCTTTATAATGCATGAAAAACTAAATATTTTTACATTACGGGTCAGTCAATTTTGACCTTGGATTTTATTTACATTTTCTTAAGTCATAACAAAACATTGTATCTGATGAACAACATCTCTTTAATGTTTGAATATGCAAACATTTCAAAGTTTTTTTACCATTACTATTACTATACTTATTAAAAAAAGAGGAATTCTTAAAAAATTTCAAACCATACATGAAGTATAGCAAAACCAGTGTAATGCAAGAACTGTCAATATTTGAGAAACCAAATATATAATTATATGAAATCTATAAGAGCATGCGAGTCTAGATTTTCTATTTCTAATAAAACATCTAAACAAATATTACTCTTGAATGTTTTCAAACAAGGTGTATTAATTTTACTTGCATAGACTTTCACTTTTACGATGAAAAAATTATCAATTTATCATGCTGCAATGGTTCAATATCAATAGGTAGCAGCAGTGAAATGTCCACATTTTCGAACCCCCATTAATTTCCAAATTTAGACTATTTGGTCTTTTGTCATCCCTTTCAACTATAGTTTATTTAAAGAAGTTTGTTTGTCATGTCTCGTACATTTGCTGTCTGTTTATAGTACACATATTCATACTTATCAAGAGAATTCAATCTTAAAATGTCTGAGGAAAAACTCATAATATATAAAATATATAAAATAATCTATTCTGTATGTGTTACAAGGGTTAAAACAAGACAGTTTAGGACTTTATGTTGAGGGTATTACTCTCACATGCATATTAAAATGCAGAGTGATGGAACTCACCACAGAAATGGGTCTGGAAAGGTGGCCGTGGTGGAGCTTTGTCCAGAGCAAATTTATGATGAATGAGGGCAGCGAGGGAAACAATCTGCTCAAGGCAAAACACAAGCAAAGGATGTGATAATGAACTCCTTTAAAGAGATATTGCAGCTGAGCTACGACTTAATGGGGAATGATTAAATAATCAGTCAGAGACCTGCAGACAGGTCAGAGGTATCAGACCCAGATTTTACCTCATTCTGGTGGGTCTTTGGGTTCTGCACAGTCTTGAGGCTTATAGACATAACAACCAGAGGAGGCGGCGGCAGGTCTTTAACTACTGAGATCAGGTCACTCTTCTGAGCAACAGCCTCCACCTTAGACCAGCTAATAGGCTGACTGCTCAGCTCTAGAGGGCACAGTGAGAGTGGACACTGTTAATAATTAAAGTATCTGGACAATTATCAAGTTTTACATAGCGCGGTTGTGCAGGAAAAACAGAGCAATGGTATGTTTGTATATTTTTAAAGAAAGACTCACGAGGGGTCTTCACATCAAGCCAGCAAGGACCCCGCATCTTCCTGTTAAGGAGGAAGTGTTCTAAACTAGAGATGTTGGTTCCAAACACACGGGAAAATGTAGAACCCTTCAGCTCAGATGGCAAAGGAGGAAGTTCTGCCTACAGAAACACAATATACAAATCACAAAAAATTTCTCAGACTACAGTGTTTCCCACACGTTGATTTATTTGTGACAATATCCACATCGCCCGCTGCCATCAGCTCCCGCGTCTCATACACACGAGCGCGACTTCAACACTATATTTAGCAACTTTCAGACCCTTATAGATGCTTTTTTCCATAAAAGGGACATACTGACAAACCTAGCGACTTTTTTTTTTGAAAAAAAACCTTAGCTATCATTCAGTTGGAAGATGTTGCCAGTACTGTCCCGCGAGCGTGAGGTCTCACTCTCCCGGTGCAGTGTCGCCTCTCTCGGTGTCTGTTCTGAGCAGCGAGCGGCAGAGAAACGGCACATTCAGCTGGCCGTACTGCAGCAGACTAGTCAATAAATAATTTACAAAATGATTCATTTACACCTGTCGCTTACTGACTGTTTGTACTTTTAAATTTGAACGTAATTCGTCTGTTAATATGCTCAGATTGACTAAGACGCAAATAGTGCGCTGAATAAGACAAAACGGTAATATAGCCAAAACCACCGTGTATAATCGCTTTTTAGTGTAGATGCATGTTGATTTTATCAGACGATGTCGCGATTATTAATCAGGATTTAAGGAGTATAGTGAGAGTGATTCCTGGTTAACGTAGTATTAATGGGTCGTGTTTAGTCACTATTTATACCTGTTTTATGTGTGACAACAGAAAATATGAACAGCTTTATTTGGCATTCAGTTGTATTACAGTATGTGACAGTTCATAGGATAGAACAGATCTGAAGTGCCAAAATTCGTCTGAACGCAAACTTGAGGCAATGACGTCATACATATGCAAATTAATGTGACGTCACCTGCCGCCACAAGTGTCACAAATTCCTGTGGGAAACACTAGACTCCAAGATTCCAGGATGTTTCGCTAAAATAGACATGACTGTTTTGAGTGTATAAGTGAGAGACATCTACTCACAGAGTATTTGACTTCAAGGTACTCGCACTGTGAGGGTATATCTGGGATTTCAAAGGCGTAGTTCTTTGTCACTGGCTGTTGGAACAGGAGGAAGCACAGTTTATAACTTCATATTTGTAGCACCAAAGGCACAGAAAACAGAAATGATGCATATTAGCAATTACCTTGGACTTAAACTTCATGATTTTGAACTTCTCAGACAGACTGTTGAACTCTTGATACACATCCATCATTCCTACTGGACTGTCTGTCTGCTCGCCAGTTGCCAGATTCACTTTCTAAAATCACAGCAACACAATTTTTTTTAAAAGGTGAATGTTTTGTATATGCACGTCAACTAAAAGGTGGTCTTACATGTTCTCTGGGAAGGAGATACATCGTCCTCTCAATGTTTTTTACAGCAACACAACAGCTGACATGTGCTTTAGCGGACTCAATCCAGACTTTTCCAAACAGGTAAACCACACCTGCAGAGGAAATCACAAATAAACTGTACAACACTATTTTCATGGTTATCAAATTGCAATTATGTAGGAATAAGAAGGAAAACATTGAAATTGGGCATTTGAAATCAAAGCACTTGATGTGATTATCAATTATCAACCATAAATTATGGATCACAGAAATTAGCTAAAACCTATAAGAATGGATTTGTATGCAAAATGTATTATGCAAAATCATGGAGGAAGAGATGCTCACCAGGTTGGTTGTACTGGTCTTCAAAAGCATCTAACCAGTAGAAGCGGAAGACCATATCTCCGTCAGGTCCCTCCACCAGCGGGAGTTGGCTGGAGTCCACCTGCACTTCCACAGGAGCCTCGATGGGTTCCCCCTCCTCAGTCTTCTCCCAGCACATGCCACCACCCAGTCCGGATCTGAGGAGCGCAAACTAGATGGTTATGGCAGAAAATGGCCTTCTCTGTAAAAGGACTGTCACATTGATGCACATATAGACAATTCTTTATTCAAAGCCTGTGTGTTGCAGACATACATTAACATCACATCCTGCGGCTCAGTCTTGGGCTCCACTTTAACAGTGGATGTGGTCTCAAGCTCCTCCTTCACTTTCACTGGCTCCTCCTCAACGTTCTCTTCCTCCATGGGCTCATCAAAATCCATCTCATCAAACTCAATCGCCTCTTCTAAATACAAATTTAAATTACAATTAAAAGCAATAAATATTTTAAGAAATTGCACCCAAAGTCTGTAGGAAGAAAGGAGGGCAGATATACCTTCAGGCTCCTCTGCCTGGGGCTTCTTTATCTGTGTAGCGGCTGATTTACTAGGTTGAATGTGAGCAGAAGACCTGGGTGAAGGGTCAGCTGGAGGAACCCGCGTCACCACAGGTCTGGGCTTCGACATTTGGACTCCAGGCGACTCCTGAGAGATAAACAAAGGGTTTTAATAGTGACAGTTTTTTCTATGCTAATCTAACACCACGTAAAGGTGTCTAAATTTATGTATCTACCCATGTACACTACTAATCAAAAGATAAAAAAGTATCTTGATTCTCACGACGGTTGGATTTATTTGCTCAAAAATAGTATTATTGTGAAATATTGTTGCAATTTATAATAACTACCTTTGGCACCTTTGGTTTGACTGAAAATGGATTCATAGGCGATCCCAGTGTTTTCTTCTTCTTCAAAGTAATGACTGGTGGTGGAGTGAGCAAAACTGGTTTCTGTGAAACATTCAAATGATCATGAGGTCATATACCGGCAATGACTGATATACTGTAGTACAAACACTGTAGATAGAAAGCACCTACAAGATGCCTGTATTAAAAGTAGACAGCTATTGATTTAAAACTCACCTCAGAGTGCAGGTCCTGCAGAATATCTCCCAGCAGATCATCTTGAGACAAATCCACGTGTTTCTATAATGCACACATGGTAAAGACAATTCTATTATACCTCTCTGACCTTCATTACAGATGCCAAATAATGACAGAATATTCCTTCATATTTAAGTGCAGGTTTATTAAGATATTTAATCTTTGAAATAAACATTTACATACAGGTCTATTATATGCAAAAAATACCAAACTGGGAACAAAGTGACTCACCTCAGCCGGTTTCTTCACATTGCTGTTCATGAACATGCTTTTAATGCTGTTGGGTTTACTGACAGACACTTTTTTCACATTATTTTTCGAAACCCCTCCCTTTCCACCTTGTTTACCTGTTTATAGTTAAATAAAGAGTGAAAATAACTGGAAAAGACGATTCAGGGAAAAATGCTTAATATTGCAAACTGACAGAGGATTAAAATAACTTACTTTTAGAACCCTTCTCCAATGCGTCATCATTCAAATCTTCATCAAAGATTTCTCTTCCATCCTCCACATACCCTGTCCCATCTGTCAAAGACAACAGGCATTCAGCTGGTGCCCATTTAAAGAACTGAGGTCAGCAGAAGTATGAAAATTTGACTGACCGTCATCAATGATCCAATCATCATCCTGTCTCTCCCGCACCATTTTCGAGTACTGCTCTTCATCCACCTCCTCATAGACGCTGGTGAACTCCTCCACCTGATCACAACACAATGTCAAAACGCTGGAACAACACAGAAGACGTGTACATCGAGAAAACACCAAAAGCTGGCATGCAACTCACCTCGTATTTAACCTTCTCTCCCTTCTTGGCTCGTTTAAGTTGCTCTAAAGCCGACTTGCGCCCCACTTTCTCTTTTTTCTCCCGCCTGGAACGTGAAGTGGCAATGCCACATGTGTCGGACGTGTCTATAAAACAAAGAAATGTGCTTCAGTAAAATTAAACTGCATTAAGTTTAAACATAGAAAACTGTAAAATGGCAAGAGTGACATATGAAATTAAAATGGATGGAAGATTACAAACAAATAATTGTTATACTTTGTTTTCAAGCAAAAGCTATCATAGAGTTACACCACATACGCTGTATAATTGTATTATTATAAAAATAAACAAAAAACATATATTATTATAATAAAACAATAATTATTGCTTAATTTGGATAAAATGCATAATATAAAAATTATATTATTATAATTAAAATAATAATAATGCTTTTACTGGCATATATACACATTTATTTCCAAAAAAATAAAACTATTCGTGCAGATTTTAAATATGAAACCAAAACAATTAACCACTGACTCTAAAGTTGTTATTATTATAACAATAACTATAAGGCCCAAGATACACATTTTTATTAAACATATGTATTAAAAATATGTTAAAGCAAATGTTTAAAGATTCTTTAGATCATAGTCTATTACACACAGTAAATTATTCAAACCGATCATTTAAATAAGTATTTATGTGTCAGCTATGAAAGCGTAACGTTTCTAAAGAGAAACATTGTCAACGTCATTGTTGACGCTTCATGTTCAATTTATCTTACATTCAAAGACTGAAGCATCAAAATTACTCAACTAAAGCATATTACACTACACGTATTTGCATAAACGCACATTTTAGCGGTTGGTGCAGGTATATCAGTTCATTATATTTTATTTCATATTATATTAGCGCCGTCATTACAGGTATCCAATTAGCTGCCTGTCTGAAGTAATTGCATTGATATTATGTAAGCTAATAAACACGGAGCACTTTAAACACGCTCACCACAATCTCCACCGTCCATGTCTTTATCAGGATTTGAGACAGGAGCCATTAATATAAATTAGTGCCTGATGTGAGGTAAAATTTCAGTCGTCTTCAGAAGCGCCGAGCCAAAACAACAGATTCCGCGCCAAAGTGTCTTCCCGGGGAAACTCGAGCAGCGGATATGACGACATCAGCAGCCGTCCAATCTGAACCAACCTGATTCAGTTAGTTTTTATTCCATATAAGAAATTACTTTAAGAAGGTTTGAGACTTTGGTTTTTAGTTATTAGTAAATCACTTTATTTGTATAATTGGAAAAAATAATTCTGCATTTCTAATAGAATTTGTTATTTAGCGAGAGTTATATTTTTGCATGCAGTAGCCGAAATATTGGAACATGTTTTTATTAGATTTTTTTTTTACACAAAGTGTTACTAATGCACCTGACTAACACAACCATTATAACACACAAATACAAAACACAATTAGTCTAATACGCGACAGTAAATCAATTGTGAATATAAATATGAAAAAATAACATGAAATAAAACTAAATAATAACACTAAATAACATGAAACAATTTTCCAATCGTCTCCATTTTTTTTTTTTACAATATATGTTTGTTGTTAATCTGTGTAAATGTAACCATATTTGTCGATCTACTACATATATTTATGTTATTGTTCTTCAAAAAAAACATTAAATGATCCTAAACATATTCACATAGAAGTGCTAAATATTAATATATATTTAATATTTGATCTTAAGTGTCGAATGTAACGCTTCCATAGCTTTAAAACACATATGTTCAGTTCATCTACAAGATGCACACACATTCTCGGAGTGAATCACTGAACCGTGTTTGGTTGAATCTTATCTCCAAACACTCAATGTAACTTCTGGCATATGGCCATTTTATCATTTCTGACAACAAAACGTCGACTCTGGTGGGACTCGAACCCACAACCTTTGAATGACCTCGTTCATTAACCTAGAAGTCCAATGCGCTATCCATTGCGCCACAGAGCCGATGGGACGTCCTGTGACTGTGTCGGTACTCGTTCCTACCTCCGAGGTTTTAGTAGACTACTACTCTTGTCATAATAATACATAGACACTATTATATTAGATAATATTGTTTTCTGAAACTTCATGCTTAAAAACATATTACATTTGTATTATTTGCTTAAATATTTTCGTCTTTTTTCCTTTTCTAAGTAAGTTGGTAGGTCTTTTATTTTGAAATAAAGTACTTCCGCTTTCAGCAGCACATGTGAGGAAACCACGTTGTGATATTAGAACCAAAATGGCTTCGTGCAGCATAGAAGACGTGCTCGCTAAAGCCGAAAGAGACGAGGCTGAAAAGTTCAAAGGTATTACAGTAAGCAAAGAGTTAGACCTTGAATTTGACCCGGGTAATTTGCTTGCGTTTGATAAGAACCGAATAGATGCTCGGGAATTTAAAGACAGCAAACGGGAAGACTTTCTCCGCGCATTGGCGAGAGATAACACTCAACTCCTCATCAACGAGATATGGAAACTTCCAACAGAAAGAGTTGAAGAAGTCATCGTCGTCAAGCTACCAGATCCAACCACTCCATTACCCAGGGAAAAGCCTGCTCCAAAACCAAAGCCTCCTACAAAATGGGAACAGTTTGCCAAGCTGAAAGGCATTCAGAAGAAAAAGAAGACCAACTTGGTCTGGGATGAAGTCCATAAGGAATGGAAGAGGCGATGGGGATACAAACGTGCCAAAGATGACACCAAGGAATGGTTGATAGAGGTCCCAGAGAATGCAAATCCTAATGAGGACCAGTTTGCTAAAAAGAATAAAGCCAAGAAGGAGCGAGTGGCCAGGAATGAGTACAACAGACTCAAGAACATCGCCAGAGCTCAGAAGATCAAGGTGCCAGGCATGGGACTCGCACCCACCCCTCAGCAGTCCAAAGCAGAGCTGGCACAAGCTGTCAATATTGCCAAGAGATCCACGGCCTCTGTTGGAAAATTCCAGGATAACCTGCCCAAGGAGAAAACGCCTAAAAATACTGGGAAAAAGAGAAAGTTCCAGCCTCTTATTGGTGACTTTAGTAGTGAGAAACAAAAACAGCTGGATTTACTGAAGGTGATGGACAGTAAGAAGCCACGACTTGACATCACCAAAGCTGTGAATAAGCAAATGAGGGAAGAGGATATGGAAACGAGGCAAAAGAATAAGAAAGACTTTGGAAAGAAGGGACGGAAGGGAAACATGTCCGGTAAAGGAAAAGGAAAGGCTGCTGGAAAGGGAAAGGCTCCCAAAGGCAAAGGACGGAAACCTCAAATGAAGCAAGGAAAGCGATAAAATCTACAGCAGTGTGGGCTTCTTATATATTGTAAAATCCTATAAATATTGTATACATGATGATGACCTGTCATGTGACACATACAGCCATCATTTTCAGTGTTGTGGTGCGGGTTTGATTCTATGGAATATGTGGTTGCACTCTGGTGTTCAGACTTCCAATGTTTATAATATTCAGATGCAGTGCTGGACTGTTTTCTAGATGTTTGATTTAATAATATTGCCACCTGTGATTTCACAATAAATTTAAATAATTTCTGATATGTCATGGTCTTGGTTATTTTTTTTTGTAGAATGTAGATTATAGGTCATATTTTACAACAACAAAAAAACACAAATTAAAAACAATACTCTACATAAAATGAGCTTTAATACAATAAGAATAATTTAGCTTGAATACAATATTAAAAAAAAGATCTTAAATTACTAAGTGTTATACTGCCATCTAACATTAGCTACCTTTGTGTAAATAATTTGCTTTTTATTTTAAGAAATAAAATAGATGTACTTCATGTTAATATGCAAAGTGCAAAACAAATAATTATATGCATAAGATGCTTTTAATCTCTTATTTACTGACATTGTATATTTTAGACAGTTTTACATTATTTCTTCCATGCGGAATAAATTGAATTAATTTCAGACAGTTGGTATTGAAAAATGCTGCCATCTGGAGGTACATTTATGTAATACATTTAAATATGCATTACAGCAGTGGTTCTCAAACTTTTTCAGGAGGGGCCCCTTGTGTAGGGTGAATCCTTTTGTGGCCCCCAAAAGAAAACTCATGACGTAAACATCCTCAAACTTAAAATTTTACTTACAAATTTTAGATTGTACAAAAAACAAATAAATTTGTACAATGCTGGTACAACAATTCTGTGTGTAGCCTTATGTCTCTGATGTTGAATATACAAAATGTGTTAAATTCTACATTTCATAAAATATAACATTGTTATAAGAGTTTTGACAGTTAACAATACTATTGTCTGATAAGTTCAACAAAAGTATTGAATACTGAACAGTAATTTATGATGTCCATAGTAGAAGATCAATACTGAAAAGTTCATTTACTTTTGATTTGTAAAAAAGTGCATTAAACTTCTTACATTTTAATGGAGTAAATGACAGTGGCTCAAGTTTGGTTTGCAATTTGAACAGCAATCAGTTTTTTTCTGCAAGAAACATAAAAAGTCTGCTCTACTTAAAAAAAGAAATCGTTTTTCAATATAGAAGAGACATATAATATTATGCAAGTTTTACAATATAAAAGGAAAGGCCGCGGCCCCCAGTTTGAGAACCACTGTATTACAGTATGTTTAATTGATCTAGTTCAACTTTTTTAATGTACAAAACAAAAGTAAAAAATGATAAAATACTAATTAATGTACTACAGCGACGTTGCATATAACCATGCATTATCTGACCATGTTAACTGAAACTCCCGCTAAACATTTGTTTGGATTTGTCATTCTTGATAGATTAGTCAAGTGTGTTACTATATTGATGTAGTCATTTAAATGTCCTTAAATACTCTCACCCATCCACTGAGTGAGGAACAAGACACCATATGTTCAAAATATCGATGCGTCTGCAGAGTTGGTGGCTCTTTCTAAACAAATGAATAACCAGTTCTTGAGTTGATGGATGGTGTTTGACCACCAACACCATCTCAGATCAGCTGGGGGGCTTTGGGAGGGGAAGTGCCCATCTGTTGACTGCTGTCAGGGTTGTTAAGCATCATTAATCAAACAATCACAATACAAATACCCCACGCCAGTGGACAGAAATATAGGGCACACTTTATGCCAAAATCAATTAGCAGTGCTGTGCTGAGAATGCAGGGTGTTTATGTGAGATTAAGAAGATACAAATGGTGTAACTGGCTCTAAACCACAAGTTGATGTTATATATTGCATCTATATATTTAGTACTCTATTTAAAATATAGGCCTAGTGCATCTCACAAACATGCTGAAAGCAACAGCACATTTATATGGACAGTTTTTTTATTAAAAAAGTAATCTTTACAATTAAATACTCATTTGTTTCTGAGCTATCACATATGTAATTCATAATCTGTCCACTAGATGATGGTAACACACAGTGACGAGCTGAGACTCAGAGGTGGTGCGCGCGCGTGAGTTGAGTCATGACAAACATAATAAGCTCAGACAGTAACACATAATCAACATTTCATACACGATATTCCTTCTGCAGAACATTTGTTATACAAAGTGGAGCATTTTAGGACAGCTCGAAAATAATCTGATTGTCTTTGTGACTTAGCTTTTGTTTATATTTCTAGAAAGGATGAGTTCATGGCTGAGGCTTACGACAGCTTAGTCCAAACCAGGCCGGGACTATCCTGATCCTGGGGGGGGGGGGGGCATGGGGTGAGTTTCCATTATACATAATGAGTCTGCAAATTACAGATCTTTACACCCGTCGACCCCCACCGACACACACGGGCAGCTGCTCCCCCTCCCAGCATCACACTCCCTAAACAGGTGGCCCATTGCTCATTAGCTAACAATGCACACAGATAGAACGCCAGGCCTGATCAATTCTTACACAATGAACCCTCCCTGATGGCTTGTATGATTTTGATATAACCTGCCAGTCAAAAGTTTGGAATAATTAAGTTTTTTATGTTATGCTGAAAAAAGTGTCTTATTCACACCAAGGCTGCATTTATTTAATGTAAATGCAGTTTAAAAATAGTATCATTAAATATTATTACCATTTAAAAGACCTGTTTTCTATTTTAATTTATATTAAAATGAAATGCATTCCTGTGATGGCAAAGTTGTATTTTCTGCAGCCATATAAAAAAATATTGCTGAATCGGTGCACTATTATTATCAATTATTGGTGCTGAATATTAATAATAGTTTCTCTGTTATCAATATTACAAACAGTTGTGCTGCTAAATATTACAATTAAAATAAAATAAATATTATTAATTATATTTTTTCTGGATTCTTTAATAAATAGAAACATTGAAAAGAACAGCATTTATTTGTAAGCATATCCATATGCATATATATATATGTGTGTGTGTGTGTGTGTGTGTGTGTGTATAACATCAACATCGATCATAATACGAAATGATTCAAACCATATTATAATCATTTCTAAAGGATCATGTGACACTGAAGACTGAAGTAATGGCTTAGCCAGCTTTGCCTTATAGGAAATCTTAAAAAGTATTAATAATGTATTAAAGCATAAAATACATTATAACATAAAACAGTTAATTTAAGAATGGTTTACTGTAAGTTACTATTTTTACTATATTTTTTATCAAATGCAGCTTTATAAGAGACTTTTCCCAAAAACATGTACAAATCTTATTTATTCCAAACTTTGAAATGTAGTGAGCAGGAAACATGTTTCTATACAGTTCTTCATTCAATGGAAAGCCTTTTCATGCCATTTCTCAACCAATGAAACAACGCTGCCAGTGCAATTTCACACTTTTCACCAGTGTGAATTCCCATGTGGTGACTCTCTGGGTTCGAGGGGCTTGTGGAGACCCTGTTTTGAGCGGTCAAGGTGTGGCAGATTAAACCTCGCTGTGGTTCTTTGATTGGTGATGCCGGACCAGTGCTGAACAGCCTGTCACTTGTCTCCCCTCGTCAAAGCACTGGAATCTGGGTCATCGGGAATAAACAGGGCCTTTGTGCTTGTTGTTTCCTCTTTGTGTTCCCCAGCAGAGGCAGGCTACAAGTCCCCTGGGAGGGACGATAGGGAGGAGGGCGCTTTCCTGGCGCTCAGACGCGAGGCCCAGGCACACAGCTCTCCTAACTTGCTCCAGCGGATCTTGTCCAAGCACCGAAGGAATAGCCACTGCCAGAGGGTCACCAGTGGGGCTTATGAGGCTGAATGAATGACTCTTCCTTTACAGAAGGCATAGGAGAAGTAGTACAGTAGCTGTTTTAGATTGGCTATGCGTATTCCTAACTAATTATCAAACCTTGTGATACTATATTAGGGGAGACTGGAGGCACGTATTTTCCTTCAGAATTCAAAGACTACATGTCATCTTTTGGTATAAGAAGCATGTATATATGTGCCAAAGGTAACAGCACTATATTCATTTTGCATTTAGACGGAATCATAATATTTCATATTTAATTAAGTAGTCATAATGTTACAAGTTGTAACAGTTGGGGCACTAGAAGAAAAAATAACAACACTGTATCTTAATCAAAATAGTCTGTTCATTGCTCAATAATATTTGCATCAATACTGTCAGATTGTAGTTATGTCATAATATACATTTTTAAAACAACGTCTAAGGGGCACAAGCAAAGTCTTGAACTAAATATTTAAATAATATTGCATTAATGTTCATTAGATATTTAAGGATTTAGTCTTTCAATTCAGGCAGACATTTTTCATTGCACAAATATAATTGCACTTGACGTCTCACGGTCCTGGTCATGATAATATATGATTTCTATTTTTGAGAATATGTATTTTTAATTTTAGTTTATATTAATAACATTTTAATATTTTTTTAAGTCAATAATATGTTCCAAACACTATGACTAAATTCTAAATATTATATAAAAAAATTGTGAATAGCAGGAAGATAATATAAATTTAGGTATATATAGACAGCAAAATCTCTTGTAAAGCACACTCCAATAATCTTTGTTCAACTACAATTTTTTAACAGTTTTTATATATAATAGCTTCAATAACGTAATTCTAATAAACTATTTATATGCATTGGTTAATTTGTATTTATTTTTTTGTGTGTTATATATTGGCTAAAAAAAGTTTTTATTGCTGTGAATAAAATTTAAGAAAAAATTTGCTGTTCAGTGGCACAGAAAAAGTCTGATCGATAAACATGTCAAACTTGTCAACCACTAAAATGTATTTAATGTAACAACAATAATTATCTTCCCATGGACCAGTCTGGCTGCTTTTCTAGAACAGCCGCCAAATCCAATCCCTGTACTTTAGTTTGAAATGAAGTGCTCATCATGCACGCCATATATTATAAGATTAACTTTTTGCTACTGTTCCTTTGATTCAGCCCCAGTAACTGACTTCTCTCACTTTTTAGCTTAATAAGATGCCTTGGCCATCTGCTACGCTTGGCTTACTGGTCACAATACTGGTTCAGCTTTCTCCTGGACCCTTATGCAGGGCTCTTACAGAACCTTATTAACCCTAATCCACTGATGCAGTGACTGTTGATGTCATATTGATGTGCTACTGCACTTCAGAACCTTCAAAATTGCAACACAAAAAAGCATGCATTCAGTCAGTCTGTACAGTGTTCATCTTGCAGCATATGTGGCCTGCAGCTCACCTGAGGACAGCTGTTAGCCTGGACTTAAAGACTTAAATCTGCCCCACCCATAGAACAGAGTCAACCACCTTCCCATTCACCAGGTGCCTCTTCACCAGGACAGCCCATTCAAACAAGAAACATCTGTCTTAGACCAGTTTTTGTGTTGCATCTTGTTTCATTAGCAGTGCAGGGTCTCTGCCCCAGAATGATTAAAACAAAAAAAAAAGTAATTTTGACTTTTTATCTCACAATTCTGACTTTATTTCTCACTATTCCAAGCTTATATCTCACAGTTTTAAGTTAACATCTCACAATTCTGACATTCTCAGAATTGTGATTTTATAACACAATTCTGACTTTATTTCTAACAAATGTGTTGTTATATCTAATAATTTTTATTTATCTTGTAATTCCGAATTCTCAGTATTGTTTATATCTTGCAATTCTTACTTTTTTCTAAGAATCACAAAATGCATTTTGTGAACATAATATGTGATTTTGTGCATTAACATGAAATTGAATGTACCAAACCACTTCTTGAAGGAAATACGCATGCTGTACTATGGACAGATCCTTTTGTCCACAGAAGAGATAAAAACTCAAAAATTGCAAGATGTAAACTCTGAATTTAGAGAACGAAAATTCAGAATTGAGAGATATAGACTTGCAATTCTGACAAAAGACAGAACTGTGAGAATTGTAAAATAAAAAGTCACAATAACCTTTTTTATCTTTTCATTTTGTGACAGAAACAGAATTCCATACTAAACTGTGTGTGCAGCAGCAGAATCATTCGTACTTACACTGTATATGAAGCGCAGCACACTATAGGCCTCTGTTTGAGTTTGGTGGCAGGGCCCGTTTGCTCTTGAAACTCAAAAATCACCCATCTAAATGAGCGTATTTATAGCTCAAGCTTCTACAGTATAGCTATGTGCCTGGCCAGCTCTGAGTCCAAACTCTCAGCAGTCAGCCAGTCATAACCAGTGGAAAGACTGACCTATATTAATAGGCTCCTTTGGCAGTGGAGCACCACGCCTGGGTTTCCCGCCTGAACTGTGGATGCCTGCCAGATGACTGGGTCTGTCACTGCTGCGATAGCCTACCATCTGCTGTCTACTGCACACAATGGCAGGCAATGTGCACACAGACCCAAGGGAGGGGCTTCATGGGATGGCTCTGTACCACATGCTGCACTGGGACACCTCTACACACACACACACACATGCAAAGTGTGCATGCATGGTGCTATTCCCACTCATGAGATTATATGAGATCATTTCTACAGTTAAATTTTAGGAAAATGTAAAGAGCGACCAATATTCATTCAGGGTGGTGTGTCCTACAGTTTTTCAGAGAATACTTTGTCATATCAGTCAGTAATGACACTATATGTTTGATGGACCTAGTTTGCCCAAATGTCTTTCATCATTTACCCACCCTCATGTGGTTTCAAACCTCTATGACTTTCTTTCCTCTGTGGAGCATAAAATATGTTTTAAGAAATGTCTCTGTTCTTTCATCCATAAAATGGATAACCAAATGGTTGGTTATCAACATTATTCAGAAGAAACTCAGGCAACAGTTTTGTAAAATGTTAGAATTTTCACTTTTGGGTGAACTATCCCTTTAAGTACACAAAAATTGCTTAATTTTGCGCATGACATCACTAAAAATCGCAAAACAGCCAGTGAGTCAAATGTTAATTCGCCAAGCGGTAACTGTACGTTTGATTCATTAAAAGAACCGACTCAAAAGAGTTGTTTGTTTATGATTCGAACGGGATTGCCTTAGCTGTTTTATTGATTCACTAAAAAGAACCAGTTCATAAGAGTTGTTTTCTTGTAAATCGGAACATTTTAGCTTTCTTGTCATTATTTATATAGGCTATGTATTGTACACACATTAATAAAGACTGAAAATTCACATTGACTCTGGTAATTATGAAAAATATTTTTTATTTTTAAAATTTTCTCTGTAGATTAATCACGAAAAGAGGTAGCCTACAGTAAGCTATTAATTTTCCATGACTTTTTCAAATTTTGTTATTACTGGATACAGACTTTTAAGGTCATTATTCTTGATATAAATTAATAAAATATTAATATATATTTACAATAAATATTTTAGACCGGTGTTTAGCCATCAAGCACACACATAACTATTACAGTAATTTCATAAGCCGGACAGTAAATGCGTAATGAGTATTTTTTTCTACTCATAGACCAATAATCACATCAATCAAGGTCAAGGCTTACATTTCAACCTAAAGATTACAGTTCTTTCTAAATGTACACATCACTGTCAAAGAATACAACAGGTGTTTGTTTTGCATTGAGCCAAAATGGCTTCAGTAGCCATCAAGCACTCAGTGCACTGTACAAAAGCCCAAACCAGCCAACCAATTTATCCCCAATGGGCCTTTGACATCTCTCAAGCCTGCATTGACCAGCTGAAAAATACAATAGCAAAGTGTTCTCTAAATTTGAAAGAAATATGTAAGAGCACATGTGTTATGGGCTTGTAATGGCCGTCAGCAGCAGAAGGCATGTCAGTGGGACCTTGCGCCCCTCTATTCAGGGGAAATTGAGTGAATGGGCCTGCAAAACCAACAGACATGCAGAACAATAGAGCCAAAAGACATTATTTCATGGGCGAGTGGGCCTCTTTAGAGAGAGCAGCTGACCTGTGGAGAGCTGTGTTGTTCAGGGAGGGTGTGAGTCCACAGATCCCAAGGGCAGAAATTGCAGCACCCCCCGGCCCGGTGACAGCAGATAGCCGTCAACTCAAGAGACCTCAACTTCCATTACCGCTGTAAACACCTGGCTTTCAGAAGAGAACAGGACTCCGTGAGGTCTTTCGCAGTGTGACATGAGCAAGAAGGTGATTATTAGCCAAAAAATTAGGTCCTAGGAAGGATGGAAGAGCTGTCAGTCAAAAAGTCAAATACTGTTTGAATCAGTTTCAGAGAATAACTCCCAACCTCTAAAGAAAAATACACAAGTGGCACATTTTGTAGAGCATATTTTTTTATTTTTAGGTATGTGAATGACAACATGGCTATTGGCGAGTTGGTGGTAATATCAAAGAAGCAGGTTATAATTGTTCAGTGGAAAATATTGTTAAATATGTAACATTGCATGAGAAATGAGTATGTGCTGCTTGCTTTCATGCATATCAGTTTGCTACATATTCCTGCGTCCCTCAAGTCTACAGAAAAAAGGAAATACCAAACAACAGTAAAATAAAGACAAAGACATTTTAAACAGTTATCTACAATGTTACATGAGCCAAAATAAATGAATCTCAGTAACACAGATACGGTGAGGGACACAATGTGTAGTGTTTCTTTGAATACAGATGGTGTTTTAGCATTCCAATATCTGGGTAACAAATAGCAAAAATAACTTTTTACAAAAAAATGTCCTCAATTTGAATAAGACAAATGTGATAAACCCAATATGCAATGCTAATACTGCCGAATCCTTCTTATTTTGCTCAGACTAACTTATCATTGTGAATAACCTGAAACTATTTTACATGGGTTCTTCTCATGTTAAAAAATAATAAAACAAGACATTTAATTCAACATTTCACCTCATATGAGAGCAAAGCAATTAGTCCTTGACTTCCTTCAAGACTGTGCTTTTGTCCATTCCTGCTGTAACTCTCAGTAGCAGCGAGCAAATCCTTACAAACATGTGTTCCAGACCAAGAAAGTGGGAGAGAGAAACTACGTTTACACCATTTTCCCCTTCGGATGACGTCCTGACATGTCAGTGTTAATGATATGTTTAAATACATTCAGCCACCAATAAAAATCCCCACATACAACAAAATGTAAACACTACAGAGGGCATAAAACAATAGATATTAATGACAAAACAACATTAATACAATATTTTAAAAAAGTGCAATTTCCCCACATTTTGGAGGCTGAATGCTGCTAATTTTACGGTCAACCAATTGGTGTAAAGAGGACGGAACCTTTGAAAGGATGTTAAACTTACTGTACAGGCCAACAAATTAGTGCTGTGTTATTGAAATCAGAAATATGTAATGGAAGGTAGTCAAATCTTTAACACAAAAGAAATATAATTAGATTTTCTTTATATCTTTGAAATAAATAAATTAGTAAAGATTTAATAAATAGAACCTACAGCTCTAAACGAACAAATCTCACTTACGTATCTGTTCTTGGAACGTGTTATTTATAATGCAACATGCGCATTAATATCAGTACCAAACATGATTTTGGCTAAACTGAGAACATTTTCATAAGCAGCGAAGATGCTGGATTTAGACTTCAGTTGCAAACATGCAAGTCAGCGATTTTACGCCTCTTTAAGTACAAATTATTTTAACAACCTTCACTTTAGAGCAAAAAACAAAAAGAAAATGTTCGAGGTACCTTCCAGTAGACGTTAACTTAGCAGATTCATGCTATACATTACATTCAGTGAGTGTCCTACTCTTCAAAAATTAAATAATCGGGGTGGAACCTTTGTTACGTTTGGAGCGGAAACGATTACGTTGCAAGTGCTATCCAGTTCCTCCTCAACACTGTCTCTGCTCCTCACCCTAACAAACAACCACAGTAGTGCAACACTGCCAGTGCTCCCCAATCCTTAACACCAGTCTCTAAAATCCTCTAAAAAGAGCTTAAAACTATCGGAAAATGTCATTATGATTTTTCTTCCTTCTTAAAAAGCTTAAGAATCAGCACACTGTCTACAGCTAAAAATGGATAAAAATAGCAATGTTACAAACCATTAGCTAAATTCTGCAAATCTAGTGCTATTTGTATTTTGACTACATATGACTACATTTCCATACAAGCTTTTTTTTAATCCTAAGCGGTACATTGTTATAATCAGTAGGTGTTTCGCAAACATAGTAAGTGTTTCTGTTTCCTACACCAGATTGTCTGAGAGGTTAAATGTCGGAGTGATAGAGGAAGAGGAGGGTTGCTGTAGTGACGTTTAGAGGACGAGGGCTCTGGAAATGCAGGTGGCAGGGTTGGTGTTTAAGTAACGCCTGGCCTGCTCAGTCATGATCAGTTGATCCTCCGTTTTCCCAAAAATCACCGCCTCCCACTCGTTGTTGGCCTGTTGGATATGAAAATAGATATTGAGTTTGACCAAGTGTTTTTATAGGTAACTAAAGCTTGGGAAAAATATTCATATTAGATTAAAAATGTAATTTAAAAACTTGCGTCCTTTGCGACTAACTGACATGAAATAAGCTGAAGTATTAAATTGCTAAAACTAAAATGAAAACTGAAAAAATAAAGTAAAAGCTCATTTAAAAAAATAAACAAATATTCTAATAGTATATAAATAATACTAAAACACAAAATCTTAAATTATTTAATGTTTATAATGAAAAATGTAAGCATTTTTGTTTCCGTTAACAAGAGTCAGTTATGCGTTTCTGCAAGCATAATGGATATTAATAAGTTAATGTCCCATCAGATTCTTTCCTTTGATGCTAACAGAATAAATGAGTGAATTACCGGAGCGGGTGTTTGGTATGGTGGGCTCCTTTGGGTCATGTTTTCTCTCTTGTCCTGTGGGCTAAGGGAGCGGACTATTGAAAACGACTCCTTCAGTGATCCAGGAGAGCAACAGTTCTCCTCTCTCTCGGTCAATGGCATCATGAGCATGGATCTGGTCAGTAGGTCGTTACTGTGAGACTAAAAGAGGGGCGAAGATGGTGCGTGAAGAGGAGAAACCAAAGCATTGCAAACTCAAAAAGTTAAAAACACTAATGATGCATCATAAGTTTGTAAAGTTACCGCTCCATTGTTGTTAATCTGCTGTTGGGGAAACAGCTGTACATTTAAACAGTCTTTTTCCCAGCAGTCCAATACCAAAGACTTCCTCACTTTCCTTGCAGGAGCTTCCATCTGCTGTGAACCCCAAATGACACGGTTTAAAAATAAAAACTAGCGTTCAATTTAAGAGTTAACATAGAAGCTTTTAAACTAAACCGAGAACAAATATGTAAGAAAGTGGCCAGTACCTCATAAGATCTGAACTGAGGTTGGTTCTGCACGTGGGTGAAGATGTCAGCCCCGGTTTCCTCTTTCAGAACCTCTCTGATGTCCTCTTCAAGAAGTGCCAGTGACTGGGGCTGAACACACCAACATAATATATCAGAAGGAAAATTAACGAGTGAAGCACCAGGCACCAGATAAATGTATGAATAGCCTTTTATAGATGAATCTTATATAACCGGTCAAGTCAATATTTAACCTCAAAATTCAAAGAAAATTAAGGCTGTTTTGGGGACTGTTAAGTTTTGTTCTGACTTTGGGATTGTTAAGTTCTTTGTTCTCTATATATATTTTAAGGGTGCTCAGATCATGATTTTTGGAGCCGATCATCAATCACAGGAAACAGTATCTTATTAAAATATATAATTTTCTCACCAAAATTTTATGACGACCGATACCGATTTTTTTGAACCCTAACTTTTAACATGTAGAATTATTTATAGTGATACTCCAATTAGGATTTTTACACATTAATTCAAGGTTTGAATCTCATTTTTGAAAATGGAGGGGGGGGGGGGGGGTAACTCTTAGGCGAGTCTTGTGGGGGGGGGTAATTTGGGAGGGGGCATTTTTTTTGAAATTGTTCTCAAAAATATATAATTTTCTCACCTAAATGTTTGATCATGCAGTGAATTTTTGGTTTTACAATAGGGAAAATTGCTGCACAGTAGCTTACACACAGCACAATCCTGATTTTGTGAGCTGCATGTGAGGCGGCCTTCAGACCAAATACTGCAGTTGTCCACATTCCGCGACTATGCTCGTGACACAATTTTCGTCATCAGAAGTGTCGGCACACAGTCTGCGTGCAGCACAATTTTTGTGACCTTGCGAATGGTCTGAGAACAGTGCAGGCTGTTTTACAATATACATATATATACATACATATATTGCTGTAGGCCTCTTACTAATGACACAGCATCAAGGGTTTTTCCATTTGAACTTACCACCATTCTTAACGGGCCGTGCATCTTCTCCTGGGCGGCCAGGGCGTTTTTGAAAGGAGTGGGTGTTCTTGGAGTGTGGACTATTATATTCTTATGGAGTTTTGGGGTCCTAAAACTGTGAAGACAAAAATAGTATTAGTCATTTATTGATTCTGAGATCATCAGCTCAATATTTTCAAACAGCAGAGGTAAGGAATAATGCCTGACCCTGCGTTCTCCTTCTGGTGTTTTGGTGTGGTCTCTCTCTGATGGGGTGTGTTGAGGAGGCATTTCTGTCCACACACTGGAGTAGATGTAAGAGCAGGATTGTCGAGGCTCAAGGGCTCACCACCAGACACATTGAAGAACTAAATAAAAAAAAAACGTTTTGAATGGATCCGCAAAATTCTGTGGTCTAAAAGGTGTTTTGTGTTATAAATCTAGCCAATACCTGAGAGGGCGAGAATGGAAGGCCTTTGACAGGGGTGTTTTTTGGTGAGTTCCCACTGTTGTCCATGTAAGCACATCTCCTTTCATCTGCAGGTGACTGGTCTCCTCTCTCTCTCCTCTTCTTTCTCATGATGGACATTGGCGGAGAGCTGAAACTGTTCATGCAGGTGTTAGAGAGAGGCACAGACTTGCCCTGGTTCACTGCGGCACACTGCCTGCTCATCGCTGGGGCAGTGGGAGTATTAATTGGATAGGCCAGGCTTTCTGTGCAGCTCTCCATGTTCGTACAATCATCAGTGGAGTTAGTGGCCTTCAGAGAGGGGCCTCCCTCAGTGAGATCAAAGCTGGTCACATCACTCCAGGCCAAAGGATCCTGAAGCATCAAAACATTTGCCTTACTTTTCATTAGGTGGCAAGTAAAAATATGCACCTTTGATATCATTTTACTAAACTGAACTAAATTTATGATGCAGAGTAAATTATACTTGGCATATAATCAAGTATTCAGGTAAATTACATGTAAGCAATATTAGGCAAGTATACTTTCCAGTATTTAATCAGAAATACAGTAAAAAGGGAACTGAGAAAACATGAAAACTAGAACATCGATTATAACTTCATACCTAAACTAAATAAATACCACCTTAATATATTTTAAGGGTGCGACACTTTCAAGAACAAATGCAATGAAAAACAAACATGAATTTACCTATCGTTTTATGGATGCACAATATAGGTCGTCTTATATCAGTTATTGGCTAAAATTATTTTTCTTTTTTTAAGTTGATCAGTAACGTTCTATATATATTTAATTGTGCATGGGTATTTCCCTTTTTTCATCTAATGCTCAGCTAAAGTTTTTTTATATATATAATTCAATAACATTGTAATCTTTCTCAAAATAAATTTTTTTTTCAAATACTTGTAGCCTTTAAAATAATTGATTTTAGTTTTTGATCTTTTAGATTGAATTTTTTTAGACAAAATAAAATAGTATTTTAATATCGTCCATTTCTCGGTTTTTAGTAATCAATAATTGTCCACTTACTGGTATTGGAAAGAACTGTTATAGTGTATTGGTCAGAATTTTTATATTGTCAAGAATTAACAGTTTTGATCAAAATATTAATGCAATATCAATATTCAACATGTATACATTACAGAAATATGATCTATTTTTTTTAATAAAATAATAAAAATATTCTATAACATTATCTATAATATACTATCTATATTATACATAGATAACACATTATTTATCTTATAGATAATATACTATGCATATTATATGAGCTTTTTGTAATTCTCTGCTTACCGAGTCAATAAGCTCCATGGTCTCTGCAAACTCTGGGATGGTCTCTAGAGTGGACAGCACAGCACTGGCCTCAGCAGCCAGGAACTTGCTGGGAGAGACAGGCAGAGGCATCTCAGCAGACTGACCCTCCTCTAAACGACACCCCTCGCCCCCTCTGTCCTCCACACTCTCTGCGGTGGTGACCGTATCATCGGGAAGGCTGTCCGACCAACTGGAGTAGCTCTCTGGATTCTGAATAGAACCAAAGCATTGAGGTCAGTGAGAACAAATTATGATTATTAAAAAAAACTAAGATAAAACTGCAGTGATGTGGAAGGGAGAGTTAGACACATCTGAGCCAATAAAGCTACACTACTGCACTTATAATGTGAATTTCATATTACTGAATATTAACTGAAAAAATAATAAAAGCAATCTATTCTTTATGGTAATGATATGCTGCATTCTTGCTGACAACTGAAAAGGAAACAATTATTTAAAGCTATTAATTTTTTACCAAACCTAATAAATGTATTTAGAACATATTTATAAAATGCTAATATATAATAATTCAATACATGCTACTCTCCAATGTGAAAAATATTATTTATAATGATAAGATAAATTATAATATGCAGAAAAGAATACAGTATGGTATCATGAATATAATTTTCAGATAATATAATGAAGAATATATTACAATTAATAAATAAATGCAAAAAAAAAACATGCTTTCATGCCTGAAAGCGGTCACTAGCTGTAGTTTTAGTTAATAAAAACAAAGCTGGGTGTGAGGCAGGGAGACAGTGTAGGATTTACTAAGCAGCACAGCTAGAAATGAGGGTATGGGGGAGTAAGATGGGAATGAAGGAAGCCGATGGGACCTAAAGCGCACTATTCTACACGCACACACAGTGTTTCTTACACGAGGGCCCGACTGTCTTCTGACTTCACTCTCAGCTGACATTAGCAACAGCTCTAGCTCCTTAATTCTTTTCTCTTTGTCTGGGTCGTCATGGCATGGCTGTGAGGAAGAAGAACCAGGGGGAAGAGGCGGAAAGAGAGACCGAGACACAAACTTTACTGACAATTTCACGAGACTTTTATGAGGTCCTGAATTTCACCAAGCAAAAGCACTCAGGATTCAGATGCTTTTTAGGACTTTGATGTTACATTACAATAATGCCAATATTCTCCAAAAGCTATTTTATAATCCATACAAATTAATAAAAAATGCATTGGTGAAATTCATATAAGGAGCAGTTTAACACCACACCACACACATGCAGATTAAACAATTATACACAAACATATGAGATTGATTTTTTTTTATTAATAGAGAAGACAAACAGACTTCAGAAAGCAGGAAGTTCAGAGATATAGAGGAGATTGAAGCATGCCGTGAGAACTGCATCATGGGACTTACCGACATAAAGCTAGACATCTCGACACTAATGTTTTCCATGCACTGGCCACTTTGTGAACCATACGGATATCTGGGTGGCTGCCAATCAAAAACAATATGAAAGCTTGTATGTTAAATACTTCACATCTGGTATGTATTATATTAAGCATAAATACAGATTAAGTAAAAAATTAGTGTTAGATTAATAAGTGATATTAAAATACTATTTTGTCTAAATATATTCACCACACACCACACACACACACACACACACACACACACACACACACACACACACACACACACACACACACAAAACTAAAATGATCACCTGTGATTGGCCACTCATGATCATTTGATTCTGGTCATGTTGATATTCCACAGATGGACTGGATTTGGGGCGTTTCTTCTGGCCAGGGTCACTGCTGTAGCTCTTTCTGCCCTCCTGCAAGTAACCCTCATGTTCCACCTTTCTGCGCATGGTGGAGTTCCAATGATTCTTAATGGAGTTGTCTGTCCTATAAGAGTCCAGTAAAGTAAAGGTCATTAACTGGCGCACGCACGCACACAGGTATTCTTCTATATTCTGCATAGAGTTAAAATAGAGCTTTTTACCGTCCAGGAAGCAGCTTTGAGATCTCAGCCCAGCGGTTGCCCAGACGTTTATGCGCTTCAGCTGGGTCCGTTTATGCGCTTCATAGATAATTCCATATCTCAATCCGTCCACACTGGAGGTAATTTCCACTTCCTGGTCCAGGAGGTCTTCTCGGCTCTGTTTGCCTTGCGGCCCTGTGTGCACTTGTGCAACTCACTGATGGCCCTGCCCGTTGGTGAACCAGCTCCGAACCTGTTTGTAAAACATGTTGTGACATAGTGACACTGAACCTGAAATGCTGATGGACATTAAAAGACACTGGAAGACAAGTAATAAATCTAAAAAACAAAACTGTTTATGACCATTTTAAGACATCTAGTCTTAATTATAATTATATCTAGATTCTATATCTAGAATCATAAAATAGTTGTAAATCATATATTTATATAAGCAGAATAGTGCAGAATGTGACTTTTTGTGTTTAGAATAGTGTCACTTATCATGTAACTTCTTAACAGTGTGTTGTAGGATACTGCAACAAAAGCTTTCGGTTTATTTGGTGGTAGAGGAGGAGGACAATGACTTTCGCTCTCTAAAACTCAGGTCTATGAGATCATCACACCCTGCCCAAATCCACCATCTTTCGCCATTTATTCATCCATCTCTGTCTTCCTCTGAGGACACAGAACACCCGGCTCGTCTTACCCTCTGATCCTCCTCTTTTGTCCAGGGTCCTTTCACCAGCTCTGGGTTGAGCACCTTTTGCCAACGGTGCTGACATTGACCATCTGTCCTTGTCTGTCAAAGTGCAACAAAATCCCACATCAACACCTGCAGCTAGTACACATACACCTATAATAACATCTTTACTAACACACAGGCCTGTCACTAATAATACAACATACATTTAACAATAGCTCTGCTGAAATGTTATCTAGTCTTTCCTTTGCAACAGTATTTTTCAGTCTAAAGATAAAACTTAAAGTGCCCCTATTATGGATTTTTGAAAATTACCTTTCATGCAGTGTGTAACAGTGAATGAAAATATCCTGAAGAGTTTTAAATCTTAAAGTGCACCGTGCATAAAGGTATTGTCTCTCAAAATAAAAAGTCGACTCTGAATCATTGTAACGAGTCGTTTTTAAAACAAATCCCAAGCCGTTTCATTTTGATGTCAACATGAAACATTAGCATATTGCCCGCCCACTTTGCCACTAGGTGCCGCTTCTGGAGCGGTAAAAATATCGGTTTCCCGGTAACGCTGTACACAAAGCAGCACTGTGCTCACAAACGCTGCTTTATTAGACCAATAACCGCAGATTAGCGTCACGCAAAGGAGGGGTTTGGAAAAATGAATCGTTGAGCGAATAAGGTAAAAATAAATGCATATTATAAGACAATGAAAGTGTTTTTTGACCTTGCATGCATGTCAACCTGTTGTTGGGGACTCCCAAAACCAAAATATGAACCTTTCATAACCCATAATAGGGACACTTTAATATGATGCTTTATAGTATAATAGTACAGTATGGTACAGTATAGTAACATTTCATTTAATTTTATATCCTTTAATATAAACTTTTGAAAACTGGCTCCTCTAGAAAGATTAATATGTATGTGAAAAAAAAAAAACACTTGCACTAAAATATTCCAGCCACATTTAAAAAATGCTTTTAAAGTAATGATTAAGCATTTGATTAAGCAAGTTACTTACAGGGAAATAATTGGCGATTGATTTCCAAGTATCGGTTCCTTGTTGCTCAACAAGCTTCTTTAGCTTCTCATCCTGCGCATGAAAGAGATATCATGAGATTTCAACCTCAGACACAACTAGCAGGCTGTGAGAGCAGAACTAACAGCACTTTACAATTCCCCACCCTTTCCTGTTTCATCACAGAAACCTGAAGCGTTTCCAAGTATTATCCCATTTGAAACTTGAAATATCATAGACTGCTGTTCAAAAGTTTGCAGGCAGTAATATTTTTACATTTTTATGAAAGAAGTCCCTAATACTCAACCAAGGCCACATTTATTTGATCAAAAATACAGTAATATTTTTGTGGAAACCATTATACATTTTTTATTCAGGATTCTTTGATAAAAGGAAAGTTCAAAAGAACAATATTTATTTAAAATAGTAATATTTTGTAACAAAAATAAATGTTTGTAACAAAAAATAAAAACAAGGCACTTAATATATAAACATTCCTATTATATGTGAAAGAATTAGAAATAAAACAGAAATGCATGCATACCTCATCCCGGGACCATTTAATTTTGCACAGGGTCTTTTTGGAATTCTTGGGGTCTCTGCTGTCAGGGTCCGTAGAATGACGTTCATCATCCTCATCTTCACTGCAGCCATAAAACACAAACAAAGAATACAGAACAGAAAGAGTCAAACACAGTTTTCTGTTTGGTCTAATTGTCTAACAGAAGCCATTACTCTCAAACTGTCAGTCTGACACAAACCGTTGAGCAGACAAGCATGATCACTCATCTGTAGATACGAGATGCAAACCATTTAGAAAAGCAGCCAGCTTGTTAAACAGGACATGCCTGAGTGTAATTACTCTGTAAGCTGGCAATGGAAGCTACAAAAGTGAATTCAAGCATTATGCAAATTATTTCAGTTTGCATTTTAATTTATTTGAATATCATTTTTTCCATTATCCAAAAAATCTATTCAAGTCATGTCCACACAAGTAAATCAGTGACAGTCACTTTGCCCAAGACTTCAGTCTATAGGAATGCATTGTTGCCTGGTAACATTTCACCAACCCAGTGAGGTAGACAGTATTTAATCAACACCATGCACTGTGTAGTCAAGTCTCCCTGGGATACCGGAGCACAAACCTAATGGAAAACCATTTATCTGATGCTAATAGTGACTAACAACATAAACCAAGCTCAAGCCTTATGTGCTTCAGAGCTGAAAGACTTTCTAAAAGAGCAATGAAGGAAGTCCAATCATTAAAGAAATATGCAAAAGCACATTCTACCAGAATGCCTTGCTGCAAAGTCTAAAGTTATGAGTAAATGTGTTTAGGTGTATTTTTAGGCCGAAGTCCAACTTTGACTAAAGCGGTACAAATATGGAAGTACAAAATCCTTCTTGCTGCCAGTCTGCATGTTTATCATTGAAACATTGGCTCTCAGTATTACAAGCCACCCGATGAATGAAGCGTTTCATTTAAGAAACACGCTTTAGTATGATCTCCTCCCTCGAGGAAGGGGTGAGGTGATGAACAAGCCTGTTTTGCTTCAGAGGTGATTTGATTGCATCATTCAGTCAGGAGGCAGGCCAAAGTAGTGCCCGCCAGTGGAAGCGCGCAAACATTCAGATTTCTTCCATCAATATGTGACACATACATTTACCAACTCCCAATTTAAAAGCAACAAAGAGAGGACAAGGGAGAGCACACACACACACACACACACACATGTGGTTTCCATGGGTTTTACAGGGTCTTTCCATAAACATAATTATTTTTATTACTGTTTTTTATACTGTAAAAACTGCATATTCTATCCCCCAAGACTAAGCCAACCGCTAAAGATAATTCTCACAGAAAACAGCATTTATACAAAAAAATAGTATGATTTATAAGTGCCTTTCTTAAAAGAAGACTGAAAATTATAAGGTCAAAATGTTCAGGTATTATTATAGTGAATAATACTAGGGCCACACACACACACACACACACACATTAAAATCTCTAGTCTTCCATAAATAACATCATGATTTTTTTAGGTACAACAACTAAGCTGTGTGTCACCTTCCTTTATAAACATCATAATTTGGAAAATCTAACTAGATGTGAATAAATGCTTGTGTGCCAAACATTACACATTTACTCTTAACTCTAATACACATTAATTTATAGTCTAATACTTCTTGTCTATAAATATTTTATTTATAGTTAATTCATCGTTTTATCAATTTTTTTACTTTTAATTAATAATATATTAATTTCTAGTGATTATATAATATAGGAAATGCTTTCCCTCCTTAATTCCTCCTAATCAGTTTCTATTTTAAGCTTTATAGTACCTAGATTTTTATTTGAGTGTAAACGTATAACAAACATGTGTAAATTTATACAACGAGTAAGATACCACTGATCCAATATTCATGATCCGTTTTAATATATTTTGTTATACATGAATGTTGATGGTCTAATAATGTAATGATATATAAAGCAGCAGGACGCTAATAACCACATAATCCACTTGCACTTGCACCTCCTCTTACTTCGGTTTAGTGATCACTCTCACATGTAGATGAATTTAAAACTGTTTATATTAATTATTATTACATTTTTGGACCAATTTTACTTCAGATATTATAAAATAGTTGGTTAGCATGCTAGTTCACTCCAGCTGTACTGCTCGATAGGGGACAGCTAGGCTAACCGCTAGCATGCAGGCTAACAGAAACTAAACTTAAACATTTGCAACTGTTTGATAAATGACATTTGGCATGAGGAAACATGATTGTAGATATAGAAATTAAAAAAATATATATGTTTTTTTAAACGCTTGAGTCAGTCTTTGGATCACGATCAACCTTGTAGATCAGCAGGTGCAACATGTGATACGTCACAGGGATCGGACTGTCATATCATGTTAAATATCACAATTTATTAACATTTTGATGATATTGTGTAATTAAATATTACAGTATTATTATTTTAAGCTTTACTGTTGCCATAGCGATTTCTGTTGCGACACAAACAACTAATCTTGGAAACTCCAGATATAAACAATCTAAGTTATACGATCTCCCGAAGTTGCGCACCAACATAAGATCTGCACATTTACACACAATCCATAACACAACAATTATTATTATTTTGATTAAGTTTACAAGGCACTGAATAAGATCCATCATCTCACCTGCGAGACTTCACATTGGCCATGACAACTGTTCAAGTCCAGTTCTTTTCAAAGGGAAATGTCTTTAAAACATCCAATGCTGCAATTCTTCTTGAAATCAAAACACACAGCTGACATTTATTTACACGTGCTACTGTCACACATGTGTTTTCCGTGAAAAGCTTCAGATCCGTAAAGTCACATCCCCGAGAGCAAGTATGCAAAATGCTTGTTATTAAATAATAAAAGCCAAAAAAGAATACTTCCAATGCGATCTCAAAATGGTGAAGGTAAGACCTCCATTAATATAACTCTGTGTTAATCTTGCGCGCCTTGAACGCACACACACCCCTCTGTACTGTCACTCAGTACTGTGTTCTCAGCGCGTGTGTTTTTTCCACTCATTCTGTTTCATTTTTTGTCCATCCCGCCGAATCTCGCGCCCAGCCTTCTTCCGGAAACTGGTTTGAATCTGCGCACGCGGCCTCGCCGCTGATTGGTGGAAAAAGGTGGGCGGAGAAGCGCGCTCTTGTTGTTGAGCGTCTGTGTCATTCGCTGACGCCCTTTTTATTTGCATGCAGCTTGTGGAAGTGTGAGATTACTTTACCACTAAACCTTTTTTTGTTTAAATTAATCAATTAAAGGTATTTTTAGTGAAGAATACTATTTATTGTCAGGTTTTGAATATTGTAATTTACAGCACTGTGAAGTAAAATATTCCTTTTGAACGTATCACAGCTTTCTAATTATGTAAGTCAATGCTGCCCTCTAGCGGATATTTTGTGATTTAAAAAAAGAAAGAAAATTAAGCATGAGTATATCTGCTTTGTTTGACATAAAATTAATTTGTTGAAAACAAACAGACAAATTACTTAGTTAAATTGTTTTAATAAACGTTTACCTTGCAGTGTTACATATTTCCTACATGCTTTGCCATTTTAGTCATGATAAATTGCACTTTCAACAGACATACACTCAATTATATATATATATATATATATATATATGTGTGTGTGTGTGTGTGTGTGTGTGTGTGTGTGTGTGTGTGTGTGTGTGTGTGTGTGTGTGTGTGTGTGTGTGTGTGTGCGTGTGTGCGTGCGTGCGTGCGTGCGTGCGTGCGTGTGTGTGACCCTGGGCCACAAAACCAGTCATATGGGTCAACTTTTTGAAATGTATACATCATCTGTAAGTTGAATAAATATTTATACATCAATAAATATTTATTGATGTATGGTTTGTTAAGATAGGACAATATTTGGCTGATATACAACTAACTGAAATCTGGAATCTGAGGGTGAAAAAAAATCTAAATATTGAGAAAATCGCCTTTAAAGTTGTCCTTCCTTAGCAATACATATTACTAATCAAAAATTACGTTTTGGTATACTTACGGTAGGAAATGTAAAATATATATATATGTATATATGTAGTAATTAATATATCTAATATACTATATTATAAACCTGTATTAAGAACCGTTAAAAGATGGACTAATGAAGCAGAGGAATATTTAAAAGCTGGTTTTGACCTCACTGATTGGAGTGTTTTTGAAGCTGCTGCAAACGATCTGGACGAGCTCACAGAGACTGTAACATCATATCAGTTTCTATGAAGATATGTGCATTACCAGGACTCATTTAACCTGCAACAACGACAAACCATGGTTCACTGCAAAACTCAGACAGCTCCGTCAGGCCAAAGAAGATGCTTACAGAAAAGGGGATAAAGTCTTGTATAAACAGGCCAAATACACTGGAAAAGGAAATCAGAGTGGCAAAGAGGAATTATTCTGGCAAGCTAAGAAAATGTTTTATCTTCCAGTGACTGCTTCAGTGTGGAAAGGTATGAAAGACATCATCAGTGACACCATCTTCCAGGCCAGCACTCTGCATAATCAACATCTGGCAGACGATCTGAATGAGTTCTATTGCAGGTTTGAAAAAACACCATTCACACCTCCTGCAACCCCCACCTCCCCCACACCTGCACTGCAGATAAGAGAAGATGACGTGCGCCCAGTCTTCAAAAAGAACAAGAGAAGGAAGGCACCAGGCCCAGACTGTGTCACCAGTCTGTCTGAAAACCTGCGCTGACTAGCTGGCCCCCATCTTCACACAGATCTTCAACAGATCACTGGAGCTGTGCGAAGTCCCGTCATGCTTCAAACGCCCCACCATCATCCCCGTTCTAAAGAAACCCAAAATTACTGGACTTAATGACTACAGACCTGTGGCTCTAACGTCTGTGGTCATGAAATCATTTGAAAGACTGGTTTTGGCTTATTTGAAGGACACCACTGGACCCTTACTAGACCCCTTGCAGTTTGCCTACAGAGCAAACAGGTCTGCTGAGCTAATATTTGGTATAACCCTCCCCAGTCTCCAAGAACTGTACTCATCCAGAGTGAGTAAAGGGTTGGCAAAATCACTCTGGACCCCTCAAATCCAGCACACTCTCTCTTTGAACTATTACCGTATGGTCGACGCTACAGAGCTCTGAGCACCAGAATGACCAGACACAGAAACAGTTTCTTCCCTCAAGCAATCCATCTCATGAGCACTTGACATTAAACGTGGAACACACAACACTATTATACACTATTTATTCACCACACATACTTATTGTTTTTATTTCAAATTTGCACATACTAGACTAGTACACACATAATTGTCTATATTATATATTGTGTTTTTGCTTTTTTGTACATTGCCTATTTGTATATTATTATTCTATTATCTGTGTCCTGTCCTTTTGCTGTCATGCTGTTGCACTGGGGAGCTTCTGTCACTATAACAAATTCCTCGTATGTGTAAATATACCTGGCCAATAAAGCTCATTCTCATTCTCACATTAGTATAATATCCTACATGCCTTTCTATTTTAGTCATGACGAATTGCACTCCATCATATTATATAACAGTATATATAGTTGTCAAAACAGAACCTAAAAACTAAAACAAATATGAAACATATAAATAATATAAAATGACTGACTGTATTCGTGACAGTTCTGCCGCTAGATGGCGCTGTTGTTTATGTTCCTTTACAACATTATTATTCTTCGTCCCCCGCGTTTAGTCGCGTGACTGATTGTTTCGGAACTTCGGAACAAACGTCAATGTGTCTTTGTTTCACGGGCGTCTCATTGGTAGCTTGAATAATGTTGTCTTTTCTGTTAAGCTGGATCAATATTTAGTTCCCAGACACGGCGAGTTTGAGTTTTGAATCGTTGCACTTCCTTCACCTCCCGACACGTCACTGGAGCCAGTTGGATGGAAAGAGTGAGGAAATAATAAGGAAAGGTATGTCTTTACTCTCTTTGAACAATCTGAAGCACACGAGTGTCTCTCACGAGTGTCTCTAGAAGTGCGTCGGTGGTTGTGGTAAGCTTTGGCTGTAACAGGTCCATTCTCTGCAATAGTACACAATGTACATTACGTAATAAAATTAATTATTTATTTAAAACAGCCTAGCCCAATGCCAGAAATACAGGCAGGGAAACTAATTTCAGCCACAGCTAAAATTAATTTGCTTTGAAGCTTTGGTTGGCTACAGTGCTGTTTCTTAACTTCGGAAATGTAGGTTAGATACAAGGATAATTTTATTTAACGTTACACCAAATGGCCATCAGGATTTTGACAATTCAATGTTTTTTTTCACTCATTCATGTCATTTGAACGTCTTGTGCAACAGCAATGCTTTAATTTTTGTTAGCTAAATAAAACAATATGTATTATGTAAATAGATAATATCACTAGAGTATATTGTTCTTGTTAATAGAGATAAAGACCAGTAATCCATTTGATTATCACTATTATCCTTAATCGGTTATTGTTTTTTTAATATCAGCTGCTAATATTAATCACCCAACAACCGTTATGCTATTCTTTGTAGTCACATTATTTTCAGTATTTTGTTAAATATAAATATTGATACAGTAAATAAAAACAATCCTGCATTGTTGGACATTTAAAATAATATGTACTGGTAAAAAAAATGTTGTTCGATATGTAATTGTGTATTATTATATTAGATTGAATTGATTTGCATATGTTCCTACATAGTTTTAACAAAAAAGCATTCAGATTTAAATTAGAGAAATGTCATGGAATAGTTGCATATTGGGAAATGAAACTATGAATCTTACTTGGGCTAGTCTGTGTCATTTAGTGTCCACGAGCAAAAGCTTACGAAATGTTGACAGATGAACTAAAAATGAAATGACCAACAAGTGAAATATTCACCAAGCCTTTCGTTCAAATTTTTTATTGGAAGTGAAACTGTTATAAAGAGAAACATTTAGAGTTGGTTTCTTTGACGCATATTTCACGTATGGGTTCCAGTACACTGTTGTTTTAGATTTATCTCTATCTAACAGTGTAGGATTACTCTAAATGCGAGATGAAACCAGAGAGTTTTAAAGACAAACCTATACTGATGCATTTTTGCACAGCATGAATCTAGATTTAATGTGTGACTTGCTTTAATGTTAATTCCTTTGTACTTTCTTTTTGCTGCTAAAACCTGTTTGAGTTATTGTTATAGGATGAGATCATATTTAATAACAGTAAGCTTTTGACAGCTCCAATGATGACATTAACTAAGTTTCTTAAAATTGCATAATAATGAGCCTGGATCTGTTGAATCCTTTTCCCATATTTTTTGTTCATTTGAAATATGCCCTTTAGATTGATCTTTCATTTCTCATGTCATGCATAAGGAACCCGGTTTCTAGTTTCAGTTTAAAGGTGAAGTGACTCTTACTTGGCTCAGACACTGGGACAGACATATAAATGAATGTGTGCTATGCTTCCTGGTGGCTGTTTTAGATGAACAAAACATGAGACAACTTGTCTGCAGGTAGATCATTAGGGCTGGGCAGAACAGTGAATTAATTTACATATTTAAACCAGTACCTACATATGCATGCACGCACATGCACATTTAAATATGCATGTGTGGTTTCAGAAATAGTCCATTAAATATTTAAACTATCCAAGTTTTTGAATAGTTGACCACGCAGGCAAATAAACCTGTAACATTCCTCCAAGTTCACAGGAATGTAGAAAAATACAGATCGCAGTGATATGGTAAACGCTGTCTGCAACTGCTACGGTCTGTTATCGCGTCTGCACACATTTAGTTTGTATTTCATGTCACTCAATACAATAGTATCACCGGAGGATTTAGAATAATCTCGCTGCTTGTTTTAAAAAAATAGTATTGTATTATGTATAAAAATCAGTTTTTCTTTCTGTGTTGTTTTGGCGCTCACTATTTTGATGAGGTTGGTGCATTTAAAGTAGCCACTAAATCCAGCATTTCTTTACATTCAAAATTATTATTTATTTTTATTTTTATCATTAATCACATTTTTGGAACATAATAAATATTTTTATTGTTTTTGTAAAATACCAGAATTTCTGTCAATGAAATACAATTTAAGCTCATTACACACAACATTATCCATTAATGTTATGGACATTTCTGTTAACTCTAAAACACAATGCAATTAAATGTCAAATTCAAAATACTGGTAAAACCCCTGTAAAAAAATTCATATGGAAAATTCCTTCAAATTAAAAAGTATATTGTGCCCTATTTTTTTAGAGTGTAGTTTTAAATCATAAGCTGGTCTTGAGAGGTTCCTCCTGGCCTTTAAATCTGCATCTTGTAGGTCCAGCGTTATCTAAAATACCTCTTGTACCTCAGAGGGGAAGGGGAATGTCGCCCACCCAGTGAGCATTCGTGTGTTGCGCTTGACAGAGGGAGTATGTGGAAGTGGCATATGAAAGAAAAAGGTCCCTGTTTGCTCCCTCCCAGCTGGAGAGAAGCAGAGGGGAGGATGAAAGAGAGTGAGGAAAAGAGAGGTGGAGACTCATCGCTTGGCCGCCCAGACTGAGGCTCCTCTCTGTGTTCATGCCACAGTTGATTAGTGACTCTGAGTGGCCTTTCTGTCCTGTCATGCAAGACCCAAAGAGCCCTCTGGAGCTAAAGTGGACGCTGGACACTGCTGAAAAGAGCGCTTGGCTGTGGTGGAACATCTCGCTTATGTTTTAGTGCATTTGTGTTTTGCGCAGGACCGAAATGGAGCGTTCCAGTCAGAATCAGGTGTGCCAGAGAGGCAGGGAAGCCATCTGAGGACCTGTTGCATCTATGAGCTGTTGCTTGTGAGATTCTGAGAGGTCTCAGGATGGAGGAGCAACCAAGCTGCCCCAATGTCAGCATTCCCTGCTCCAATGAGCAGAAAGACAAGAAGAAACGCTATACTGTGAGTGACCTCTGATGCTCTTATCTACATTTTGAGAGCTCTGGCTCGCTAAGTTGTAGCACCGGATATGTGACTGTCTTAATCCTTGTCTTGTTAGGTTTACAAAGTAATTGTCAGTGTTGGAAGGCATGAGTGGTTTGTGTTCCGGAGATATGCAGAATTCGACAGACTGTACAACACCGTAAGTAAACTGAGTTGTAGTCAATGTGAAAAGACAGGTAGACTCCACTGTAACTATGATTCGTTTACAGCTATTTTTAAGTGACATTGATTTTGGTTTGGAGCTTTTTTCTAATGAAATATTCACATATGACCAATTACTGTAAAGTATAAAACTGATCATCTTTTTGAAATGTATATTCAAAAAGGAATATGCTTTTATGCTCACCAAGGCTGCATTTATTTAATCAGAAATACAGTAATATTGTGAAATATTATTACAATTTAAAATAAAAAAAAAAATCAATTTGAATATATTTAAAAATGTCATTTATTCCTTTGATGGCAAAGCTGAATTTCAGCAGCCATTACTCCAGTTTTCAGTGTCACATGATCTTTTGGAAATCATCCTAACATGCTGATTTGCTGCTAAATAAAGATTTCTTATTATTATCGAAGCTGAAAACACTTGCGCTGCCTATTATTTTAGTGGATGCTTTTTACATGATTTTACAGTAGCAACATTAATTTTAAATACAAGTCTTTTGTAAAATAATGCCTTTACTGTCACTTTTGATCAATTTAATGCATCCTTGCTAAATAAAAGTATTAATTTCTTTGAAACAATTCATACTGACCCTAGACCTTTGATAAGAATTTGTCTTTTTGCAGTTAAAGAAACAGTTTCCTGCTCTGAATTTGAAGATTCCTGCTAAGAGAATATTTGGAGACAACTTTGACCCAGGTATTTTACAGTTCCTTGATTTCTCATGTAATAAAATGCATATTGTTCAGAGCTCACTGGAACTTATGTCATCTCGTGCACATACATTAGGGACTTCGCTTTATTTAGCTTAACAGAGATCATGTGTATTTGCCAAATTAGATTATCAAACAGTGTTCCATACAGAAAATCAACCATGCTAAATCCGCCTTGCCCCGAGCCCATAAAATCTTTGTCCTTGTTTAATCTCATGTTATGCTCTCAGACAATGTGGCAGCAAAATGTGTGCATAAATAACAGAATGAGAATGCGCACCCAAGAACCGATTGTATTTAGCTCATGTGCGACCAATTATGTGGCCAGTATGTGGTCAGGATCTTTTTCATGGAGAAACCATGAGTCTGGTCATTGGAAGCACATGCAAAATTTGTGCACATGTTGTAAAGTCTTCTCATTGGTAAGATTCACTCGCTCTGCTTTTCTCTCTCCCCCTCATTCTCTCTAGATAATTGCTGTCTCGCTGGACAATAGCAATCCAATTATTTCGTGCACATTTTTACAGTAGTGTCCAATGCTGCACTGAGAGACTTAGGCCATTGGTTTTGATAAGTGACTGATAAATTAGTTATTTCCCATAAGAGGTGATGGTTATCGTGAGTAGTTCCCAAAATGGCTCTCAGGTCTGTTTTGGTCATGGGCAGCATGATGTATCAGACATATCATATGCATACATAAGCACTTTGGATGAACCACAATCCTACTCTCCTGTATTTTTGCGTAAATGTCACTTGCTGGAAGTTTAGACAGGTTGCTTGACATCTGAAAAAACTCTGCAGAGTTAAAAAATCAAATATGAGTTTGCTTGCAATGAGGATAAACATGGTTTGTGTTTACCACAAAGGGTTTAGTGCAGTGAATTATTGCTACCAAAAGCATGAAAACAAAATTCAAGAGGCTTTTTAAAACCACAATTGTACATGATCTTATTTAGCCTGTCTTGCTAACAATTTTGGCTTGTGCCGTTCATAATAATATTAAATTAAAAGTATATACATTAAAAGTGTAGTGTTGTCTCGCTACTTGATGAACTTAAAATCATTCAAAATCAGCTGAGAACCACTATTATGTAAATTGTTCATATTATTTTGGTCTAATTTGCACCTATATATTTTTTGTAATTCTTAGAGTTCATAAAACACAGAAGAGCGGGGTTACATGAGTTTATTCAGAAGATTGTGTCCAATCCACAGCTCTGCCACCAGTGAGTATATCAGCCAGTTACTGTTGCTTCAGTTTTTATCACCACTCAGTATCAGTGCATCTAAATGTATGTAAAACTTGAGTGGGCTTTACAATGGACACGTGCCAAAACCAGCCACAACCAGATATCTCTCTGAACTCTGAGTACAAAGCGGTTCGATTGTATCTTGTGAACCCGTGCCAAATAAAAGATGCTTCTTTTTGATTCTCTGTCAAATTTGCCATGGTTACGGTTCTTGTTCCAGCGAGTTGTTGATGTTAGCTCATATTCCTCCTCACAGCTGTGGCTTTGTATCGCCTCAGTCAGACCTCTAACATGTGAATGTTCATTTCCAATGCGCAGTCCGGATGTCAAAGACTTTCTGCAGATGGACAAATCGAAAAACTTCTCTGATGCCTCAGAGGATGAAGATGATAAGGTTGGTATATTATGTTTTTAATATATAACGTACTGAATAAGTGGTCTTCATTCTTTTCTTTTTGTCTTGCTTGTTAGCTGTATTCACAGGCATTAAGTGTTATATAGTTATATTTTAAGCAGTTTAACATGCTACAGTTATTGATATAGTCAGTGAATTATGTATAGTTTTTTTAGACCCAATATGCAAAATAGCTTGTGCTATAATCTCTATTATGCATCTTTTTTTCTGTTATGTATGCAATTATGTTTTTGTACTGTCAATATTTTACTACTGCTTTTAAATGAGTATGATCTAGTTTTGCCATATCTCTTACAGAGTACCTCCACCTCTAGAAATATAAACCTAGGGCCATCTGCAAATCCACAGTAAGTATTATAGAATTATTTTTAATAATTTATTGCTTTTGTATAGTGACAAATATTGTATTTACAGTATGTCATAATTTGGATGCAAAATATCCAACTGGTAGAAATTAATGATCCATATGCTTTAATTTTAGCCTTAATCACTGTGTGTTTTTCAAATAGAGCAAAGCCCACTGACTTTGACTTTCTTAAAGTCATAGGAAAGGGAAGCTTTGGGAAGGTGAGTTTTCTTTTTAAATATAATGCGATGGAAATGATCTGAAATGTGTGGCTTCCACAGTTTGTGAGAGAAAGTGTGTCAATCCCTTGTGTGTTCATTTTGACTCAGTTACTGAAAGCTCTGAATGTCACTGAGCCTTACTATATTCTGTTTTTTTACGGTTAGCCGTAGTTTCTGAGCCACGGACTCTCCATTTAGGAAGTGATAGTTTCTCAGTTTTGAAGTCAGAGCTTGTCTTTTTTAGGTGAAACTGGCTAACCCTCTGTGTTCTCTCTCACACAAAGGTTCTTCTTGCAAAGAGGAAACGGGATGGAAAGTTTTACGCCATTAAAGTCTTGCAAAAAAAGGTCATTTTAAAGCGGAGAGAGGTAGTGATTTTCTTTGTTTTAATACCCACTCTTTCTTTATGTTCTTTGACATTTGATTAACGAAGTCCCTTGCACTTTTTTTCACACCAGCAAAAGCACATTATGGCTGAACGTAATGTGTTGCTAAAGAATGTTAAACACCCCTTCCTGGTTGGACTGCACTATTCCTTTCAGACAAAAGACAAGTTATACTTTGTCCTGGATTTTGTCAATGGTGGAGAAGTGAGTATTTGTGGTTGAGAAGCTCAAGGCTGACATCTGGCTTATCACATCTCAAAAGCCACTATTTGGCAGATTAAACCAGTGTGTCACTGCTGATGCTGACAGTGACATTTGCCATTGTATAACTTTAAGGGACAGTGTACCCAAAAATGAAATTTCTGCCATCATTTACTCATCCTAATTTCCATCCAAACCTGTATGACTACCCTTTTCTGTGGAACAGAGAAGAAATACATTTTGAAGAATGTTTTTATTTGTACTGTGAAAATCAGTGGGGACCTCATTGACTTACATGTTGTATACCATCCAAAACATAAAGTCATAGAGTTTTAACAGACATACAAATGAGTAAACGATGTCAGAATGTTACACTTGTTTTTGGTGAACTATTCCTTTAACAAGGAAATGCAGGGGGTTGTCATGTGACATTTAAATCAGATGATGAAGCCAGTGCATGACTGTTCCTAATTCATGGTCATTGTATTAGTATTTTGCATGGTTCCTATTTACAAGTTCAATTAGACCACAGGTCTGACTTCCTGTTTTTAGCTAAAAGTCTGCTGACTATATTTTAAACATCAGCTTATAAAACTCCACACCAATAATTGTAAGGCAGGCTACAAAATTACACATGATGTAATGGGTAACCTGACTATTTTCTGCATTTATTCATTGAATATTACAACTTTTGATTCTTTCCGTTACAGCTTTTCTTTCACCTCCAAAAAGAGCGGACCTTTCCTGAACCCAGAGCGAAGTTTTACATTGCTGAGATGGCAAGTGCTCTGGGTTACTTGCACTCTCTTAACATCGTTTACAGGTAAATGCAGCTTTAGTAAAGGATCCCGTGTGTTATAAATACGCCCGTTTGGGGATTCTAGGATGATTTTTAACTGTTCAAGTGTGTGAGAATTCCCAGAGACAGACACATTCTACTTCTCCTCCCTCCTATATTTTCCCAGTTGCTGCCCAGAACGTATTTGAAAAATGTTGATTAGTGAGCTGGCTTAACTGTAGTCATTTAAAATTACACTCACGTGTGAATTGGTCATCATGAGAGCATAGTTTGCATTCATAGGGTGTGATGCTATATGACCGCAAGGAATTGCTCTTCATATGAATTAAATGCATTATGAATAGCTTGTCTTGTCCTATTATAATACGTATAATTCATACGATTTTTCTGTGTAATGTTTTTTTAGTTGAATTGTTCCATATGACAAAATGCTAACAAGTTAAGTGTTCTTGTGTTCCCAGGGATTTGAAACCAGAAAATATCCTGCTGGACTCTCAAGTAAGTGCCCCTCTTTTTTCCCCGCACTTTTATCATTGCCAGAGCGTAGCTGATCAACGTTGAGAGAGTTCCAGCAGAAACAGAGTAATCTACCCTAGCTGTGAAGTATAACAAACTCTTCTGATTTCCCGAGACGAGGTGTACAGAGTGTAGCTTTGGCCAGCCAAATGAAATATTGCAAGGAAACTGAAGACTTTTGTTTAATTTGTAACAATGCTTGAGATTATTTTAAGTTTTATTTGTGCATTTCCTTTCGAATCTGATGAAACTGTGAGGTTACATGGCCCTGGCAAATATTCCAGTCAGACAAAAGATTCTTTGGCTCTGTGAAGAATAGGCCTTTTGTGTGGAGACATGCTTCCTGAAAATGTTCCTGTTGGCATCTTTTGTCTGTTAAGGGACATATAGTCTTGACTGACTTTGGACTGTGTAAGGAGGGCATCTCCCAAGCAGACACAACGACCACATTTTGTGGGACACCTGAGGTATTATATAATATAAATATGATGCTTACATTACAGTTCAAAAGTTTGGAGTCAGTAGGATTGTTTTTAAAAATTAAATCAATACTTGTTATTCAATAAGGACATGTTAAATTGATCATTAAAGACTTTTGTTATTTTGCTCTCGTTCAAATAATTCTGGAAAAATAGATTTTAATATTTCACAATATTGCAGTTTTACAGTATTTTTGATCAAATAAATGCAGCCTTGTTGAACATAAGAAACATTGAAATACTAAATCGTACAAACCCCAAACTTTTGTGTATTGCATGTTTTCAATTTTATGTTTGAAAAATGTTTAACATGACTGTGAAATGTTATAGTAAATATATTATTTGTATTAGTTGTTGAATTTAAAAATAACTACTTATGGTGATTATTCTTATTAAATTGTTACTGATTTACTCATTACGCTTTCCTAGATTAACCTCATTACATTTTCAGCAAATTAACTGCAAATAAACGTTAAGCTTCTGGAGGCTAGAGTTACACAATGACTTTAACGCAATAATTGCTGTCTCTTGTTGTCACGACAGTATCTAGCTCCAGAGGTACTCCGGAAACAACCCTATGACAACACTGTGGACTGGTGGTGTCTGGGTTCTGTGCTGTATGAAATTATTTATGGGCTGGTAAGTTACAAATAAACCGTAAATGTTGGTAGTTGTCTTTGAAAATCTAGGCAATGAAGCTTGAATCGCGTTTTGGCTTTATGTCAACAGCCTCCGTTCTACAGCAGGGACACACATGAGATGTATGACAACATTCTTCACAAGGAACTTGTCATGCGCCCCGGGGCATCCACAGCTGCCTGGTCCATCCTTCAGGCCCTGCTGGAGAAAGACCACACCAGGAGGCTTGGCTACAGAGATGACTTTGTGAGCTATTTAGTTCTGATATATCACCCCCTGGTGGATGATTTTCTAGAATATTTCGTTAGCGTCTCAATAGGATTTCTGCAGTTTAGTTACCTACGTATTACATTCAAGCAGGGAGTGTTGAATTGAAATATTAAAAAGTCCTTGTATGTTATATCCCATTTGTTGCAGAATGAAGTCAAAGGACATGATTTTTTTTCATCTATTAACTGGGATGACCTTGAACATAAAAAGCTTCCTCCTCCGTTCAGCCCTAGTGTGGTAAGACTTAGTTTAACCATAAATGAAACGTTGCTGAACATTTACTCACCCTCAGGCTATCCAAGACATAGATTAGTTTGTTTCTTCATTGGAACAGAATTGCAGAAATGTAGCATTGCACATCACCAATGGATCCTCTGAATGCGTGCCATCAGAATGAGAGTTCAAACAGCTGACAAAACATCACACAATGATCTAAAAGTGATCCACATGACTCCAGTCCATCAGTTAATGTCGTGTGAAGTGAAAAGCTATGCATTTGTAAGAAAGATATCCACTTCAAACCTATCCTAGTCTATCCATAATATTGTTTTCTCCAGTGAAGACGTCATCTCTTCTAAATTAGGGGAGAAATATATGCAGATCATGCACCATTTAGTAAATTAAAATAGCCCAAAACAGTTCTAAATGTCACTATATTTTGATTTGAGAGGACAAAAGTGGATGGATTTTTTTTCACTAGACTAGAGGAAGCGTTATTTTGGTCTCATATTTTAGCCGGAAGTGTCAGGTTAATGTTACAATGCCTTAATGATAGATTTGTTTCTTAGAAACACGCAGCTTTCACTTCACAAGACATTAACTAACGGACTGAAGACATTTATTTTTATATTAATATGCTGTTTTTATCAGCTCATTCTAACAGCACGCATTCAGAGAATCCATTGATGAGCAAGTGATATAATGCTAAAATTCTCCAAATTTGTTCTGATTAAAAAACAAACTCATTTTTGATGGCCGAAGGGTAAGTAAATTCTCAGCTAATTTTAATTTTTGGTTAAACTATCCCTTTAACAATATATCTTTTGCTAAAATTTCAAAAAACATATGCATGTGTATTCAAACAGTTATCTCTCTCATGTTGCAGGAATCCCAGTATGACATCTCAAACTTTGATCCCGAGTTCACAGAGGAAACCGTTCCAAACTCGGTGTGCTTCTCTTCAGGGCAGTCCATCGTCAATGCTAGTGTTATGGAAGCTGATGATGCCTTCCTGGGATTTTCTTACGCTCCGCCGTCAGAAGATTCTTTCCTGTAAGGGTGGCGCTGCTAATGGCGAGAGCTGAATGAAACGTCTGTGATCGCTCTCTCTGATGAAAGGGAAGAATTTACTGAGCATGATGTCCCGATCAGAGCGTGGACCTTTGTGTTTCTAAAATAAGTTTGGGATGCAGGGTGTTTCAAAGTTTATTTTTATGCATAAATAACATTTTGTGTAACATTGAACGCCTTCCCTGAGAGTTTAGCTCAGGAGCTGAAGTATTGATGTTTTTTTTTTTCTTTTTTGTAAGAATTATTTTCAAGGGCTGATGATATTTGTAAACAAAATATCTACTTTGACACATTCCTTGTTTTGCCTCAACTCTTACACTTGATTGCTTAAATACTGTGCAGTATATGACCAATTATGTTTATGTAGTTTAGCCTCTTATCAGAAATTTGCTATGGAGAAAATGTTCATATAATGTCAATGCAAGCAATTAAAAAATTGCTGATTGACAAATTAATATATATTCCATTTATGCTGTTTATTATGCGAGTTAGAATATAGGCAGAAGCTGTTTCTAAATCAATTGTTTTGAAATCAAAATGAATTTTGATAAACCCTGTAAGGGTTTGGGTCATTGACAGCCATAGTACAGTGTGGATTGAAGATGTGTGACTATTTTCATGTTAGATTTTATGAGAATGAGTTAATAGCACTTAGATACTGACAAGGACACTGTAATAAACCACTGTTTCATTTACTGCATTTTGATTATGACTATGAGATGAGACACCACAGTGCCTACTGACTTCTGATTCTGTACTGTATAAGTAAACATTCTTGAATTACTTGGCTGTCGCGTGATGCCTCTTATTTGCATATATTTGCATGTGTTATGCTACTGGGCCAGAGCTTAGCATGTTACCAAGCCATAACAGTACATTTAATAGAATAATATGATAATAATGTTTTTATATAGATTTGGTGCGTTACCAAACTCACTGAATAATGCAACGCCTTAAAATGTTTGCTCACAGGACACATCTCATTTGCATAAATAATGAGCACGAGCTTCCCGCACGTATGTGTGTTATCCGTTTTTAAAAGAAAGAGATAAGAAAATTATATTTGTCATGTGTGTTACCTAAACTCATTGAATTCTGCACCGCCTTAAAGTTTTTATTTACAGGTTTTAGACGCTTGTTCATGGTTAACATTATTCCATTTTGCTCTGTTTTGGCTAGCACGTGATACATCTCATTTGCATATTGTATTTCGCGAGCTTCCCGCCCAGCTACAGACCTAGCTAGCGGTGCATTTCGGAGATATGGAGGGGCTAAATTCTCTAAAAGAAGCAATAATCATTTATTTAGACAGAAGTGGTGGGTTAAGTAAACTCATTGAAGACTGTAAAGTCTTTAAAGGTTTGTTTATGAAGTTGAATGCATTATTATTGAATTAGTACGTTAATTAAAATACCTCAGTGAATATGAGCTCGTGAGGACGTGACACGTCACGGGTCCACTGGCCACATCCGTTTTTATCTGAACTTTTAATTATTACATTTCAATTAAAATAATAAGATGACTTAATGTCTCTGAAAAAGAAGGGAACATGTATTTCAGGTGGACAGCAGACGGAGGCCGTGTATCGGTTCAGTTTTGAGGTAAATCCCTCAGATGTGCTTGAACTCGACGCCACACTGGGAGACTGTATACTGCACAACCCTGTCAAAGCCGTTTCACTCTTTCAGTCAGTGAGTTTCACAAATAAAATACACAAATACCCAACTACAGTTTTTTTGTTGGTGAAATGTGTGGAGAAGTTAAAACATTTTATATATTTATTGTGCTTAATATATTTACATATGCTCTTTATTGAAAAAACAACTAAGAGTGCAGTGGTTATTTTTCAGGTTTGTTATCTGTCTATAAAAACACTTTCACTTATTGACCAAATAGAAACAGAAAACCAGGTAAGGAGCAGCGTAATTAAATTCAAATTTCACTTAAATACTTTTTTCATGTGTGTGTGTGTGTGTGTGTGTGTGTGTGTGTGAGAGAGAGAGAATATATTTGGGTTTACATGAAGTTGACTTTGATCAAAATCAGTGTATTAAAATAGAAAGAACATGTTACATTTCTTTTGTATAGGTCAATGTTGTTTTAAAGCCAACCCACTTGCCACCTTTTCCCAACTATTGTTTGGATCTCTCCGAGTTTCCCCGTGGGTATGGTCCAATGAGACCTTTAGCATTGGAGGGCCTTGTAATTGCCATGACACGTGTCACCAAATACACACAAGGAGCCAGATTTCTCTGCTCAGAAGAGAAATGCCCTTGCTCTAGAGGTATGTAATGTTATTAACTTTATGGGCTGTTTTTGTAATTGTTGTCCTACACAATTTGTCAATTTGTCCAAAGGGTTTCAACATATCAGAGTTCATGCACCAGGTGCCACAGAGTCTGCCACAGTTAGGAGCGATTTTACCTGCTTTCTCTGCTCTTCTCCGCTGAAAGAGGATGTGAAGTCTCGGGTTTTAGGGGGTGAGACAACAACATTAGTTAAAACATATTAATGAAATATTATATGGTGTATAAACTTGAATCATGAAATGATTAAAAAAGTTAGATTTTTTTAGCTTCATACTTTTATTCAGCAAGGATGCCTTAAATTGATCAAAGGTGACTATCAACATATATAATGTTATTATAATGTCAAAAATTACATATGTTTCAATTTTAATAAATGCTGATATTTTGGACTTATTAAAAAGTCTTTAAAAAGCCAACAGTTTCCACACAAAAAAAAATGTACACAGAAATAAATTTCATATATTCAATTACATACATTTTTTTGAATAGAAAACATTTTAATTGTAATAATAGTTTTTACTGTATTTTGGTCAAATAATGCTTCTTTCAAAGACAATAAAACAATGACTGACCCCGAAACCTTTGCTTAGTTTGTAGTTGCACGCTTACTAAAAGACAGGACATTTTTTTTATCCACAGATAAACAGCTAGTTGAGCTCATTCATGTGAGAGCAGTGGATGTTTTGGGAGTTCATGATGCTGCTTCCTTAAGATATCAGTCTGTCACCCTTTTTCTAAGAGGTAAATACTTTTTGCATCTTAAATTACCACTTTTTCTTTCTTGTGGTATTGCAAATAATCTTTACTTTTTAACTAACCATTAGGAAATAATCCAGTTAGTTTGAATCGGCATGCCTGATTAACATGTTTTTCATAATGTTGAAGCAAAGCTCTCAAATAAATAAACAGCTGAAACACATCCACTCACAGTGTCTTTCAGTATTAGATTGGGTGTTCCTGTCTCCTTCAATAATATTTATCAGTTAGCCAACTGGAGAGACCACAGATTCTCTGGACGGTATTAGCATATTGTGTTGACCTAGTATTAGTCTGGAATTCAATACGTCAGGCTCCAGTTACTGAACATACATGTTAATAAATGTAAGGTACACCCATTAGTTGCTACAACCCATAGTGGAATCATTGTTTAAAAGAGCCTGCAGTGTTTCTCTTGGCAGTTGTGTAGGTGGTGAACATGTTTCTCAAATAATAAGTGAAGACCAGCTCTCAGCTGTCATTGTTTTGTTTCTCTTAATGTAATTAGATGAACTGTGCAACTCCATGAGAATCGGCCATCTGTACCAAGTTGTGGGGATTCCAGCTCATGTGCACCAGTGGCCCAATGTAACCTGGAGTGTAGAGGCTTGCAGCGTGCGACCATGGACCCCCAAATGTAAAGCCTTATTTTGACATTGATGGTATAAAAACAACCTGATTTATGCACAGCATGTCAAAGTCATTTGCTCCTGACTGCCTTTCACAGGCCCCTGTCTGGTTAGCAACAACTTCCAGAACCTTCAGACAGCCATGGCCTGTTCACCATGGAGGTTTGCTGCCATTGTAGCCAACTCATTTGGTTCGCCGGTGATCCCACCTGGACTCTACAACACATTAAAACTGGGGTTACTTCTTAGTTTGGTGCAAACTGAAGATAATCCAGACTCTCCCAACCACCTGGATGTGCTTGCTCTCACCAGTGAGACTCTAATCATTGACAGGTCCGGGTTTTTCAAATGCACATCTCTTTAGTTAATGATCATCAAAATATGATGCATATTATGTGCATATTTATTCACAGGTTGATGAGATACAGCCTGCCATTGGCCTCACGTGGCATTCATCATACACTGACAGGAGATCTGTTGGCATCTCTGTCTAGAGATGAACATGGAGCTGGTACCGCCAACATCCATGCAGGTTCAGCTTTGCTGGCATCTGGAGGTGTCTGTCTGTTGGGAGATCTCACAACCTACAAGAAAGACAAGATGGACATGCTTCAGTCTGGTGCCAGTTGTTTAAATTATTTCTAATAATGAAAGCACAAGATACAATAAATTCTACATGCATTTTAAGCAATCAAGGTAAGCAAACCAATTTTTTCCCCTCAGCTCTTGAAAGCAGAACTGTGTCTGTTTTCATTCCTGCCAAGAAATATGGTGATGATATGGACCAGCAGCTCTCCTTCCCAATCCAGTGCAACTTTTGGGCCCTAGCTGATTCTGCTTCCCCCTCGAAGAGGACAGCCAGATGTGATAATGTGGTGCTGGGTTCTGTGGTGGGTTCATATCCAAATGTATTTATAGTCAAATGAAGCTTTTCCTCAGGAAATTAGATGGGAATGTTGTTCTGGGAATTGTATAAGCTTATGGTACATACCACAGGACTGATCAGATGTAGAAAGAATGCAGGAGTGCTTCATAGACGACCCCACCTCTTTCTGTATTTGGGAACAGGAACCAGAGACAATGCCATCTATTTTAGGAGAGTTCCTCATTTTACTCATTTGTGTCAGTAGCCAAATCGCACCCGTTACTCCAAATTGTCTAAACAATGACTTAGTGTTATTTAATAGTACCATGTCAGTGCTTCTATATAAAAGTCATGGTTTTGCAGCATCTGCTTATCTTACAGTAATTAAGATTTTTTATATAAATGCAGGAAATGGGCTCAGTTCCTCTTCAGCTTGCAGAGTCGTTTGGACTCATAGTCCAGTGTCGAGAGACAAGCAGCAATCACCCACTCCTGTCTATGACAGTGCATACTCTGAGACAGGCCACTTCCCCAGGAGAGCCCCTATACCCAGCATGCATGCAGTTTACAACACAAGACTATAAAGAGGTCAGTCAATGCACACTACAGGTCAAAAATTATTTCATTCATCTCAAATTATTCTGATAGTCATTTTGAAACTTCTTACAACACTGCCTTCCTTTCTGAAGGATCGTGTCACAACTCTTAAACTAATGATAGTTCACAATACTACGGTTTTTAACTTTATGTTGATCAAATGAACAGTCTTTGGGAGCATGTAAGACTTCTTTTGTAAAACAAAAAGCTTAATTTCAAACTTTTTACCAGTAGTAAATAATAAACTGTAATTGGGGTGGTTTCTTTGAAATGTCTAGAGATCTTGCATTATGTGGTTAGAAATTCAGATTGCCTGTTTTCTTGCCCCAGCTCTTGGCTCATGCAAGGCAACTGAAGGTGTACATGAGTCCCGAGGCTGAAAGGATTATCCACAGCTATTACATGGCCAGTCGCAGGATTCGCTCAGACTCAACACAGAGATCCACCGTTTCGGTCACTTCTGTCAAACTGCTGTAAGTTCTCTACAGACAAAATACTGACAACTACACGCGGCTGCCTTATTATACCACTAGGTGGAGCAGTTTTATAACAAATCTACAATTCAGTATCTAAAGAACTGTACAAACTTTGCATAACAAATATTTACAATAGCATGTCAGTTTAGAGAGTCTTTTCCACCAATACTAATATTTAACTAATGAACAAAACACAGCAAAAAAAATTGCATTACACAAACCTCTGGTTATGCAGAAGATCAAGCACACCATAAAAGTAGAAAAAGGATAATTTCACACAAATTACATTTTCTGGTCCTGGCAGGATTGCTCTGGCCCAGGCTCATGCTAAACTCAGTCTAAGAACACAAGTTCTAGAGGAAGATGCAGTCATTGCAGTTCTGCTGTGCGAAAGTTCAGTCACCTTAAAGCATGGTTAGTTTCCCATATTTATTTCTAAATTCTGAACAAAATCATAAAAAAGTAAATGTTTCAATGAGAATTTATTTCAATATGTACATTATCATAACCCATTCACCTTTAAGCACTTCATTACTAGTTTATAGTTAGGATCAAGCTCCCGTTACAGTGAGAGCATGTTCATGAGTTTGGGAATGAGAAAGTTTGTCTTGGGAATGCAGGGGCCTCTGCGCTTGTTTTTCCACCCGATGCAGTGTTTCCCTGTGCTCTCCGTGACCTGGACTCCTTGCACCAGAGGGACCTTACGCTGGAAGAATACCGCACGCAGATCTTGCATTTTGTGCAAACCTACGCAACCTGCACAATAGAGGAATAAACCAAGGTATTACGCACACAGGAAAAAATTATCATGGCAACAAGAGAAAAAAAACAAAACCATACCCTGTTTGTTTCTACATACATTTGGTACTTAAAAAGAAATATATATAAAAATCCCACAGAAACGGGACACATTTGGTAATCAACTGTGCGTTTGCATCAAATGGTCAGTGTCAGCAACCCAATCTGGTCTGCTGGGTAAACAGCAAAAGTTTGATATTCATCATGGCAACTTGCATACATTGTCTCCAAAACACAATTATCAGTTAAGGAAAATTTGATTAAATTAATTATTGGGAAAGGGTGGGGGACACAATACATTGGAAATTCTCATTAAGCAATTACAATAATAATAAAAAAATCACCATTCTTAATTCAGGTGCACTTTTCAGGTCATTGTTTTCCAAGTGGCGATCCTTGTACCTGGTGGGAAGAAAAAAGCAGGAAAACTGTAATGCTGGTGAAATCTTAAATGGGGTGCTGGTTAGTTTACTGTACAGTGGCTTCAGATAGTCAATGTCAGCAAACCAATTTGGTCAGATGGGTAAACGGCAGAAATGACAAATCATCATTGCGACAAGCATTGTCAAAAAAACAAAAACGTCTTAAAAAAAACTCCCACTTAAAGCAAATACAATAGCTACACAATAAAATTACCAGTTATTTTTCATTTGCACTTCTCATGTCACCGGTGTCCAGTGGCAATCATTCGACCTGGTGAAAGAAGAAAAAGTAGGATAAATGTAATGCTGGTGAAATCTAAAAAGGGACACGTAATCAACTATGCAGTTGCTTCAGATAGTCACAATGTCAGCAAACCAATTTGGTCTGATGGGTAAACGGCAGTAATGACAAATCATCATTGCAACAAGCCTTTTGTCTTCATATATATATAAAAATAAAAACAAAATGGTCTGCTAAGAAGTGTAGAATCTCACATTTAAAGCAACTACATTAAAGCACACAAAATTACCAGTTATTTTTCATTTGCACTTCTCATGTCACCGTTGTCCAGCGGCAATCATTCGACCTGGTGGAAGAAGAAAAAGTAGGATACATTTAATACTGGTGAAATCTCAAAAGGGACACTGAATAATCAACTATGCCGTAGGGCTGTCAAAAAAAAAATCTAATAGCTTAAAATAAAAATCCACATTCGAATGCAACACGTTGTATTCGAATTTTAGGTGTCTGTCAGGCTGCCTTATCAGTGGCGCACCAGAGATGCAGGTAGGCGTCATTGCATTTTAATGCTTTTTTTATGCTACCCAGTTGAACCCACTGGATACGTAGTTCATTCAAAATACTGCGGAAAAAGAGAACATCAATGCGGAGATGATGTTCATGTCAAAACTGGAACAAAGCCGTTCACACAGAATGCCTATTTTGCACATTTTCTAGAGGGACATCTGCAAGCATTGCACTCGCTTCTCGCAAAAGAGTGGGATATTTAGAAAGCCATTTAAAATTATTGTGTTCAACTTCGAAAAAACAGATCTCTAAACTTTATGGTGGGACGGGTCTCTCCCAGTTGCACTGCATCTCATGTTTTTTAAATGAAAAAAAGTAACATTACTCTTTGTGATTGGTTTTCTGTGCTTTGTATTAAACCGTATATTCATGCTTTTTTGTTTTTAAACGTTTAAGCAACTTCATTATATATGGTCAAACATTATGCACATTTTTCAAAGGTAGTCGTGTTATTTAATGCTTTGAAAAACCGCGCATTAGCAATATTTTGCTCTATGCGCCCTTTTTGGCCCCAGGAGAGAGCTTTTTTTTTTTTTGTTAAAACGCAAAAGCTTTTTCCCCCAACTGATATAATGCCTTTTAAATTCGACTTTTGATAATTTAAGTGCAAAATTCGAATTTACTTTATCAGCTATTTTGACAGCCATACTATGCTGTTGCTTCAGATAGTCACAATGTCAGCAAACCAATTTGGTCTGATGGGTAAACGGCAGTAATGACAAATCATCATTGTAACAAGCATTTTGTCATCTAGTCTGCCAAGAAGTGTAGAACCTCACATTTAAAGCAACTACATTAAAGCACACAAAATTACCAGTTATTTTTCATTTGCACTTCTCATGTCACCGTTGTCCAGCGGCAATCATTCGACCTGGTGGAAGAAGAACAAGTAGGATAAATGTAATGCTGGTGAAATCTCAAAAGGGACACGTAATCAACTATGCAGTTGCTTCAGATAGTCACAATGTCAGCAAACCAATTTGGTCAGATGGGTAAACGGCAGGTGGAAAGACAAATCATCATTGCAACAAGCCTTTGGAAGTGTAGAACCTCACATTTAAAGCAACTACATTAAAGCACACAAAATTACCAGTTATTTTTCATTTGCACTTCTCATGTCACCGGTGTCCAGCGGCAATCATTCGACCTGGTGGAAGAAGAAAAAGTAGGATACATTTAATACTGGTGAAATCTCAAAAGGGACACTGAGTAATCAACTATGCCGTAGGGCTGTCAAAAAAAAATATCGAATAGTTTAAAATAAAAATCCACATTCGAATGCAAAACGTTGTATTCGAATTTTAGGTGTCTGTCAGGCTGCCTTATCAGTGGCGCACCAGAGATGCGATGAAGATGTAGGTAGGCGTCATTGCATTTTAATGTTTTTTTTTTAAATCCTACCCAGTTGAACCCACTGGATACGTAGTTCATTCAAAATACTGCGGAAAAAGAGAACATCAATGCGGAGATGTTCATGTCAAAACTGGAACAAAGTCGTTCACACAGAATGCCTATTTTGCACATTTTCTAGAGGGACATCTGCAAGCATTGCATTCGCTTCTCGCAAGAGCGGGATATTTAGAAAGCCATTTCAAATTATTGTATGTTCAACTTCGAAAAAACAGATCTCAAAACTTTATGGCGGGACGGGTCTCTCCCAGTTGCACTGCATCATGTTTCTTAAATGAAAAAAAAGGAACATTACTCTTTGTGATTGGTTTTCTGTGCTTTGTATTAAACCGTATATTCATGCTTTTTTGTTTTTAAACGTTTAAGCAACTTCATTATATATGGTCAAACATTATGCACATTTTTCAAAGGTAGTCGTGTTATTTAATGCTTTGAAAAACTGCACATTAGCAATATTTTGCTCTATGCACCCTTTTTGGCCCCAGGAGAGATTTGCAACTGATAATGCCTTTTAAATTCGACTTTTGATCATTTAAGTGCAAAATTCGAATTTACTTTATCAGCTATTTTGACAGCCATACTATGCAGTTGCTTCAGATAGTCACAATGTCAGCAAACCAATTTGGTCTGATGGGTAAACGGCAGTATTGACAAATCATCATTGCAACAAGCATTTTGTCTTTATAAAAAATAAAAATCTAGTCTGCCAAGAAGTGTAGAACCTCACATTTAAAGCAACTACATTAAAGCACACAAATTACCAGTTATTTTTCATTTGCACTTCTCATGTCACCGTTGTCCAGCGGCAATCATTCGACCTGGTGAAAGAAGAACAAGTAGGATACATTTAATACTGGTGAAATCTCAAAAGGGACACGGCGTAATCAACTAGTGCTGGGCGGTATACCGGTTCATACCGTATATGTTTATTTTGTAATACGGTGTCATTTAAATAACGTTCGGTTGTCTCTTTTCGCTATTGCATTTTGACGAGGATACAGTGTCTAAGCTGAAATGTGCGAGAGATCGACCGCACCACATATCGACCCTCCATCAGCTCCGCATCTCTCACACACAAAGTTCCACCTGTCTTAAATTCACTTTTCTTGTAAGACCGTAAATATAGTGTTATGATTTTTACAAATGAAAGACGAGGTCTGATCAAAGCCGATTAAAGCACGTTCCTCTCTCCACTCTAAGCTGTAATCACTCCGCTCTGGATCCACTCCGGGCTTTACATTCCCGCTGACGGAAAAACTGCTCCGTGTTCACTCCATTTAAACATTATCAGGGATTACTGAGGGGAAAGAAACATGTAGCACACTGTTGTTGTTCTTCCGGCACACCAAAAATCATTCCCTCGGCTGCAGATTCTCACTGACAACATAGTAACGCCATTCGCATCATTCACAGTTGGGTTTTTAGCAGAGGAGATGCACATTCAATTGTTGCATTATAAGGGTTGGGGGACAAAACTCAAATGAAAATGCTACAGAAACATCCAAATCTGTAAGTACACATGGAATTCTATGTGCATCACACGGTCTTAGAGTGCCTGTGCGGAAGGAAGCGGCCAGGCGCTCCTTTTTTAAATTAGGCATTAAGAAAAACAGCATTGGGGTTTGACCGAGGAAATATATAATTTCTTTGCTTTAACCCCTGCATTTTTCTACAATATTCACTCATCGTGACACTAAAATATGGCATTGTAAGTCAATCTACTGCAGTTTTCCTCAGTCAGTAGAAAGTGTGGTTAACACCCGGTCATGCGATACCGTGAAACCGGTATAATTTAGGCCGTATACTGCCCAGCACTATAATCAACTATGCAGTTGCTTCAGATAGTCACAATGTCAGCAAACCAATTTGGTCTGATGGGTAAACGGCAGTAATGACAAATCATCATTGCAACAAGCCTTTTGTCTTCATATATAAAAATAAAAACAAAATGGTCTGCTAAGTGTAGAATCTCACATTTAAAGCAACTACAGTAAAGCACACAAAATTACCAGTTATTTTTCATTTGCACTTCTCATGTCACCGTGTCCAGCGGCAATCATTCGACCTGGTGAAAGAAGAAAAAGTAGGATACATTTAATACTGGTGAAATCTCAAAAGGGGCACTGAGTAATCAACTATGCTGTAGGGCTGTCAAAAAAAAATTTGAATAGCTTAAAATAAAAATCCACATTCGAATGCAAAACGTTGTATTCAAATTTTAGGTGTCTGTCAGGCTGCCTTATCAGTGGCGCACCAGAGATGCGATGAAGATGTATGTAGGCGTCATTGCATTTTAATGTTTTTTTTTTTAAATCCTACCCAGTTTAACCCACTGGATACGTAGTTCATTCAAAATACTGCGGAAAAAGAGAACATCAATGCGGAGATGATGTTCATGTCAAAACTGGAACAAAGCCGTTCACACAGAATGCCTATTTTGCACATTTTCTAGAGGGACATCTGCAAGCATTGCACTCGCTTCTCGCAAGAGCGGGATATTTAGAAAGCCATTTAAAATTATTGCATGTTCAACTTCGAAAAAACAGATCTCAAAACTTTATGGCGGGACGGGTCTCTCCCAGTTGCACTGCATCATGTTTCTTAAATGAAAAAAAAGGAACATTACTCTGTGATTGGTTTTCTGTGCTTTGTATATTCATGCTTTTTTGTTTTTAAACGTTTAAGCAACTTCATTATATATGGTCAAACATTATGCACATTTTTCAAAGGTAGTCGTGTTATTTAATGCTTTGAAAAACTGCACATTAGCAATATTTTGCTCTATGCACCCTTTTTGGCCCCAGGGAGAGAGCTTTTTCCCCCAACTGATAATGCCTTTTAAATTCGACTTTTGATCATTTAAGTGCAAAATTCGAATTTACTTTATCAGCTATTTTGACAGCCATACTATGCTGTTGCTTCAGATAGTCACAATGTCAGCAAACCAATTTGGTCTGATGGGTAAACGGCAGTATTGACAAATCATCATTGCAACAAGCATTTTGTCTTTATAAAAAATAAAAATCTAGTCTGCCAAGAAGTGTAGAACCTCACATTTAAAGCAACTACATTAAAGCACACAAAATTACCAGTTATTTTTCATTTGCACTTCTCATGTCACCGTTGTCCAGCGGCAATCATTCGACCTGGTGAAAGAAGAACAAGTAGGATACATTTAATACTGGTGAAATCTCAAAAGGGACACGGCGTAATCAACTAGTGCTGGGCGGTATACCGGTTCATACCGTATACCGGTGTTTATTTTTCTTATGATATGAATTTAAAATACCGCAATACCGGTGTCATTTAAATAACGTTCGGAACGCGACACTGTTAGAGAGGGGTCTCTTTTCGCTATTGCATTTTGACGAGGATACAGCTGTATGTGTTACTAAGCGTGAAAGTTCTGAAACACTAGTAGAATGTGATGAGAGAGAGAAGTCATCCACAAATATCCACATCGACCGCACCACATATCCACCGACCGCTGCCATCAGCTCCCGCATCTCTCACACACAAAAGTTCTCCGCCGATAAGACGGATTCCCGTCAATTGCAGGGTTCCCACCTGTCTTAAATTCACTTTTCATAATTGTAAGACCGTAAATACACTTACACTTCTGAAATAGTGTTATAACTGTCTTGATTTTACCTTGAATAGGTCTTAAATGAAGGAAAGACGAGGTGCATTCAGTCTGTTGAGGGGGATGTGATCAAAGCCTGGAGTGGATTAAAGCACGTTCCTCTCTCCACTCTAAGCGTGCTGTAATCACTCCGCTCTGGATCCACTCCGGGCTTTACATTCCCGCTGACGGAAAAACTGCTCCGTGTTCACTCCATTTAAACATTATCAGGGATTACTGAGGGGAAAGAAACATGTAGCACACTGTTGTTGTTCTTCCGGCACACCAAAAATCATTCCCGCCTCGGCTGCAGATTCTCACTGACAACATAGTAACGCCATTCGCATCATTCACAGTTGGGTTTTTAGCAGAGAACACAGAGAAGAACTTGAATTTCGGCGCGGGATTGTGGCTATTAATAATTATACTCATTCCCGCGGGTTCCGACAGAATGTATCACATTTGCACGTGCTTTTGAGTCTTGAACTCACTCACGCGCTCTTAATTTCTGTGCGCCCACAGATCGCGATAATGAGAGTGACAGCTATTAATAATTATAAGGGGAGTTTGCAAATGTGATATATTGATTTAATACAACAGATCAATAAACAAGTACTGCATGATTTTGCTCTATATTATCAACGAAAATAGTTACAAATAAAGTAACAGCTGAGCCGTTGTGCATCTCTAAAATCAAATTTATATATAAAAGATTGATGTCCACATGAATCTATGAATTGAACTCATGCCACCTCTGAGCCTCATTAAACGTCTGAAAATGTACCTACAAGCCACTTTTGTGTTATTCTGTGCCACCTCTGTAGTATTTTTTTTAAATACTAATTTCATAATTGGTAACTTATTTGTCTTATTGTACTTCTTATTATATTGTTTTAAATATACATTTTAAAAAGCTTATAAACATACATTTTTTAATTTGACAGATGAAAATTATGCCATTGCAAAGGTAAAAAGAAAAAACCCTGTAAGTCACTTTAAGGAGTCAAATGTCACCCGAAGGTTTTATTAATGTGCAGACAAGCATTAAAATTAGAAAAACAGCTCTTAAACATAGGTATTGCTGTGGAATGTGTTTGACCGGAAATATATAATTTCTTTGCTTTAACCCCGTATTTAGGCAGGAATTTTTCTACAATCTCTCGTGACACTAAATATGGCATTGTAAGTCAATCTACTGCAGTTTTTTCCTAGTCAGTAGAAAGTGTGGTTAACACCCGGTCATGCATGAAAAAAATAAATACCGTCATATACCGTGAAACCGGTATAATTTAGAAAAACCGTGATATACATTTGTCATACTGGTGCCTGCCCAGCACTATAATCAACTATGCAGTTGCTTCAGATAGTCACAATGTCAGCAAACCAATTTGGTCTGATGGGTAAACGGCAGTAATGACAAATCATCATTGCAACAAGCATTTTGTCATATCTATATATATATATACACACATTGCAAACGCCATGATCCATTCCATTGGCTGTAGCAATCTTCATCTGGCTTCTTTGTGATTAAACAAAAATCGTTGATTTAATTTATAATTTAAGCTTTAACTCTGCAGGTAAAATTTTCCCCAAAAAAATAAGGAACAGACCATTATAAAAATGTCTATTCAGCTATTGATTTTGTGCTCCAAATAAGCAGTGCTGAGTGAAGAGAGTAAATAAAACTCAATTCCACCTCCAAAAGATGACTGATGAACTAGAGGTCAAAAGGCACATGTCACAGTAGACCCTCTAACAGCAGCACAAAGGCCTGGGCTGGCTAGCTCAACTCAAGGTCAGGACCTTTACCAAGACCACAGCACCTCCAAGTGAGTCAAAGCCCTGATTACCCCATATAGGTCATGGAAGATCATTCCCATACCAGCCAGGCCACACGGGACAGCAGACCTATGCCGGACAGACCATGGTCCTGCCGACAGCAGAGCAAATGGCAAAGGAGCAATTTATCACCAGATCTGGGACACACACCTGCCAAAATGATTTATAACAGTCCTCATGGGATATCTTAAATCTCTTTTTAGGATAGGTCATGATTACAACATGATTTGGCAAAATCATGTCAATTTGTGCAGAAGCGGCTACCTTTAGAATATTGATTATATGAGCCCAGAAGGAATCGAATGCATCCAGTTTGAGCTCAAGACGAGTAATTCCAGTATCAACTAAAACTATAGTTTCTGAAGTCAATGTAAAATATGCATAAAATTGTAATTATCATCCCATTGCAAAAAAAGAGATGTTGACAGTAAAGTATATTTGGGCTGATCGGTAACGTTACTGCAAAGATCCTCATTAGGTCACTCGTGAGAAATCGAGCGATTCGTGCTTTACGATTCTTTGTTCAAATGCAACGCGTTTTAAAATTGCAATAAGGGGCAAATGCTTCAAATCTTAGTTAGTAAATACTAATTGTGCTTCTACTGAACGACGTAGAAAGTAAGGGTTATACAAATTATTCTATATGTAACGCGCGTGCTGACTAACCACGTGGCAAAGCTAGGATACAAAAACCTCTACATGAGCCTATAACCTCGTGAACAGTTCTACAAATAGCTGCAATAATACTTTAACTTCTGTTAAAATGCATCGACACAGTAATAATTATTTGAAGTACATTTACCTCAAGTTATACTGCAACGTATAGAACGTGTGACCAGCTCCTTCCACTCTTGGGAAGAAAGGATGTGACGCATGCGTACTTCGCGTTTTAAAGGGGAACTTCCTAGTACGAGCTGCACATGCGTGTTGGGTATTACTGCAGTCTGACGTCGTCTGACGTGCTGCAGTCAAGCTACAGTGTGTTGAAATGCAATCGGATTGATGTTTAACTCTTGCATACGATTGTGACACGTTTATATATAAAACGCTACCAAGAGAGTACTTTGTTTGTTGTTTATATTTAGAGCGCTCCCAATAAAGTTTTTGTTTGATGAAAATCCTTATGAAATTACAAAACTTGAACACACACACACACACACACACACACACACACACACACACACACACACACACACACACACACACACACACACACACACACACACACACACACACACACACACACACACACACACACACACACACACACACACACACACACACACACACACACACACAACACACACACACACATACACACACACATATATATATGTCCAATGTCATGCATTTAATAATCACATCCAAATAGTTTGCCTCTCTTAAGCATAAGTTTAGAGTAAATAGATAAAGATAACTCATTTAGTCCCATATATAAATTAAGAGTTAATTTGCAAAAACTCACTTTATTTTCAGAAATCATGTTTTTTTTATTGCGCATATAAATCAAACTGCGTGTGGGTCGTTTTGATTAAGGAATAATAACTTAAACAAATACAGGTAATTTATAAAATTAAAGTTCATTGAAAGTATGTTTTTTATATTAAAATTTTGTTTTATAGCAAAAGCAGATAACTCCAACAGTCGTTTCTTTTGGCTAAAGTTGATAACTCCACATTTAATGTTTAAAGTAAAAAAACAAACAAAAACAACAAACACTCATTTATAATATTTTTAATCTCCTCAGATGACAATGTAGATGCCTGACACACGTTGTTGTTGTTGTTGTTGTTGTTGTTGTTGTTGTGATCATAGATTATGGATGTGACACGCAATACACAGAGCTTTTTCCTCATCATTGTAACACGATGCTTTTGCAAGGATCATTAAAAACGTTTCAGCTTTTATTTTCCTTTTTCGTCCTGAAGAAGATGGCACAGGTTCATCAAGTTAGTCCAAAATTATCCATCTTCGATCACTTTTAGTCAGCTTTGATGAAACTCCTCTTAGCTAGCACGTCTTTTCAAAGTGGAAGTAGCCTTGTCACCTGACCTGAATACAGCGCACTGATTCGCTGAAATGGACTCATCGGCTTCTGTTCAAACACAACAAGGGCACTTCTGCAGTAAAACATGAACTCGCGATGCCCTGAAAGCGGACAATACCTGCTTTTTTTCACAAAACGTGTTTAGGGTTCAGATCGCATATGTGGAGAATAATGTAAGGCACTCAGCTCATTTTTTTAAGTGGCCTTTATTAGTTTTTGCAAATTAACTCTAGATAGATAATAGGTCCAAAGCCATGCATTTAATAATCCAAATAGTTTGCCTCTCTTAAGATTAGAGTAAATAGATAAAGATAATCCATTTAGTCTTATATATATATATATATATATATATATATATATATATAGAGATAGAGAGAGAGAGATAGATAGATAGATAGATAGAGATAGATAGATAGATAGATAGATAGATAGATAGATAGATAGATAGATAGATAGATAGATAGATAGATAGATAGATAGATAGATAGATATGTCCAAAGCCATGCATTTAATAATCATATCCAAATAGTTTTCGTCTCTCAAGCATAACATTAGAGTAAACATTTAAATAAATAGATAAAGATAACCCATTTAGTCCCATATTATGTCAATAGTACCCTCTGGTATATAAACTTTAAATCTGAAGCCCAAACTTTAAGCATAAAATGTTAAATCTCTTTAGAGGGTTTAAAGTTTTTACATTATTCTTAACAAACTTTCAGTAACTTCTTGATTAAGAATTTTAAAGATGTTTCAAACTGGTTTCCATGAGCATGTTTTATAACATGAGATATATTAGAACTGTAAATGAAGACAATAATTTAAAAATATATATATTTAAATCTTCGATATTAATAATGTTCAGTGTATGACAAATATTTTAAACCATGACCGTTTTTGTTGGGAACACATTATTTTGCACATTGTGAAGGGTTTATATTAGAAACCATTGATAATAATAACATTAATAATAAACCTGAGATCAGTGTAATTTTTAAGAATGATTTTATTCACTATTCCACGTGTGCTATTCACATGGAAAAGAGGAAGGAGGGAAGGGAGGAGAAAAGGGGATGATGATGCTATTGTTGCGATTCTGACAGACCACTTCACATGACGAATGTTAGGTTATTCACACACGCGTTTAGTGCAAATGTTGTAACAGAAAGTGCATCGCGACAGCTCAAGCATTCATTAACCCCACACACGAAACTCAGACAGAGTACAAGTACAGAACTGCAGAAACAGAATTCTGAGCAGAAGCCCACAGTTAAAAAGAACACAATTTGTTTCATATTTTAATATTATTTACATATTTGAAATAATTAGGATATATTAATATGCACAATACTCACAATATTAATTTGGTTCATTTGCCGCGTCAAACAACCATGTTAAATTTTACAGACTGTAACAAAATTACTAAAACAATAACTTTCATTTTTTAACCTTCATTTTTCATCATATACCTCCAAAAGTCTTATGTTCAAACGATCTATGTTTTAGATGAGGATGAAGATGCCCCTTGATTTTCATTTGAGTTACCCAGGAACTGTCCAGTGGCACCGACATATAATCTTGAACGCATCGGCCATTTCTAAAAGACAAATAATAGAAACACTTAGTCAACTGTTTTTAAAATATGAATTGCCATGCATAAAGTGGATATTTTCAACTTAACCTTAACTTTAAAGTCTCCTATTTAAAACTTTTAAGACTAAATGTTTTGTAAATGAATTAAGATGTACAAAATCTCACAATATTTTCGGCATTACAGTTCACTTTAAAATATAATTCGACTTACTTTCACAGGATGTAAGTAGCCATCTCCCTTAAGTGAGTTCAAAGCTTCAGTTTGTTTTGTGTTGTCCTCTTCCATCCCTTCTTCTTGCAAGGTTCTTGTTAAATGCGCTATGTATGTGGTTGCCAATATCAAGACGTCGAGTTTGGAGAGTTTGGTGTCCGGTGGCACCGACGGCAGTGTTCTCTGTAGCTCGAGGAACGCATGTCTGAGCGTCTGGACGCGAGTCCTTTCGCGCGCTGCATTGGCTACCGCGGGTCTCCCTCTGCCACCGAGGCCACTAGACGGGACCACCCTGGAGAGGGACAGGGCCTCTGCGCGCCGGCTGTCCGCCGAGAGCGTGTCAGGACTGGAGCTCGAGTTAGGGCTTGATGCGGGACTGTCATCCATAACTGTCACAGAACCAATGCTATCCATACGGATCGACTGTCTTCCAACCATTGAAATCACCTTTTAACCTGGTTCAAATAATACATTTTAAAAAAAAACACACTTAAATAAATAGCCAAACAGGCACTTTTCTTCAAATTTGCTTGAACAAATGTCAAAAACAAGTTTAAGCTATAAGGCACTCAATAAAACTTTTGTAAAAACGTATTTCCTCAAGTGAGCCAGAAATCTCATGGCCATGTATTCAATGTCAAAGAAAGAAATATTAGATTAATATACGCCTTCAGTGTTTGTTTTTCAGTAAACAATTTCAGCCGACAACATGCAGTTTTAATATAACAATTTTAAGAAGAATTTTGTAGGTCATGAGAAGTTATTAAAATGTGAATAACATACCTGTTTTATTGTTAAAAGTGCCGTCCTATAAAACACACATTAAGGCATGAAAACCTCCAAAGCTCGGCAAAAAAAATCCTGTTTAAAATAGTCCCTTTCTCGTTGCAAATATATATATAAGCAGTCGTGGTGCAGCGCGTGAAAGGTACGGATATATGTCCGCGCGCACGCACTGTACTCACCTGAATGACTGCGTAAAGTCTCCCGAGCCTCTAATTTATCGGGGAACACAAAGAGCTGACAAATGTTTCACTCCGGTGCAATTAATCAAAAGCCTTTTAAACTCTGGCAACTCGAGCCGTTCTCCTTCGCATCGGTCTGTGGGAGGGCGCAGTCCATTTTTCGACGCCAGAGGCAGCATTTTTCGGTCCACCCAGAGTTGCTTTGCAAACCACAACTTCTGAATATTAGATTAAATGTTGTTTATTCAATAAATAAATACCTATTTCCTCTTAATTGGCTTTGTTTGGTGAAAATGGATGTGGTTTGTGAGACCCAAGCATTCTATTTTTAAGCTGCCATACAGATTCTATCAGATCATCTGCGCGGTGCTCTTAACTCCTCTTTAACATTTTGAAAGGGATATTGATATTATAATTTTGAGCCGCAGACATCAGCTTCATTTCCTGGGTCAAAGCCAATAAATAAACTCGAAACACTGCAATCAACTGGCATGCTTGAGGAAATTCTTGTGAGACTCCTAAATTAATCATTCTGTTGTCCGCAAACGGAGATGTGGGAGAATTAATGAATGGAATTATTCATAACATGTATATCTGAGACTGTTCTTAATAAACATTGTTTTTGTAAGGATGAAGTAACAGTATTGCCCCAGGCCAATAATTATGAAGTAGAGCAAATGAGGTTAAGTAAGCTTCTCTGTCTAATTACTCTACATCTTTCAGAGGTTATACCCTGGTGTAGATATTAGTATATATATTATACGCAGGAAGTGCATTCAAGCATTACTGTACTCAGCGCGTATATGTCTAAGCGTTATTAAAAAATCAGTCTTATATTTCATATGAATACCGTTCTTGTCTAGAACAGTGTCCATGATGTTGATAAGCTTGCTGGATAATGTGTAAGTTGAAATGAAGCCTCAAAAGAAAAAAGGTATGAATCTAAATGATAAATGTGCAAATGCAATTATAATGTAAACTACTTTTTTAAAACGTATTTCATGCTTTAAATTAGATAATTTCATTAGCTAATTTAAAGCATGATGCAGTGAAATTGGAGCTTTAATTTGTTGAAGCACTCCATACATTAACAGAAAATTATATAATAAATATAAAAAATATATATATGATCATATGAAAAACATGAAAATACCCAAAACAATCAACAATTATGTTTGATGATGTAATTACCAAATAAATAAAAAGCATAATCAAACCTAAAAAATAGAAATTCAACAACATATGTAGTACAGTCTACAATTTCAGACATTTTCAATGACACATAAAATCTCATTTGAGATTTTGCTATTATGTAAATGGAAAATGGTAAATGGTTTTATTATTTTGAATGAATAATATTACCTAATGTATATATCTTTACACCCTAAAGAATAATGTAAAAAACATGATACTTTTCAGCATCTTGCAAAGTAAATTTATTAAAAACAAACATACAGACAAATACTTAAGAAATACAATTTCAGATTTTCAAACAGAATATGAAAATGCAAAATAGGCAGTGTAAAAGAGAGTGTATTCTTACACAACGGAGAAGCTGCTCAGAAATTCACATTTGATAAAAGTGTCAAGAGCTTTACTGAATGTTTTCCAGAAGATAAGCTAAGTGTGTATGTGAGCGATTGACTTTTGAGTCAAATTTATAAAGCCAAAAGGACACTGATAAAAGGTTTTTAATCAGTAGTTTCAGATTTTCCGAGTCTCCCAGTCCTCACAGGAATATATATCCCTCTTGACCTGTGAACACACCAGAACAATCATGAATTAAATTAAATAAATTAAATGCAATTATGTAAATTACCACAAAAGTACCCCACAATATTTGTTGACTTTAATGCTTTTGTGTTTTGTACTAATAGTAATAAAAACAGCCTAGAACATAATACAATTCTGGCACACATGCTTTAAAACATTCTGTAAATTATGACTAAAAATCCTTCTGTTACTGGACCCCTATAATAACCTAGTAAACAGCTAATTAGGGCTTTAAACAACTGTCATTCAGTATTATCATTCCTATTACTCACACATTAGTGCTCATGTTCATTGCAGTTTTTTCTTACAAGTACAGAAACATTCAGTTCATATTTATTATAGTTACATCAACAAATCATTTCTGCATTTCAGTGGCACACTGATAAATCAACTGAAATGATAACTACAGGATTAACGTTTAGGACGTCAGACATCAAAAGGGTATGATTTGTGCAGTACATCTGTAGATGATGTCACAGTCCACAGCGCAGCACAGAACTATGGTTAACCTCAAGCCAGTCTAAAGTAGAAAGCTGTTTATTTGCATGGGTGGGAAAAATAAGGCTCATACAACTTGACAAATAGCAGGCATTTATCCATCATGTCTGAAGGCAACATGCAGCCTTACTTTGATAGCATTTATCTCAGAATTTATTTTCCTTTTTTAATACGAGTTGTTAGTATTTGATCAAAATAATACAAAATAGAATATAAAACTATAATTTTTTCTGCAGATTATGTTAAGAATAAGGGAGTCTTTTTAATAGCACAGTAGACAATTTTGATTGTTCATACCTTCTTGCTCTGCTGTCTCTTTGTACTTGGTCTGTCCGAACTGTAACGCCAGGCTTCCCATATTCTGACGGCTTACTCAGAGAGCTGCGGTCGTGGGAAAAGGGTTGTTTGGGGCCCACGCGAAAATCAGCTACAGCAAAACACGGGTTAGTCACACATTGTCATAGAACTCACTCTGAGAAGGAATATGCAAGACTTAACCACATACTGATGATATACAATGACAGAATGGAGAAATGTGTTAAAATAAATAAAATCTTGTGGATACTGTAAATGACTGGAAAATTGGAGAACAAAATGAAAGTGTCAGTGCAGACTCAGCACAGAAATTTAGTAAATGAAATAACAGTGACATGTTAGTGCAATATTTTTCATAGCATGTAAAGTCATATACTTCAAATGTAACATTTATTTACTTTTTAATTCATTAATGGAAAAAACTGAATTAAATTGAGTTAAAAATGTAAAGAAAAAAATATTCATACTTGTAAGTGGATTTGAGATTTGTTCTCTGATGTCTTTTCCATCATCTAGTTTCTTCTTTGCGTCCTTTGAGGCTTTCCAGTTGATTAGAAACTGCCTAGACAGCTCATTTATTTGTTTTCCATCAAGATCCTCTAAATACCAAGAAAATCATACAGTTTCTGTGTATCATTTCACTAAATAATTATATAAAATTCATAAACACAGTACAAAAATAACTGGTATTGAAATAACTGTAATTAAAATGCCAAATATCATTAAAATGTTATTATAATGATAAATAAAATAATTTCTGAAATTACTTCATTACTTAATAAAGGACAAAAATGTAATTCCGAGTTTTTCAGAAAGTCAGTGATTCTTTCAGCAAAAATAATAACATTTTACAAGACTCCATATTAGGGCTGTCAAATCGATTAATCACATCCAAAATATAAGTTTGTTTACATAATGTGTTAACACAATATTTATATGTATATTTAAATACACACATACACATATATTTAAGAAATATTTATATATGTGCATGTTTGTGTATTTATATATACACACATACATTATGTGAACACAAACTTTTATTTTAGATGCAATTAATCACAATTGATAGATTTGACAGCTTTACTCATCACAAGTTAGCGATGCTATTTCTCACCTAGAATTTTGCAGGCAGTTATTAGTCTGTCCCTGTATTTAGGTTTGTGACACACAGGATTACTATTCAGATCCAGTAGACGCAGATGAGACCACTGGCTGAACACTGTCTCTAATTCCTGAAAGCATACATTTTACTTTTAATCAGTATAAAATAAAATAATTAGTAGACACAGTAAATGATTATCATCTTCTCCAAATCTTCCCAAAAAGTTTTTGCATGCTGGAAAAACCCTGCAACACTAAAGGGATTTTGCAGATTTAACAGAAGATGTGCATGGTTAAAAATGATCAGGGCATTATATTTAAGACAAAGAAGCCACGGGCATAAAATACAAAAAACTAATTCAGAGGGTAAAAAGTATAAACAAGACATCAGCTTGTTTTAATAAATACTGTCACTTGGTCTGCGTGACTAACAAGTTCCCCTGGGCAGTAGTCCTCAAGCATGTTGCCTGCAGTGTGTGTTTATCTAAGGACACATTAATCCAGGCTGGAAATATGAATACTCTCTGGACACGCTCTGATTGTTCATTGCCTTCCTGTCTCAACTAAAATGCTTCCACTTTTCAGTCCGCGTGCAATCAGCTCTAGCGGGACCCCAGCGAGCCGCGCGCTCTCAGGCTTTGATAAATGATCGTGTCAGGTCTGTCACTCTGAGGGCTTGGCTGGGAACTGCCCAGCGCCAAATTGCCCTCCCAAGCGCGGGAGTGCTGAATGCACTCCTGACTGGGCTCTTTCCAGCCCCACACTTGGGTTAATGATGGCCAGTTATGAACCTGTATTTGACCAGCGCTTCGATCCCAATCTGCACTGTCTGGCCGTGCGCCACTAACAGCCTCTGCAGTACCCATTTGTCACTCGGCTGACTGCCTGTCATAATCTATTTTAAAAATCCATAATGTTTCCTCTGGAATTGGACCAAACTGTGTAAGGGAGGAATTGATCCTTTGGGTGCTGTCGTCGCTGAATCAATAGTGGCAAAGGGGTTGTATAAATTAAAGGAGATATCTGCTAAACATGAAAGCTTCCTCTGACACATGGATCATTATTATCGGTGGCAGTTGCTGAGAGGATTGTCTTTTGAGCTGTTGGACAAAGTTACCAAGCTGCTTTTCTACAGAGGCGTTCGGAAAGTGTTCCTTCACCTTTTTTTTTTAGTCACTGAATGTGTGATATCAATAGGCTGGAAAATCCCTTTTCCAGAAAAGGTTACTTTTCAGCTTTAGTTTCACTAAATGCTTGGCTTAAAGGGTTTTTAATACAAGGCTGAAGTTATAAGAGGCACTCAGTGAATTTCAGAGGAAAATCAATTCACTAAGGAAGGAGGAAAACTTGTGCTTGTTTAAATTGTCAGCAGAAGCTGTCCCTGGAGACCGGCCCGCTGATTTGTTGAATAATTCTGACCCTGTGCAAGTCTGGAGACTGCTGGAAGGATTTGTAGGATTAGGTTTTGCACAGCTCTGCCTCTATCATTTCACACTTCATAGGAACGTACAAATTTGTCATGTCTAAACAGAACAACATTTTTTATAAGTATATTTTTTTAATGAAAAAAAAACATATTTACCTTTATGTCCTGTAGCTGGTTATCGGTAGCATAAAGATGGGTCAGTTTTCGGAGAGGGGCCAAGTCCCACATTTCATCAATGTTATTTTTGCTGATATTTAGAATGCACAGAGTTTCCTAAAATAATTCAATATTAATATAATTAAAAATGCACTTTAAATTTAAAACCAGTCCACTTCTGGCGAGCCGACGAAGATTTCACTGTGTTTGTAAAAGGAGAGCATTTAGGAATCTTTTGGCAGAGAAAAAAAATTGGGTGCACTTTCCCTTGCAATTTCATTAATTATCAAAATAAACAAAATTCCCAACTTTTCGGTTTGTTTTCCCATAGCCTGGGCGGTAAACACTCCCTGTTGATCTGTCAGACAAGGAGGCAGCCACAGAGACCTCTTTTACCCTCATCAAATTTTGCACAGAACTGCTTTGATACACATCTTGGTCCACGAGTCTTTCGTCTCTCATCTGATTCTGACAGCAAACTTACAGGACACAGCGCTATATCAATCTTAATATAAAGTGCACTAGATTGTAGATACCATGAAACACCCTCTGTAAGGTTTTTCACTGAGGTGAATGTTAAAGCAATGAGCTACTCACAGAGAGGCCAGAAATGGAACGGGGGTCAAAGACCAGCTTTTCTCCACGGGGTAGTTTCTGACCTTCCACATGCAGCTCCTTCAGGCTTTTCAGCTCATCTAGTCCCTCCACCACAGTGATGCTGTTTCCTCCCAAGAACCTCAAATACAGAAACATTAGTAGTTAACGGTAACATTCGTGGCCTTTTGCTGTATGTATATTTTCAATGGAAAATGTTAACGTCACATTTCAAATTTCAATGCAAGCAGGAATTAATTAATATGCGTGTATCATATACTTACAGTTTGGAGAGCTTATGTAGAGATGAGAGGTTCTCTATGCAAGAGATATTGTTATTTTGCATATATAAGTGTGTAAGGTTTGAGGCAAATCCCAAATTGCAGATTTGTGATATTTGATTGTCATATAGATACAGGACGGTGAGGTTTCTGCACATTGATAGATCATCCTACAAGTTAAAAAGGGGAACAATAATCAGTAAACAAACTACTCAATTTTGTAATCAATTTTTATTTTTGATGATTTTAAAACAAGTCTCTTATGCTCACCAATGCTGCAATTATTTGCTCAAAAATAGAGTACTGCAAAATGCAATACTGTAACATATTATTACAATTTAAAATGACTTTTTTCTGTTTTAATACATTTTGAAATGTAATATATTCCTGTGATGGCAAAGCAGAATTTTCAACAGCCCTTTCCCTAGTCTTGAGTGCCACATGATCCTTTAGAATTCATTCTTAATCAAATTATTTTTATTATCAATGTTGAAAACAGTTGTGCTGTTTAATATCTTTTGTGGAAACTGTGATACATTTTCAAGAGTCTTTGATGAATGTAATTTTTTACCATGATCAAGTTAATGCATCTTTGCTGAATAACAGCAAAAAAACATTTTAATTGTACTGTAATATTTAATGGAAACTAGAACATTAAATATAATTTAAATATGCTTGTACTAAAAACTTACAATGTCTTCTATACTTTTGTTTGAGAAGTTGAGATGGGTCAGTTTCTTCAGATACTGATGGAGAGATGCGCTTCTGCAGGCTTTTGAGTAACTGCTTGATTTTGAGATCAGATGCACTGTTAGACGGACCATAATGACTCAGTGTGCAAAAATATCACAGGATAGATTTCTCTTCTGCAGCACAGCATGTCGAGGGAAGAGGAAGATTTATGAGAAAGCACTAAAAACAATGCAAGAACATATAATCGAATACATTTTAAAGCGCTGACCTCTAAATATGTTTCTATAGATTTTAATCAGAATGTCTTGAAATTGAGTTTAAAGGTATAATTGATGGGGTGACCATTATTTATTTGATAAAATGTACTTTAAAGACAGCGTAGTCAATTGACCCTTAAACCTTTGTCAAAATACATATTATTTTTGAATAGTGGGAACGAGGTCAAAGGTGAAATAGACATGTGACCTGACCTAACATTAACATAAAGGGAGATCTCTTCTCTCAAGAACAAAACAATAAATATATATATTATTGTCTGTAAGCTTGACCATGCACATCTGCAATGCTGTATTATATAAAACCAGTAAAGCCAGACCAATAGTAACACCTTACCAGAAAGACCTCCTTGGAAAGACCTTGGATGATATTTTACTCCATATGCTTTCTATACTGTCTTGTCAACCACAGACATCGAACACTAGGACAGAACAGAAGTAAAGGGAATACATACATCAACACATGACAGCAGGTCGGTTTTACACTTGATCTCAGAGCAGCAGACTGTGGGGAGATGACATGGAGAGCCTCTTAAAATCAATAACTTTCTGTGGTTATACTCCAGGGAACTGGATGGAGACAGCGGTTTGCCAATCATTATAATATATTGCAGTATATTTAACAATATATTGAAAGTTTACACTCTTATTACTAATAAACAAAGACAAGCAAATTAGGCTACTATTGGCATTCAATTATAACCGCAAACAGAAAAGGCACCTATGAACAGCTGATACAGTAGAAATAAAAGGAAACAGCACTGCATCTTACCTCAATCCACAAATGTAATACGTTACTGGCGTCTGCTATGAACGCAAAGTGTTTTGCTGCTGTAAAGTCTTTCTCTTGTCTCGGCTTTGTTTAGGAAGTGAGAGCTGATGTTGCCATGGCGACGAGACGCGAGCGCGAGGTCAGCTTGCACGCGCCAGAGTTGTTTAGAAGCGCAGTTCAAAATGTGGCGTGACGCATTCTCAACACAAATGGTAAAACCGTTTTTAATTGCTTTAAATTCCGTGTGAGTTTTAGAACAAGATGTTCATCGCATATACTGTTGTGTGAAAAATGTGAAAGAATGTTTTTACTGATGTTGTTAAAAGTAATTTGTTCTATTTCTTAAAGCTTTAGTAGCCTAACTAATTCAAGCTAGCGAAGGTGTTTGTTACCAATAATTTAAGGAATTAAAGTTTAAAATGAATTAAAGGAATTAACACAAATGAACGACCGAAGTCTATTTTTTTACATGCCGATAGTTGTTATTTTTGGCTGAAAAAAGAGCGACAGAGAGAGAAGCCAAATATTTTTTTAATAATTATTTTAATAATAATAATAATTTATTATTATAAATTAATTTATTATTTTAAAGGAATTTTTCATGCAAAAAATAAAACGTTTCTAAAAATGTACTTGTTCTCAGGCCACCGAATTTGTGGATTTTGGCCTGAAGTTGTAGCGAGAGAGCGTTTTTGCTCTTGTGATGACGACCAGGGTTTTATTCTATGGAGGATTAAATTAAATAAATCATAAGTTCAGCCAAAAATTGTATTCACTATCAGGCCATCCAGAATGTGGATGAGCTTTTTTCTTAATCAGAACAGATTTGGAGAAATTTTGCATTACATTACTTGCTCACCAATGGATCCTCTGCAGTGAATGGGTGCCGTCAGAATTAAAGTCCAAACAGCTGATAAAACATCACAATAATCCACATGACTCCATAAATTAACATTTTGTGGAAAGCTGCATGTTTTTAACAAACAGATCCATCTTTTTTGTGCTTTTATTAGGACAGGACAATATGTAGACAGGAAGCAAAGTGGGAGAGAGAAAGAGGGGGTTGGGATCGGGAAGGTCCGTGAGCCGGGACTCGAACTCGGGATGCCCGAAGCGCAATGGCGCTATATGTCAGCGGACTCGGCGCACTACCCTCAAGGTTATTGGCTCTGATTTAAAAAAATATATAAAATGAAGAGATTACACACATAAAACATGTGTGCAGAGGATTGAAGAGAGAAAGACAATTGTTGGAAAATAGAAACTTAAACCAAAACCTTGGACCACCCTTGAGGCTTAAAGTAGACAAGACCCTTAAGCATTTACATGTTGAAATCAGAAACCATGTTTATCAACTTCAGCTGGTAGAGCCACACATTTTCATAAATTTGCAAGCTCAAACTGCTGCCCCTAATAATGCATATCAGTTCTAGAGAAGTGTGGTGGGCTTCGGTGGAGTGAGTCACTGCGGTGACCCGTGTATTGTTATATACGGTGGAGGAATGTTGCTTCCTGAGACTGAGTGACTTGCCTCCATTTATGTATGCAGAATACTTGGCAGAAAGGAAATGTTGCTTTGGTTGGTTTAGGGACACAGAAGGGGAGTTCTGCCCTTTTCAGACTCTCCTCTGGGGCATTGAACACGTTTCACCTCCTCACTACCATGCTTGTTGAGATTATTATTATATGGTCCAAAGAAAACATCAGTGTTACCTAATATCTTGAGGTCATTGGTCCCAAAGGCTAGTTTAACATTAGCCATGTGATCAATAGCCACTGCTCATTATTTGTGTTCATCACTCAGATATATTCTCTTAATCACATATCTATCATAGTTCATAATACTTATTAGTTTAAAATATTTTCTCTGGGTTCAGCAAATTAAGTGGAATTCCAAGTAATTTTAGAAGACTCTTGCTAATAGAAAACATACCTTAAAATCGAGTTAATGGATTTCGCTGATGTTAGTTCACTCATGGAAAACATAATATACTTAGGCTTGTTATATCGCATCTCATTGTTCTCTTCTGCTTTTTCTTCTTTACTGTGAGTATTAAAAAATGCTCATCTGGTGATGATTATAAGCTTCATTTGTAATTCCAATGGGTAAAATACAGAACATATGCATAGGATTTTTTTTGATGACTATGATTTTAACGGAATGGTTCATGCAAAAATGAAATTTTTCTAAAAATGTACTCGCTCTCAGGACATCAAATTTTTGGATTTTGGTCTGAAGTTGTTGCGAGAGAGTTTTTGCTCGTGATGACAACCAGTGTTTTATTTCATAGAGGATTAAATTAAAGGAATAGTTCAGCCATAAATTTAGCATAACATCACTTGTTCACCAGTGGATCTTCTGCAGTGAATGGGTGCCGTCAGAATTAAAGTCCAAACAGCTGATAAAAACATCACAATAATCCACACAACTCCAGTCCATCAATTTGTAGAAATATGCATTTTTTTTACAAACAAATCCATCATTAATACTTTTTAACCGTTTCTTCTTTCCACAAATACATACATTTTTAGACTGGAGTGGATTACTTGTAGGATATTGTGAAGTTTTTATCAGCTGTTTGAACTCTCATTCTGACGGCACCCATTCACTGTAGAGGACCCATTGGTGAGCAAGTGATGTTATGCTAAATTTCTACAAATCTGTTTCTTATGATCAAAACATTTTGGATGGCCTGATGATGAATACCGTTTCAATAAATATTTTTTTCGGCTGAACTATTCCTTTAATTAATTCAATACTCTACGGAATAAAACATTGGACGTCATCACAAGAGCAAAAAACACACTCCCGCTATAACTTCAGGCCAAAATCCACAAATTGCACAGTGCATAATTGAACAGACTCTGATGCTTTCCGGAGCATAACAGCAAATCTTAAAATTAGCACAATGATGTGGGGTACAAAAACGTGCATGAATACGAAGTCAGCACTGTTGTCTGTAAGAAAATGTAGGCACGTGTGTATGCAAGAAACCACACGAGCGTTATAAAGAGCAGACACGCAGGGCTGAATAGACTCCACTGTATCGAGCTCCTGTTTCTGTGATGCATCAGAGACAGGCCACAGCAGAACGCTCAGAATCCTGAAGGATTGTGTATAACACAGAGACAACCTGCACAGGGTCGTCCTGACAGATGCGCTGCGGCCATGCCAAGCTGTGTTTATCTTGGGCTGTTGAGTTTGTTATTCCATTATGTAATGCTATGACTGGCAAATATGAAAATGACCTCTTGTGGTTTTTGTTAAATATAATGTTGAATGCTGCTGTTACAGCTCCCGACACAAGCTGTGGGAAATGGGAATGGTGCAGTACCGTGTTACACACTGTGAACCCAGAGGAGAATATATTTCAAATGTCTAAGCACTAAGGAAAACTCATTTGTCTTGATCTAAAGGACAGCTTTGACGATGAGCTGGGCGAGTTATACTTTCAGACGAGACTTTAGCAGTAAAAGTGATCAAATTAATTTGTTTAATATCTTAAAAATATTGCAAGTACATTGAGATGAAGCAAAAAAAACACTTATGTCTGTCAACGAATCAACCCGAACAGCATTTATTTCTTTGTTTAAACAAATGATAAATGACGCAAACATTCCAACAAGAGAATTCCTTTGAATCTTTCAAAGCAGAATCGTAACGAAAGAACACATAACTAAGCAACACTGCATGTGAAGTCATCTAACTTCAGTTCTTTCCAAGTTTAGTTGGAAGATATGTTCACTTGATTGAAGAGTTTATCTTTGATAACCTGGCACATCAAACCATGGATTGCTTCAATGGTTGTCTTGCAGCTGAAAAGCAAAGAAAGATGTTTGATCGTGTTTTTATCAAAATGTATTTTAAAAATATGTCATTAGTTGCAATACAGAGTACAAGTCGAAATTGGGATCCGTTGCACCTAAACAGACACTTAAGTCACCTATGAGCTCACATAAAATAAATTGTTAACTAAAATAAATAGATAAATAAATCAATAATCTTTTAAGAAAAAAGAACAAAAGAGAATAAATGGGAAGTCAGTATTCTATTCTCAACGCTCAAAAGAAACAAATTTACACCCAATCAATGAATGAATCAATCAAATAAACTAAATACATAAATAATCATTTATAAAAGAAAAAGAAAGCAAAAAAAGTCATATTTGTATCCAGTTTTATACACTTTATTATATATTTATTCCAAAAAAATCTTATTCAAGCAAAAAATGAAAGCACATATGACCTCACACAAAATAAATATAAATAAGTGTGAAATCAATATTCTATTCAATACTCAAATTACACAAATTTACCCTCCTCCCCATGAACATTTGTTTTTACTAAAATATAATGGGAAAAGCAAAACATTGTTTAAATTTTTACTGTAGTTTTATGCACTTATTTTTTTTATTTACACAAAAGTCTTAAACAAAAATAAAATCTTTAACATTTTTATTTAATAAAAAAAAATCAACCTGGAAATAAACATAAATGTTGTTGGACACTTTATTTAGAACTGTGATTATCTATAAAGCACTCTGAATTTTTAGTGTGCATGACATTCGGAATTAAATAAACTGGCCTTGGCTTGTTTGTTTATTTCCACTTATCATCATAACTGACAAAATATTATGAAAGGAAAAATGTTATTCTTGATTGATAGGGATTGTATTACCTGTCACGTGTTGCCTTTGCAAGTTTGTCCTCAGATTTCCTATCATGCGTGTCTAAGCCCAACATGAAACTACCTCGTCCCAGCTGAGCTTCTGCCTGCTCGAGCTTCTCAGACAAGTCAAACACCTGTCCAGTGGTGTATTCTGCATTCTGAAGGAACAAGAGCCATTAACACCACCACTTGCTCTAGGTTAATGCACAATTTCACAACAATACTTAAACCTTCACAACATGCATTCCACTGATGCTCAAATAAGCAGTTTGTTGAATTGTTTGCTGAAGCCTCCTGAATGAGGTCTCAAACGTTTGCAGAAGGTGAGGTTGTACGCTGCCCAGACGAGGATTCATAATAAAGACAGACTCAGTGACTTAAGGTCTCGGTCTGTGGTGACAATGTAATCACTGACAACACTTCTTCCTTGGCGAAGCAAGTCGCTTTTGACAAGTAGTCAATTTAGAGCTCTGAGGCTGCTGTTTAGATAGTCTACAGCCCATTGAAAGTGTTAAACAAAGCTCATGACAGAATGTCAATCATGACAAACTTTCAAAACAAATAGATAGGGAAACAAAAGCAGCATCTACAAATATTAATCATGTACACAAGTTGTCAACAAACCACTGTCATAATATCCATCTCCTGCACATAAAATACTTGTACCCTTCAGAATCCAAAACATTTTCAGGATGATAAAGATAACAATTATGTTAATATTTGAATATGAACAAGAGAGAAGATATAGAGATAACAATACAATGACAAACAGATGAATACTGATATAAAAAATAAGGTTATACACTTTTAATAGCCCTCATGCTGTGTTCTGGTTATTTCCCAAAAATGCTAGTTAATGTTATCGCATTGGACTAAAACATTTCCTTTTTTTTTGCATAATATTTAGCTAACCACCCCAGTTTCCACTTGTGGTGTCCCCAGTCAAAAATGACAGGCCTATATAAAATTGCTTATAAATATCTCATTATGCTATATTATGACCAAATATTGAAGTCAATCTTTTTATCAACTTCTTTTTTTTTTAATATAACAGTTTTGTATTTCTTTTCAGAATGACTGATTGTAGGTTTCTTTGATCTTTAAGCATATAGAATGAGTGAATAATGTCAGAAAGGTCCATAAATAATGCTTTTTTCACTCAAAAACTTTTCAATCAATTTTTTTAAAGTGCAAATATCGCATGTGGTCTCTCAGTTAATGTAAGAACATGAAACCTGCATGCATTATAATTATAAAACAATTAGCTAAGTATTTTTAGATGAGTATAGCACAGAAAATACCTAAGCTCAGATCAACGAGGTCTATGATCAGTCAGTTCTAAAAATAAATAAAAACCTTTGAGATTTACAAGCAATTTTTTGTCCAGGAACACCAAATTAGGTGAAAGTATTTTCAGCACAGCACAAGAGATAAATAAATCTAAAATTACTGAAGATTTCTGCACATATTGCTATATGAAATACGATAATTTCACACCAATGAAAAGACGGTACTTACTGTCAGAAGGCTGGAGGAGCTCAAAGTGTTGACCCAATACTTATTCCACAACAGCTCTAGGAGTTTACGGTCCAGGGAAGACTTAAAATAAGACACCTCTAAAGCATAGTACCTAAAATCACAAAACAGTTTATGGTAAATTTCCAATATTTTCAAGCCATGTCAATAAAGTTTCCAAGTATAAATATGTGCTGGAAAAAAAGCTTACTGTTTGCAGTGCACTCCAAAGTCCTCAATCTTGTTCAGTGGTATTGTTTGGTATTCAGATGGACCCTCATCTGGAGGCTTGTAACCCTAGTATTCAAATTGAAATATGTGAAAATCTTATCAAACTCATATAAATGAATAGACACATACATATGAAATACTAGACGGTTACAAAAAACATTTTACTAAAAAAATGTTCCAACCTTCGGATATGTCCTGAACGCTCCAAGATTGACCTTCCCTGCGGATATAGTCCTTGTGGGATCAATCTGAGGAGGATGAAAAATGACAAGGACTGTAATAAGCAAAACAGTTCAGTCAAATATAACAAATAAAAACACTGAGCTGCCAGTTTAACAAGTGAAAGTTATGAGCACCAGCTCGCTATTTGCCCTCAGCACAAAATAAGCAATAGCAGCGAAGGGTAAACTGTATAATGTATTCAGTTACAAAGCCAACAGCCATTAATCAGACACCACTACAAATGTCACCAAACTCATTTGTATTTTGGGGGTCAATTATGGATCACTGATATTACTGAATTTAAACTGATACTTTAACAATTTCGTAGCTGAGCTATTTTCCCCCTCTGTCTTTAGAGATTGATGGTAACGGGGTTTAGAGAGGACTTTGCAAAATCAGCCCTAATGCAAAATAAGCAACCAGTTTAACATTTTGAACAGCTCTTACCACTACTGCGACGAAGGGCTCTTGAAACTGCTGGTTAAGCATCTGAGTGCTCACATCGATGCCTGAAAGCCAGCAGCCGTATCCAGGATGACTGTGGTACCATCCAATGGCATTCTCCAACCGCCCCACCTACATCGATTCAGAAATGATGAGCCTCAGAACTACTAATATTTCATCATATGCTGGTCATGACATTCATGGGGAGTTAATGCAGAATTTGTCTATGAATGTATAAAGTGTATATTTTAGTTTATGTGACTGTTCACTATTTACTTTTAAAGGACCTTTTTTGCCTTCATCCATTTTAAATGGTCTTTTTATATGATAAATACATTTTTAAAAGTGCAAAAGTTACATGTAGTTACTCAATTGATATTAAATTATGAAAACTGAATGCATAATAATTCTAAAAGTTTTAGTAAAATATTTTTAGATGAGTAAAGCATATCACACCAAGATGCAGCATACACAATACTTGTTTATTTTAGTTCCTATGACTGTTTACCGCTTATTTAAAACAAATTAAATCACCTTTTTGCCTTCAATTATGAATTTTAAAAGGTCTTATTAAGTAATAAATATATTTAAAGTACAAATATCCCATATAATCTCTAATTTAATATTAGAGCTTAAAAACTTAATGTTTAGTAATTATAGAAGTATTAGAAAAATATTTGTATACATTACATATAGCATATAACACAAAGATGCAGCATATATGCTTTGTGTATATTTTATATTTCTGTGACTAGTCACCATTTATTAATACTTTTCAATCAAATTTGTGCTTTTATTGATTTATTTTAAATGGCACTGTGACGTGATACAATTTTAGAAGTGCATATTCCATGTAGTCTCTCAATTAACATTAGATTATGCATATTAATTATAACTGAATAAGTCAGATATTTTTAGATGAGTATATCATTTCATATACAAAATACATGTATATTTAGTAGCATACTGCACCACAGAAAAACTCAAGATTCAGCATATGCAATGCATTATTGACCTAATATGAATTTTAGACAATGCATATGGGCTAGTGTACCTGTTTAGCATTCTCTATATAGGCAGCCATGTATTCATAGGCTGCAGCCTGAGCATTGACTCGCGTTTCAGTGCCCTCCACGGGTAGAGCGAAACTGTCCATGATGTTCATGGTCTCTCCATCCACCTTCCCCAGCATTAGTCCCATCACCTCTAGGTTTCCTCCAGATCGGGCATGCATCACCATCTTCAACAGTGCCAAAGCTGATATCTTGCAGTATTTAAAATAATGATGGCTGTAAACAACAAAAGCAGTATGGAGAATGTTATTCATCATTCGAAAACACTTCAGGCCTCTTGAAGAGGAATACATTCCTATGGTGTGGTAAACTCACTCTTTAGTCCACGGTTTGGCTGCCAGAATCTCTTGTTGTTGTTTTTTATCATACTTGTATATTTCATCAATGCTTTGAACTTCCTGCATGCTGTTTGACAGCTCCCATGTTTTCATCGCTATGCTACTGCCAGCCATAGCTAGGTCGGGTTTTACGTCCGGATTAACTATAACGAAGTATGTTCAATACTACTAGCAATTTAAGAGATTTGAAATACTAGATAATATCGCAAAGCGTTTAGTTTATCTAAAATTTTAAAGGCAGCATTTAGCAATTATTCACAAAGCTCCTGCTGTGTCCCTTTACTGACGACAACTCTCAGACCTGAGTGAAGCTCGCGACCAAACGCGTTACTGAGGAATTAAATTAGTGTCAAAATAAAAGTCTCAAAGTAATTCGCCTCTACTTATTGTTGTTAAATTCGCTTTTCATCGGTTTGTTAAGATTTACTTTTACTAATTAATTAATTAATTAATTGTTTATTATGTCTGTTTTTAAATCATAGTTATTTTATTTATTTTTAGTTTCTTTATCTTTATGATTACCTTTTACGTTTCTACGATTAAGTTTCTTTTATTTTTTATCTCTCTTTTGTTACATTTAAACTACTCAGTTGATGCTCTTTAGGGTTCTCCTGAATATGTTTGTACAGTATAATTTGTATTTTTAATTATTTCTTTATTTGTTTGTTTGTTTATCATTTTAATCTAAAAAACACGACCGTGACTACCATTTAATGTACTATTTTTAGACTACTATTTACTATTATGGGACAAATAAAATATGCAAATGTGAAGAAAAAAGGCCAACATTATTATATCATTATAGCATATCAAAATTCAATGTGCAATTTGGATTTTTAATTGTATGCTACTGTAAAAACAGGGAGACATTAGTGTTTCTATGTGATTTACATAAAAAGGTATAATACAATTTTAAATTCATGTCATAGTTGTAATATCACTGACAATATTTAAACTAATTAAACTTTGATTTATTTATTTTCTATCATTTGAAAAAACTAATTATTAAAGTGGTATATGTTTTCCTGAAAGAAAGAAAAAAATCAAAGGGAGTAAACTACATTTCCCAAAATGCATTGCATGATTTCCAGTTCAAAGGTTACCAATACAAGGAAGTGAAGAAAAGTTCTAAGTTAATCTGCTTACAATTATTTGGTTTAGTAGGTCAAAAGCCAAGTTGTTCGCCAGACATATAACAGTACGCAAAAACAGACGAAAAGCCTGCGTGGAACGCGTTTTATATAGAAGCTGTGTCTCGCGGACTCACCTTACTCGTGCTCTGCCGAGTGCTTTCATTGACAGGACTGATACACATTCATTCACCTTAATTTAAGCGACTTTTGAGCGAAAAGGGTAAGATTTTATTTTTATTCACTTATACTATTGTCAAAAATATTTGCAAATGTTACTTCTGTGATGGCTATGGATTATTTAGTCTTTTGAATGTACAGTCATGTTAATATGTAATGCCTTAAAGGCAAAATTCAAAAGACTTAAATATAACTGAATGCATTTAAAATGTCCAGCTTCTCTCTTGTCTTTCTTTCCTTTTTTCTAAATCAGTGCCACAGGTCTGACAGCAGACACGATGAAGATGTTGACATTCTTCATTGTGGGACTCATTGTCCATGTAGTCTTCTTTCTCTCAATATTTGACATCTATTTCACGTCCCCTCTCGTCCATGGAATGACACCACAGCGTGTCCCTCTGGCCCCTCCGGCCAAGCGCCTGGTGCTCTTTGTGGCAGATGGTCTGAGAGCCGACAGTCTCTTTAAGCCAGACGACAATGGGACAGCCAGGGCTCCTTACCTAAGGTGATGAGCGTGGAATAATCTTGTCATGCATGTGCTTGTCCCGTTTACGAATGTGGTCCAGAAAAGAAGACTTTAATGTTTTTAGATAGTCTCCATAAAATGCATTAAAATTCAAATTATGGAGAGAAAATCACTGACATTATTTCTATCTAATGGAATTTTGATCTTCTATCATTTAAACATTTTTAGAAAACTTTTTATAGAGGTTTATGAAAAAAGATATTCCTAAAAAAAACATACATGTAAACTGCATTTCCTAAAATGCATTCTATGCAAATTAAATGTGAAAATATTACACTTATAAGCATTGCAATTATTCTTATCTGCTATGAATGTCTGTTTATCGTGTTATTTATAGTGTATAATTGAGGAGAGACCCCCCACATGATTGTAAAAATACACAATAAAGCGCTATATAAATGCATCATCATTCATTCATTCATTCATAAATACATTTAACTTGTGCTTCTTATTGTTTTCTGTCATAAGGAGTGTGATTGAGGAGAGCGGCACGTGGGGAGTGTCTCACACACGAGTCCCTACTGAATCACGCCCAGGTCACGTGGCTCTAATAGCGGGTTTTTATGAGGATGTTAGTGCTGTTGCCAAGGGTAAGCAGCAGTCGCATGTGTGTTTCTGTATAACCTTTACGTGTGTAAACGTATTTCATCACTTATTTCTGTGCTTACAGGCTGGAAGGAGAATCCAGTGGAGTTTGATTCTGTGTTTAATGAGAGCAGACATACCTGGTGTTGGGGAAGCCCTGATATATTACCCATGTTTGCCAAAGGTATAACCACACACCTGTGAATAAACAGTATAGTGACATTATTTGGTAGCTTTACCAGCATGTGTGTTTTATAGGAGCCACTGGAGACCATGTGTACACTCACACTTACCCTCCAGAGCGGGAGGACTTTGCCTCCACTGATGCTTCCAGACTTGATACATGGGTATTTGATGAAGTGAAGGTAGGATACTTTTATGTAGGGGCTTTTAAGTAATTACTTTTGATGAACTAAACTAAAAAAAACTGTTATTCTGGATGTGATAAATATGCATGGCCCAACATTTAGAGGTCTGCTATTCAAAAAACCATAAACAATTGTTTAAACTTGAACAGTACAACATGCTTTGTCTAAAATAATTTTAAATTATATTTCTAAATATTTTCCTAAATCTTGGATAATAATTAAGCATGCATTTTTCTGACTTCATATTACTTCTAATTCTATGTGGATTGTGATCATGCCACTGCTCAACAGTGGGAAGAGAATGCATGCATACACACGCATACATATGTATACAGTAAAACCATACTGTGATATATTTTTTAAATAAATAATTATTTATATATATATTTATATATAGAAATATTAGCTTTTCTCTAGCTTAATATATTTTAAAATGAAATTTGTTGCATTTTCAGTAGCCATTACCCCAGTTTTCAGTGGCACGAGATCCACATTTACATTATTTTTATCAATGCTGTAGTTGTGCTGCTTAATATTTTTGTGGAAACACAGATACAATATTTCAGGAATCTTTGATGAATAGAAAGTTCAAACGAACAGTATTTATTTTAAATATAAATCTTTTGTAACATTTTATATTTATTGCATCATTGCTTACAAAAATTAACTTGGTTTAAAAAATATTTTTCTTTGCCCTATACTATTAAAAGGTCTGAAACCCTGAAAACATCGTGTAATAAATAATGTGAAGATATGATTGAACAGCTTGGCTAAAGGATCTCATTGTTTTTTTAGAATTTTCTTAGTGGTTGCCAAAAACAATGAAACTCTACTGAATATGTTACATGAAGAACAGAATGTGTTTTTCCTTCATCTTTTGGGGCTAGACACCAATGGCCATGCCCACCGACCCATGTCAAAGTAAGTAAAAAACATCACCACATTAGACATTGTAATGTGATTAATAACACCTTTTATCTTAAGACAATTTGGAAAAATGTTTGTTGTAAAAAGTGAAAGATAAACTGAATTGTATTGTAGTATACTGTGTTGAGATACCTTAAACTGGTAGTTTTTATCCATACACTAAATGCATATATTCAGAACACCTTAGATAAGATGTACCACTAGGTGGAGCTACTGCCATTGTCAGATTCTCAAATGTAATATTGTACATATCTGTATACAGGGAATATCTCGAGAACATTGGCCTGGTTGATGCTGGTGTCGCTGAAATTGTCACTATGATGGACGACTTTTATGGGCATGATGGAAAAACAGCTTATGTTTTTACGTCTGACCATGGCATGACAAATTGGGGTAAAACATCTTTGTGACCTAGTCTTTATAACTTTAAAACTTAAGAAATCTGTGACAGGAAACTTTGTTAAAAGGTTAATAAATTACTTTTGTAATGTATGTTATTAAATAACATTCACTTGATTTATATTACGGTTCAAGTCAGCATTTCAAAATATTTTTTTGTAGGCAAATAGGTGATTTATCACTTATGCATCTGTTCAATGCTGTATACAAGTATATGTTTTATAGGATCTCACGGTGCGGGACATCCATCGGAAACGCTGACCCCGCTGGTTGCTTGGGGCGCTGGGGTTCAGACAGCACAACGGGAGAGCTCTCACAAATATGATGATAATTATTTAAAAGGTTTGTTTAATGTCTCTTATTAGTCAACACCACTTTATCTCCATATTCAAACATGGAATTGATTTTGTCCATAACCCTTATTTCATTTCAGATTGGGGGTTGGAAACCTCCAGGAGAGTGGATGTCAATCAGGTGAGATTTTCTGTCTCGTTTATTTATGAAATGTCTGTAAATGACAGGAACACAGCCGATCTGAGAGTTGATCTGAACTTTTTATGCTATTGCAGGCTGATATTGCTCCACTAATGTCATCACTTATAGGAGTTCCCTTTCCTTTGAACTCTGTGGTGAGCTTTCCGATCACGAGTTCTTATCATAGAGCAGTGCATTTCTATATAGGCATGCATGCACATTTTATATTATTTTATTAATGCATTTCTTGCATCACAGGGTGTCTTACCTCTGAATTACCTGAATAACAGCCAGCACTTTAAGGCTGAGAGCATATATGCAAATGCAATTCAGATCTTGGAGCAGTTCAGGGTAAAGTACAGTACATTTCGTTTCATTCTGTCCGTTGTAATTACAAATAATCAGCTATCTTGTGTTCATTAAATCAACAGGTGAAAATGGCACAGAAGAAAGAAACAACAATATCTTTTCGGTTTACACCCTACCAGTGAGTAAAAGTCAATGCTTAAAGGATACTTCACCTAAAAATAAACATTCAGTCATCATTTGCTCACTCTCACGTCTTTTCAAACCTATATGACTTACTTTCTTCCTTGGAACATAAAGGATTTTTGAATTTGCCAGTACAAATGATTCTTTATTATATATGTTCAGTCCTCAAATTTGATTGGTCAGGCAGTCTTCTAAAGGTGTTGGTATGTAGCAGCTAAGGTCAGATGTCTTTTTTACTTCTAGGCCTCTGACCGACTCTAAACAGATGGATTTTGTGCGTAATGCAAGAAATTTGATCCAGAAAGGACAGTTTGATGAAGCGGTGAGTGTTGATTGGTTGTTGTCATGTCCAAACTGACTTGTTGGTTATCTTTATCTTGTCTTGCCGTATCTTTCTTTGTCTTTTTCTCCAGATCCATTATTGCGAAGATCTGTTACTTCAGGCCATGGAGGGCTTGTCGTATTATCACACATATGACCGGGTCTTTCTTGGCATCAGTGTGGTTCTGGGTTTTATTGGTTGGACCGCTTATGTGGTTTTGTTCATCCTGAAGACGCATGCTAGCCTACGCAAACCTCCAACTAACACGCACATGGTAAGCGAGAGATGTTGTAGTCCAGAGTGCAGCGTGTTTGTAGGTCATGGTCATTGCCATTAATATTGAGATTAGTGGTTTATTGGTATAAAAACAAAGGTGTTAAAATGTATGCAATTTCCTGTATGTTGTGTCTGTGATATTCAAGGTAACAGAAAGGAGTCTGGGACAGATGTTTCTGGGTATAGGTCTGCTTGTGGCTCTGTTCTTGTTGGTCCAGTCTAGTCCTTGGACCTACTACATCTACTGCTTGCTCCCTGTGCCTGTGTGGTTCTCTGTCATGAGGGAGTAAGTCACTCATCCTTGTTTCTATTCAAATATTATTTTGAGGTTTTCTATAGATTACATTTAAGAGTTTTATTAAATTATTACTTAAATGTAACAATATAGGATTAAAAGCATGCACAATTTAAGGAATAGTTCACACCCAAAAATGAAAATTCTGTCATTATTTAATCACCCTCATGTCGTTCCAAACCCGTAAGACCTTTGTTCGTCTTCAGGACAGAAATTGTAATATTTTTGATGAAATCGGAGAGCTTTCTGAACCTCCATAATGATTTTGGAGTTTGCGTGTTTTCTCTCTGTCACAGATTTGAAACTCTTGCTGGTCTGGTTCGAGCAATCCCCTCATTACCCACTCAGCAAATGCTTTGGATATTTTTTGCTGGTTACGTTTGGAATTGAATTACTAGTAAGTGCTCGATTAGCTGTGTGCTAGACATGGTGAAGTCTGTTGTCTGTGTTTGAGGTTTTAGCACTGTTTTGCATTCTAGTATTTAGATGTGTTAACAGTTTCACTTCTATTTCACTTTTCATTTCCTCTCTGCTGGTGTTTTTTAGGTTGTGAGTTTTTTCTATCGGGCCATGTTGACCTTGGGGCTGTTTGTGCTGGCACTGTGGCCTGTGGTTTCTGGCCTTTACACAAAAGCAAAAGTAAGGTGACCTTCTCAAGGCCTGTTCTGATCTGAGGTCTGAAAGGAGTGTTTTTTAATATTCGTTTTTGTCTTTTGTACTACTGTAGTGCAGGTCATTGAGCTGGATTTTGAGCTGTCTCTTTCTGGCTGTGTTTCCGCTGTTGCCTGTGGTGGGACGGGAACCAGACCTCAACTATGTGTGAGCACTCTTTGTACACTTACGGATGCCAAAACCTGTCATACACAACAATTTGTGTCCATTTTCCTCATTTAAACTGTTAAACACATTCATACTCTCTGATCTCTTTTATAAGGTTTATCTTCTAAATTGAATGTGTTTTACTGTAGAATTTGTGCTGGAGTGCTGACCCTCTTCAACTCGTCTTCATACCTCTGGTCATCATGGAGACGCTCTCCTCTGATCCGAAGGGATCGTCAGCTGTTCATCTGCCAGGTCATTTTTGACTCTTTCTTTGTTCTATTCAATTCAAGATTATTTGTATAGCGCTTTTTACGATACATTCCTTGCAAAGCAACTTCACAGGAAATTAAGTTTCTAAAATAGATTTATATTGTAGAAACTCAATATAATTAACTTATGGCAAAATTTGGTTAATTCAGTATAATCGCTGATGGTTGGCTTCCTCTGAGGTCCTCCGAGGGGTTGTCATCATCTCTTCTCAGGTGTTCGGTCATCTCAGATCATTTAAGGGTTGGATCCAGACTGAAGCTTGTGTAATTCCTAGTTACAGAAACAGAGAAACAAATAAAGACAATTAGCGTAGCAGTTGTTCTATCCAGGAACAACCCTGGATGAAATGATCTGTTCAACCCAAGCTAAAGCATAATAATGTGCATTTGATCAGATATACTGCAGTACAAGATTGTGAGATGCATTATATGAATGCTTGGCTAAAGAGATGTGTCTTTAATCTAGATTTAAACAGAGAGAGTGTGTCTGAACCCCGAACGTTATCAGGAAGACTATTCCAGAGTTTGGGAGCCAAATATGAAAAAGTTCTACCTCCTTTAGTGGACTTTGCTATCCTAGGTACTACCAAGAGTCCAGAGTTTTGCGACCTTAGGGAGCGGGTTGGATTGTAGCGTGATAGAAGATTAGTTAGGTACGCAGGAGCTAAATCATTTAGGGCCTTATAGGCAAGTAATAATATTTTGTAACTGATACGGAACTTAATAGGTAGCCAGTGCAGAGACTGTACAATTGGAGTAATATGATCATATTTTCTTGACCTGGTAAGGACTCTAGCCGCAGCATTTTGTAGCTTGTTTATTGAAGATGCAGGACAACCACCTAGCAGTGCATTACAATAGTCCTGTGATCTAAAGAACATGATCTTTACTTAATATCCTAATGGTTTTTGGCATAAAATATATATTTTTTTACCCATACAATGTATTGTTGGCTATTGCTACGAATTTACCCCAGCAACTTAAGACTGGTTTTGTGGTCCAGGGTCACAAATGTAGCCTACTGTGAGATTGGAAATGTATTGCCCTAAAATACATTTTGGAATATATAAATATTTTTTATATAATTTTTGGCCAACTTATTTATTTACTTACTTATTTCCTTATGGGCTAAATTGGGATTACATCTAAATTGAACCTACTTTAAATGCCTCTGAGAATCTTATTTGTGTACATTTGTTTCCAGATGATGCAGGTGGTGCTGTGTGCTTACACCCTGACCAGCACACACTCCAGTCTGCAACTGAAGCAAGGCTTGCCTCTCTTCAACCAGCTTGTTAGCTGGCTCACACTAGGTTTGCCATCTCCATTCCCATGATGCTCTGTTACCAAAATAGACAGAATTAAAGGGATAGTTCAACCAAAAATGTAACTTCTCTCATTGTTTACTCACCCTCATGTCATCCCAAATCTGTATGATTTTTTTCTGCCTTAAGATATTTAGAGGAATGTATTTTTTTCCATACAGTGAAAGTCAAAAGATTCCAGTGTTGTTTTGGAAGTTGGAACCCCAAACTATTTTCTTTTGTGCAGAAAAAGAAAGTCATAAAGATTTGAAATGACATGAGGGTGACTACAGTGTTGGGTGTAACGCGTCACTAAGTAAATGAACGAATTCAAATAGAAAACGCATGTTATCTGATTATGTAATACTTATGAAACTGAGGTACAGTCTTTCTCATATGCTCATATCTTTCTCTAATTGAAAGAATAAAGAGTTTAATTTCTATTAAGGTTTATAGGGATTTAGCCTAATTAGCAATTTGAATAATTAGTTTTTTTTCAGTAACTAGTAATTCAAATACAATATTGATGAAGTAATTAGTTTTTGAAAGTAACTTACCCAACACTTTGTGACTAAATGGTGTGATGAACTCTTGATGCATGACTGTTAAACAGTGAATAGCACTTCTTCTTTTCTTCCATCCTGTTCATACTTTATCCTGTTCTCTCACACTTTGTTTTTTAGTTTCCTCATTTTTAATACCGTTGTTGAGTTCCACCAGACTCTTTCACAGACTTCTGAGTATCCTGATGTCCTTAGTTTGTGTCTACCTCCTCCTGAGCACAGGGTAAAAGCCACTGACCATCAATCTAACGCCATCTAATCATTCATTTTTGTGTCTATGCTAAGTTTAACAGTAATTCAGCACGTTAGATTTGGTCAAATTCTCCTCTTGAGGTTGTCCGTCTAAGGAAATGGAATTCAAAACAAACCACATAGTGCTTACAGTAAGCAGTTAAGCTGCAGAAGTTTTCAGTTTAGCCGCTGACTGCTTTGAAACAGTTTCAATACAGAGAATATTATAATGAATAATTAATAATTGAATTAAATAATACACTACCATTCAAAAGTTTGGGGCTGGTGATTTTTTAAGGAAGTCTTAACATGCCCACCAAGGCTGATTTTATTTGATCAAAAATATTAATAATATGTAATATTATTATAGTTTAAAATAACATTTCTATTTGAATATATTTTAAAATGTAATGGGTGCTCAAACATTTCTTATTATTTTCAATGTCAAAAACAGTTATGCTGCTTAATATTTTTGTGGAAACCATGATACATTTTTTTCAGGTTACTTTTGATGAATATAAAGTAAAAAAAAAAAACAGCATTAATTTGAACCCTGAACTTTTGAACTGTAGTGTATATTCAAAAGATATTAATCAAATTACATGATGTTCTAATTAATTAATCAAATGAATTGAAAATAACTTTTGAAAGATGTTATTCTTATATTTCTGTATATTTGTGTTATTTTATTATAATTTATTCTAAATTTGAATGTAATTTATTCTAAATGAATATTTTGAAATGAAAGCCCTTATTCTAATAGCGGTTTGGTTTGTGAATTGTAAAGGTATGAGGCTCTTTTTCCTCCGGTGCTGTCGTGGCTCATGTTTGCATGGGTCAACATTGAGCAGGAAGCCATGAACACACACGGGAGTTCAAATCTGACTGAGGTACCGTGCCCTCCTCCGTCGCCTCAGCCTCTAAAATAGTCTTAAAATGTGATTGAATGTGGCTTATTGCCTTGTGTAATGTTTATGTGTCACAGTAAGAGAAGACAGACCATTGATTATTCCGTTTCCTGTTTTCCCAGCTCTCCAGCATTGATTTTGCTGAAAACATTGACATTACCAAGATCAGGCAGCTGAGGCTCGATGACATTCGGAGATCTTACTTCTTTGCATCCTTTTTGACTACAAACTATTACTTGTGTCTTTTGATTATTACATTTTTTCATACTATTATATAAATAATGTAGCTCCTTAACTGTTGCAATAGGTGTTTTTCATTATAATTGCATTCTTCGGCTGTGGTAACATTGCCTCTATTAATAGGTAAGATGCTCGTTTTGAAGTAAAATAGACTTAAATTAAAAATAAATGAGAAATATCTTTCCACACAGTTTCGATCCAGCCTCAGTTTACTGCTTTCTGACCGTCTTCAATCCTTTCATCATGGGCGGCCTGCTGATGTGGAAGGTATAGCACTTCTTCAACATCGTTTCAGATCGACACTTTAAATGAGTGCCACGGACACATAGCTATTTGCTATTATGCTTCTTTAACGGTTGCATCCTCTTTTAGGTATTAATTCCATTTGTAATTGTGATGTGCGCCTTCGAAAGCATTCAAGTGTCAACACAGCTCTCATCACGAAGGTACTTACCAGAATAATCAGAACAGCAGGAAACCAACAGGTCTTTCTATTTTTGCCCACATTGTCTGCTGACTGACCACTTCTTCAAGCATTTGTTATATTTGGGCTCAAGTCCTTCACTTGTTGACTGCAGACAACTGGGCTTTGGTATCTAGGGTACTTGATTAAAAAACAAAACACAAAGTCCAACAAGGATATGTTCCTGCTCAGGCAGAACAAAATACATTTTTATGTATATGTAGATAGCTTTATGGCATTATTTTGCATCAAGTTTACATCCAATCTGCATTTATTTTCTAGCCTTTTCCTCGTTGTGCTTGTCATCTCAGACTTGATGGCACTGGTAAGCTTAGCATAGAGAACATGACAAATAATGGCTAAATGAAATAGCATACAAGTTGCATTTTTATTAATCATCTTAACTCATCTCTATTCTTTTTCACCAGCACTTCTTTTTCTTAGTAAAAGATTATGGAAGCTGGCTTGATATAGGCACCAGGTGGGTTAACTGTGTTGTACTTCTTGCTTTAGCTTCCATCCTGTTCACCATGAGGAAGCACGAGCTCAGTAAATGCCTATATTACACAAATATACGATAACATGTTTCTTTTGTGTTGCAGTATTAGTCACTATGTCATCGTGATGTCCATGACCATCTTCCTGATGTTGTTGAGTGTCATGACGCACATCTTAACCTCCAAGAGGATCCTCATTGGACGGAAACAAAAGATGCACTTTGGGTGACAACCTAGTAGCAGGACCTCCTTCCTAAAGTTTACAAGGTGCAAAAAGCAAGCATTCAGTAGCGCAATAATATGACTGTTGTTCAGCGTGGGGTCTTCCTGTTGATGGGTATGTCTTAACATCCTTATTACTTAAGACTTCTGAATGCATCTTACAATAGGACGACTCTTTATGGTATAACTAATATAAGAAAAGTGATCTGCTGTTAATACATCCAGTGGACCTACAGGTATTTTAGTGCTGGGGCTTAAAGGGAAAAATGCCATTAGACTAATTTAGATTAAAGGGAAAGGACTTGAATATGTCTCTGTATATGTACTGTATGATTTATGCAAAGGTGAGGAATGTTACTGTACTTATGTCAGCTGATTTGAACTGGGATCTAATTATCAGATGGTATTATGGTAAATGTGTAGTTTTATAACACTGTATTTTAATATTGTAAATATGTAAAATGATTTATTTCTTTACAATAAACCTTCACAGGAATAAATTACATTTGAAAAGGTATTTAAAAGTCATTTTGTAATAACTCTAGAGTTATCAATAATATTTCACAATATTATGGTTTAAATAAATGCAGTCTTGGTGAGCATAAGCGACTTCTTTTTAAAAACATAAAAAAATATTATTGACTACAAACTTTAAAATGGTATTGTAGCTCAAACTGTCATTAAAAGCATGAATGCATGCATTAAATTATATAATGAAACATTATATACCAACATTTTATTTATACATATTTGCTTATATGTAAATGTTATTATAGCCTGTTCAGAAACACATTTTATTCACATCATCAGTGTCCATTAATAACTTAAAGCACATCCCCCTCTGCAGCTGCGACAAGACCACAGGGGAAAACCAAAAACCACAGACCCTGTCAGCTTAAGACTAGACACTAGTACTTAGCACTAGTAAGATTTGAATGATACCCGTAGTGTCTACCAACAGAATTTTAAGAGGCACTGTTACAGTACATTGAGCCACCTCCATATAGAGATAACTGTGATCTTGCAGTATTTTTTATCATAATTGGTATCTCAAGGTTTGTTTGAGGTTGTTTGGCAATGTGACTCATTGTTTTTGAGGTTGGCCACCTAAAGTGAAATGTCAAATGTGCAACCGTGAGAACCATAAAAACAAATAGCAGCCTAGCCGCCACATCGAGAGCATGTGTTAAAATAGTGGTTTCTGAATGGGTGAGGAGCAGATGCAGCAAACACATGTCCTTACTTCCTCATCTACTCATAGTCGACTTCTGCGTTGCTGTTCAGAGGGTATGCATCTTGCTTCGTTATCTCAATAGACTGTTACATTTTAAGTAGATTAATTTTAACATTTTAAATATGCTGTTGTAAAAGATAGTTGAAATGTCTTGCTTTCATCTGATTTTCTTAAAAAGAATCACCATACATGTACACATACAGTAGTTTGTGACTTGTTTGCCACTTTCAAAAGAGCTACAAATACATAAAGTTAGAGATACGTAAAGTACTCCAAGTTAAGCTTTAAAGGAGCGCAAAGGGGATTTATAAAATACATTTACATGTATTTGTATCAATGTATTGACTTTTTATTGGTCTGTTTCTACAGTAAACTATAATAAAACTGTTACGTACTCAAACTTGTGTAGCTGTTTGCAGTAAGGTTCCATTAGATAAGTAATTCAAGATTATTTGTATAGCGCTTTTTACGATAAAATCGTTGCAAAGCAACTTCACAGGAAATTAAGTTTCTGAAATAGATTTATATTGTAGAAACTCAATATAATTAACTTATGGCAAAATTTGGTTAATTCAGTATAATCGCTGATGGTTGGCTTCCTCTGAGGTCCTCCGAGGGGTTGTCATCATCTCTTCTCAGGTGTTCGGTCATCTCAGATCATTTAAGGGTTGGATCCAGACTGAAGCTTGTGTAATTCCTAGTTACGGCAGAAACAGAGAAACAAATAAGACATAATTAGCGTAGCTGTTGTTCTATCAGGAACAACCCTGGATGAAATTATCAGTTCAACCCAAGCTAAAGCATAATAATGTGCGTTTGATCAGATATACCTGCAGTACAAGATTGTGAGATGCATTATATGAATGCTTGGCTAAAGAGATGTGTCTTTAATCTAGATTTAAATAGAGAAAGTGTGTCTGAACCCCGAACATTATCAGGAAGAATATTCCAGAGTTTGGGAGCCAAATATGAAAAAGTTCTGCCTCCTTTAGTGGACTTTGCTATCCTAGGTACTACCAAGAGTCCAGAGTTTTGCGACCTTAGGGAGCGGGTTGGATTGTAGCGTGATAGAAGATTAGTTAGGTACGCAGGAGCTAAATCATTTAGGGCCTTATAGGCAAGTAATAATATTTTGTAACTGATACGAAACTTAATAGGTAGCCAGTGCAGAGACTGTAAAATTGGAGTAATATGATCATATTTTCTTGACCTGGTAAGGACTCTAGCCGCAGCATTTTGTACTATCTGTAGCTTGTTTATTGAAGATGCAGGACAACCACCTAGCAGTGCATTACAATAGTCCAGTCTAGAGGTCATGAATGCATGAACTAGCTTTTCTGCATCAGAAACACTTAACATGTTCCGTAGCTTGGCAATGTTTCTAAGATGGAAGAATGCTGTTTTTGTAACATGGGAAATATGATTTTCAAAAGATAGGTTGCTGTCTAATATAACACCCATATTTTTAACTGTAGAGGAAGTAACATTACATCCGTCTAGTTGCAAATTGTGATCCAAGAGATTCTGTGTACTGTTTTTAGGTCCAATAAGTAATATCTCTGTCTTATCTGAATTTAATAGGAGAAAATTATTGGTCATCCAATCTTTTATATTTTTAACACACTCTGTTAGCTTAGATAGTTTAGAAGTTTCATCTGGTCTTGTTGAGATATATAGTTGAGTATCATCAGCATAACAATGGAAACTAATCCCATATTTTCTAATAATATTACCAAGGGGCAACATGTATAATGAAAATAGCTGAGGACCTAGGACAGATCCTTGAGGTACTCCATATTAAACTTCTCATAATGTCACTGTTATTAGTAATATTATGCCAACTGCAAAATATAACACTTACAAAGTGATATAATTTATGAATGAATATAGAAAAGAAAAAAGTTTGTATTTTGTATTTTTTCATTGTTTTATTTTATTTATTTAAGATAACTTTATTTTATTTATTTTACACATATCTAGTAATTTATTTCTGACCATCATGTGTCAGTCACTCAATGCCTACTGTTAGGAAAACATGGTAAATTCTAACCATTTACAATAGATAGTGCCGGACAATTCATAAAACTATTTCCACACGGGCACACATTGCGGGTGATAACCTCCCCATGCTGATTTGTATCTTATGTGTAGATGATAGCCAGAGATATTGTCAAAAGCATCAAAAATTGTCTATATGAAGAGAATTTATCACTTCCAATTAATGTAGGCCTGTTATATTTTTCTTCTTCTTATTATTATTATTATTAGATTACATTGATTATTAAATTACATGAAATTATTTTCACCACATGATGCGCTGTGAGGATAATAAAATAGTCTAGCTTACTCCTCATTGAAAATGTTTTTAAAAAGTTTTTTTTAAGCAGGTTTATTAATTTATACAATGCATTATAGTATAGGCCTATAATTATTATAATTAACACTGCAGTCATCAATGAAAATTCAGAGCAGCTTTATTTCATGCACCGATTTTCAAAAACAACCTGTTTAACACGAAATACGTTTCCTCTCATGTTTTTCACTATATCAGCCACATGAGAAATATTAAGGGCAAGGTTGGGCAGTATTTCAAATACATGTGTATGAAATACTTTGTATTTAAATACATTTAATCTTAGTATTTTCAAAATACATAAAACACTTTTTGCCAATCAACCTCTTTATTAGACTGCTGGTTTCCTGTATCAACTAGTTCAAACATGCCACTTTCATGCTTTTCCTGGGAAAATCTTATTAAAGTCAAAATCGTAGATATTTAAGATATTTAATTTTGAATAAAATGTAGCATCCCATTTGTTGACAACTATTTCATCATTCACAGTGCTATCTTTGTAGTCAGCTTGTTGATGATTCTGTTAAATGATGCTGTTTTGCTGTGTTAAAACATCAGTTAAATGCTTAAATAAGCATACCTGTCCCAGCAGGTAAAAAAAAAGAAGTATATATATATATATATATATATAAACACCCAGCATTAGCTAGGTCAGCATAGCTGTCGAGTCAGTCTTGTTAGTTTTTTTTTTTGGTCAGATTTTGGTTTTATCAACTAGCTAGTCAAATGTGTTCATTAAACTTTAATCATTACTGCTTGCAATGGCGATATGACAATATAAATGCAGGTGATGATATAAAGTCGATTTAACTTTTTGTATATCGTCGTGGTATGCAAATATATCTGTGGAGCTTTTAGTGGGAAGGAGTTATTGATACACGTCAGAGCGATTAAGAAACCTGTATAAATGAGTAATAAGTGGCTTTGTGTGTGTGTGTGTGTGTGTGTGTGTGTGTGTGTGTGTGTGTGTGCCCCAAGACAAAGATAACTATGATGCTAAAAATATATTTTTTTTTAATTGTTCTAAGGGCATACTCACACTAGGCCCAGCTGCCTTGTACTAAAGCCCAAGCGTGATTGTCCTTTCGCTAAGAGACAGATATCACAGGATTATTACAGAGGCAGCTGAGGTTAATGGTGGAATTTGCATCTTTACACGCAAACTACAATACCTGTTCATCAATAAGATGAGATCCAGACCCATTGTAAATCTAAATGTACTCAAATTAAATTAATTGAAAAGTGGTATATCCAAGTAGTTATAAAGATTCTTGCTGTCATAATGATAACAATAGCGCATACAAAAATAGTACATTAAAGGTGGGGTAAGCGATTTCTGGAAGCCAATGTTGATATTTGAAGTCATCAAAACAAACACGCCCCTACCCTTATAGGGTCTCGGCCCTATTTTTGATGGCTCCGCCCCACACATACGTAGCCTGCGCAACCCATGCAGCAATTAGTTCTGTGAAACAAAGCTTTATCGCATCCAGGCTGTTAGCTGTTGCGGCTCGCCACGTCCGGTGTAGAGATAATGTTACTAACCTATTGAGAAGAACCAAAGCAACCTCGGCATCCGATCGCAGGCCTTCAGCTTATTGAGTTCTCTCCAGCGCTGGAAAGCTGATCCGATATTTATACGGGTCCTACTTCTTGCCTTATCTTTCCGCAGATGTTTTTCTCTTTTGTTTTTTATCCGCCATCTCTTTCTGTCACTCAGCTCGGCTGTTCACAGAATGCACTCTCCTCCATATCATGAGTAGACACGCCCCTTACTGCTGATAGGCTAGTTTGTTTTGGTACTTGGCCCCGACTCAGTTTTCTAAAGCGTTGAAAAATGACATACGGTCACACTACATGCGTACCGCACCAGAGCCACCTCTTCAAGCAGGCCAGGGCATGGTTAAACGAACCCCACTGGACACGGTAGAGCACTGTAAAACACTGACAGCCAATCGGAATCATTTCTGCTTTAAAGAGCTTGAGCATTTAGTGGCCGATGACACAACTGCATTGTATACTTAGAATACACTAATATAGATATATTTATAATTATCGTTCTTGGTGTAAACAGGCTTTAATAGTGCTTCTTCACTAGATGGCCAATTTCAAATGTATTTCCGTGTATTTTCAAAATACAATATACTGTATTTTCATTTAAGTATTTTTTTTTGTATTTTAAATACATTTTGATGTATTTGTGCACATCTCTGATTAAGGGAATGATTTAAGACCGTTATATACCGTTATCAGCATATGTTAAAATAGATTCGTCTCTCGTTGTCTCTATAATATGCGCCGTTAATGCAGCGTTAGCCGTCAGTTTTTTTACTTTAACTTTCTCTATAGTGAATTGACTGACGTTCACCATCTAGCGCCGCCACTGACTAAGACTAAAACAATGCAGATGCCTCTTGTATTTTATTCAGTAACCTTCTCACATTTGTCTTCCAGTATGTTTTCTCACTAGGAACCATTACGATGAACACCACGGTCGACAACATCACCAGCCCCGCAGTGACAACCATCTCACCTGCAACCGCTACCCCGGCCCCCCCCATCAATCCCTTCAATGTCGCCCTGATCGTTATCTACACTGTAGTCCTTCTGGTGGGCATCACAGGCTTAACCGTCATGATCAGCTTGGTAAAAACCAACATTCGCTCGTTAACCACCATCGCCTTTCTGAACTTGATGGTCGCACACTTTCTTTTCCTGCTCACTGTGCCATTCAGACTCTACTACTATGCATCCGGCACGTGGAAGCTGGGTCATGGATTCTGTAAACTGGTTAGCGCCATGGTGCATATCCACATATACATGGTGTTTACCATCTACTCCATTCTTCTTACGGTTCGGTTCCTGCATTTTTACAAGAAAACACAGCGGACTGAGTTCTACAGGAGGCTGCATGGGCTGGGCGCAAGCGTTCTAGTGTGGTTCATCCTGTTAATCATCATGCTCCCCGTCGTGCTAAAACAATACGGACAGAAACCCATACCAAACGACAAGTGCTTTAATTTTGGGGATGAAATAGATAAAAAGAACTCTGTCTACGTTCTGAACTTGGTTCTGTCCATCTTTATAATCACGGTGTCGTGTCTTCAGACCTGCATCCAGGTGATCATCCTGCGCTCGATGATCCTCAAGTACGGCCCCGCCAGCCGCTCCCAGCAGGAGTTTTGGGTCCAAATAAAAAACCTCAGCTTTGTACTCATCATGCTCACCTGCCTGGTACCGTACCATATTTTTAGGCTACAATACCTGAACAACACTGAAGAACTTCGTCAGATAAATGAAGTGTTTCTGGCCATCACTGGGCTTACGTGTTTCGACATGCTGACGTTCACTGGGAAGAACATATGTAAAGTGTGCTGGACCGGATAAAGAAAGCGGATAAATACTGAACATAGGCGCTATTTTCTGCATAACTACCCATAAATCAGGGTTTGCAGATAGAAACCGATAACCGTTTTAACAGAAAAGTATTATAAGGTGAAGATAAATGAGCATCAGCTTTAGCCAAATGTAGCCTAGACTATACCATGTTAGCCGAATTTTGCACCAAAATACCATAGAAATTACTGTTAACTGTGGTATAGCCGTGACTGAAAGCTTTTTACATTGTTTGAATGCACTTGAGAAAAAAGCAGGCCTGTGTGTTTTTTTTTTTATCATGTAAATTCCAGTAGGCCTACCATGATAAATACCATGGTAGCTTATATACAAGTGTACTGTGTAGGCTACTGTAGTGATGATGTAGGCGATCGTATTCATGGTATTCAAATATTTCAGATGATTTGAAATGACGTTTGTTTTGATATCTGCACTGTCATGCTTTTGTGATACATTTTATTTAAAGAGTTAATTTTACAGCGAGCCTTTGACATTTATTATATTTACTCGATACACATAATAGGCTAATTAAACTTGAATGCAGCTCAGTGAATTTAAGGCATATATATTCTCAGAACTGTGGTATGTTTTGGCAAGGGTATATAAAATGTATGAATAAACATTCTTCTAATAATTGAACGTTTGTTTAAATGTTGTGCTGTCAAAGCGTCAGCACAAAATATAGCCTACGTCGGTTCTCTTTTCTCCTATAACGTCTTAGTTGGACGTTCCGCTAACGTTTTTGAAACATTTTCAGAACGTGAATGTTCCCGTAATGATGTGAAAGTGACGTGACATACAGCGAGCCAAATATGGTGACCCTTACTTGGAATTCGTGCTCTGCATCAGGGGCGATTCTAGGATTTTTTCAACTGGGGGGCACAGGAGGGGCCACAAGTAAAACAGAGGGGCCAATCTTGTTGTGTATTTAGAAATGTCGATATCTAAATCATTCAAAGTTTAGTAAGCTTTAAAATCAGTAATAAACAGTGATATTTTATTATCTTTTAATGGTATTTATTCACTGCAAATCAGAACAGTGAAATAAAATTTGCATTAAATTTTCACTTTTCAGAAGTGAAAAACTGTAGAAGAATAGAAGAATCCAATCTGTGAATAGAGTACAACTCACACAAATAATAAAACTCAACATTAATGCTTTAATGCAGGGTCGATTTATGAGCTTATGGCTGGTGGTCAACAGAAAGCTTGTGAGAGAGCACTAATTGAGTGTTTGTGTCTGTATGACGGGATAACCTGGTGAACTATGTTGTTCCAAACCAGTGTGACTGTTTTTTGTTTCCATGTTACAAAAGTAATTGTGAAGAAAGTTATTGTCCGTATATAATAAGTGTCAATGGTGATCAAAATAGAGTTTATGTTTTCCGTTGCAGTGGAGAAAAACATTTTCTTTTTTCTTTCATGGAAGAAAGAATATCATAAATGTTAGGAATAAGGAAGAGTAAATAAAATTGTACATTTTTGGGTGAAATACCATAACCATCGGTTAACCATTCATTTTCTTAATATACACTCTTATAATAATAATATACAAATGTATTAATATTGCTACAATTCTAAATTATTAGACAACCAACCATTTAATAAATTATAACATTTTGTTGAACAACTGATGATAAATGCAAAAAAAGTGATGCATACATTTTATGTTTATCAATAATAATAACAACAGAGAAAACAGCCTTTCAAACATATGATGACGGATTTTATTCACGTCAATCACACATTGTAGGTAATTATAAAGTATACTCTGTTCTTATCAATTAGCATGTACATTATATATATAAAAAATATCTGGGCCCGCTGGACAGCATATTCACCATAGATCAACTTCCATGTTTTTATTTTTTTTTTCATTCCCATGGTTACTTCTCATTCTCTATACTAATAACTGTTTATACTTTGTTTTGTTTTTGCGTTTAAGTTAACCAACCATTCATTCTTCATTGTATCGTTTGCAGGGAAGAGAAGCTAATTTATCGCACTGCATGATCATTTGATTTTCTTTTTTTCTCTTATTTTGTAGAATTTATTTTAATGTTGATCTGATTGTCGTGAAAACAGTGTCACCCGCTGGACGCTCGTCATATTCAATTATCCAAATAAAAGTGTGTTCAACAAGCTGCGTCGATCCATTTCTTTTTTAGAAACTTTTAAATGACAAAGTATAATTATTGTTATTATAAATATCATTTTTTAGGATAAACAGAGATTGTGGGTCATATTCAGCGAACAGTTACAAACTCACTTTTTATATTTATTTCAACAAATGACAAGAAAAATCCAATCCCTATGAGCTTGGGAAGAGTTTTGTAGCATTTTAAAATGTTGGTTAAATGTAGGCCTACTAAGACCGTGATGCAAAAGACATGCAGGTGAGCCAGAATATTAACGTGACATGTTTAAACGTTAAGTGCCCCCCCCCCCCCTTAAATATCACTATATGCTTTACAATTATGTCTTTATCACTGTTTTGGTACTTTAAACCACTTTAAGCATTTTAGAAAGTCCCCTGTTCAAGTTCTAATTCACAAGCCTTGAGAGTCATACTCGCAAAGACGCTAATTATTAAACCAACAAAATCAAATCTTTCAAAAACACACAGAAATGTGATTCTTTTATTGAGTGAGAGGCAGTGGGTTTAATCAGTGACATTAACAGATTTACTATTCGGCGTCTTCTCCGCGACCTGCTTCCTTTGGTGTTTTTACACAGAAAAAGGGCGAAAAAAATTATATTCTACACATTATCCAGTTCTCTCCCAGAACAATAATCTGAGTTACTATTGCAATTCTCGATGCAGCATGAATGACATACAATTGTGACATTTTTCACAATCACGACAAAAAAAAATCTAATACTGCCCTAAACTCAATAGTGGAAAGGCAGCTATCCTGCATTAACCCATCCAAGTGCACACACACCGTGAACACACACTCGGAGCAGTGTGCCTAGGTTTGGGGGGTTCGGTGCCTAGCTCAAGGGCAGCTCAGTCATGGTATTGAAGGTGGAAGAGAGCGCTGGAAATTCACCCACCCTCCCTGTAATGAGACATCACCCTCACAATGAGTCTCTTCACTGGGTTTGGCAAGTCTCTCCCTGTTCTTTGTGAAAAAGTGCCAGTTCCCAAGTATGATTCCATCACATTTTGTTGGTGTAATCCATAGATTGCTCCTGCTGATTATATCCAGCCTCTCACAAAGACTTCAGATCACGCCAACCCTGAGACGACTTCAGATGAAGCTGCTAAATTTTCCCTGCATTGTAATGATCACATCATGTAACCATTGCTTTAATTTGTTCATTGTTTCTGAATACATGACGTTACTTAACTGCATAATTTTAGAACATGTCTGCCATAGGAACATTAATTTGACCGTTACACCTGCTAACAGAACTCTTATTTGTAATATAGAAACATTCATTCTCTGTAATGCTGCTTTGAAACTATTTGTATAATAGAAAGTGCTATCCAAATAAATGTGAATTATTTATTTATTTCATTATATGTATAGTTTATTATAAATGTATAAATAGATTGCTGTAAATAAGAGCATAACAAAAGGCAACATACAGAAAATATGATTAAATGTGTAAAAATGTTTCAAGTTGTTTTAAATTTGAATATACTACAGATATATTTTTATATATTAATACCTGATGGGTACACAAGAATCCAAAACACTAAAGAAGATTCATTTTTACTTAATCTTAAAATATCTTCACTTATTTGGAATGCATTTTCTAAGAACAAACTTAATATTTACCATGATATTAGTAATACGACAATGAACATTTAGATGTGATTGCACTTGACTACAACATACAAGTTGTAAGACAGACAGACAGACAGACAGACAGACAGACAGACAGACCAGACAGACAGACAGACAGACAGACAGACAGACAGACAGACAGACAGACAGACAGACAGACAGACAGACAGACAGACACACACACACACAGACAGACACACACACACACACACACACATTCAGAATCTGAAGTTCCTTTGGTAAAATACCACGATTTCGTTCATATTATGGACTTTTACTATGGTAACTTCAGCCTAAAATATGTTAACAAGGCAGGTAAAGATAGCTAACCAAATTAATCCTCAAATATTAGCGGATTTTATCTTTTAAAAACAACATTTATACAGCTACATATGCATTATTTTATAAATAATGTATATAAATTATTCTATAATCTACTAATTACCAAAAATCGCAGTTCTGTCTCTCTAACTCAACGCATTCTAATTACCCGCTATGAACTTCCTGGAACTATTTGAGGTCTACGTGAATCACGTGACGATTGAGCGTTTTGAACTTCCGTTGTCGCAACTCTGTTTCTCAACGGCTCTGGGCCAGCCGACGTTCGACCTCTCATTGAGAGAGGAAAATAGAGATTTGGCGCCCTCTTCTGATAGAATTGGAGAACGTCAAAGACCGGATCTGAGGTCTAAACTTGAACTAAAACAATATTTCTGTAAAACTAGGAGTTGAGTCATCAGGGTTCAACCAGTGTTTATAAGTAGGCTTTTACTTGTTTTCTGAAAATACAAAAATATCGGTTTCATATTTATGATATTATAAATTCAAACGTGTTCCTTCTTGTCTTTAGGCTTCGTTTGTCTGCGTTCTCTACGCCGTGAACCCACGCACAGGCAAAACGATTCATGTCTTGTGTTTTATTGAGGCTAGTTACTGTTTAACATCTCCACCCAACTTTCAGTTTGTTTAGTAAATCGATCTAACGAGGCTCCCCGAACACCACCAAAAGTATTGTCCAATGTGAGGCTTTTGACATGTTAATCACTTCATTCGCTCTCTATAACAGCCTAAATATCATGTGTATTAGCAATAACATTTTGACATGTTCGTTTGGGTTTTGGTGGATTAATGCAAATCGTTGTTGGACGTGGAGAAGGTAAGACCAGATAGTTTTAAGTTGCGGTTAACTGTGGGCCAGTTATAGAAAATAAAATCCGTTAAAACGTTTATTCCTAAACAAGTCCTTGCTGATACATTTAGACGGTAAAGAAATGATCGCTCGTGCAGTTGTGACGTCAGCATTCCATAAATTCAGCTAGTCTCTAGTATTTTCGTATTGACAAATAGAAATGTATAGGTGTTTCATACAGAAAACTTACAGGATTTTTGATGTTGTGAAAACAAATAGGCTAAGCATTGCTTATTCAATTATTCTATTGAATATTTATATCCAAAATTGCTGAAAAATTTTTTAAAATATTGTTTTGTATTTTACATTGTCACAATGATATTTGCTTTGCTAATTTAATTTACATTACATATGTGCTTTAATATCATTAAGGTCAGATCGTAGTTATTCAGTTGCCTGTATAGAAGTGACATTAAAGGGCTCTTTTATTCAAAGCTGAATGTACTGTCTTGATATTGTGAGTTTTTCACAGTTCCGGAGTGATATTTTATTTAGTTTGACCTTGAATTTATTTAACTGTTAAAGTGGCATGACTGGTCAACTAGTAATGTGGAGATTATTTTGTAATATGATTTTAAGTACAGTATTCATTTCTCTGCATCACTGCTGATAGTGAGGTGTAATGCAATCTATTGAAAATAGATGGCATGAAATAGATGGCCTCACCAAACTCTTATCGCGTGAACATTTGTGCACTTCCTCATTTAAAACATCGTTTGAGTGAAGTTAAAATGTAACTTTTGTGATGTGTATCTGTACAGAGTATCCCTGTGCATACCGAATCTAACCTCAAGTACTTCAATTTATTTAATATTTGTTTTCTTTTAATATTTAGTTGTCTTTCTGTTTTCTACTTGTACAGCAATGCTGCGATATTGTTTGACTTCCTATAGTTGATTAAATTGCATCACAAGGCAATTTAATGTACAGAAAAACACAGTACTTGTAAAACTCAAAGTTATTCTAAAATCTGACAAACTTTTAAAGAAGCCAAATAGCAAAGTATTTAATCAAAGTTAAATGATTAATGATACATTTTTCAATATTTGTTTTGTTTCTTTATGTGTTTGCACATGCATTGTACAGGCCTGATGATGCTGCACTAATGTGTTAATTTTTTATAATAATAATTATTTTGAAAACTCTTAAAAGGATAGTTTACCCTCATGTCATTCCAAATCTGTATGCATTTGTTTCTTCTGCAGAACACAAAATGAAATATTGTAAAGAACGTTGGGGTAAAAAATAAATAAATAAATACATTTGGACCCCATTTATTTCATTGCATGGACAAAAAAAAGACCAACCTTGATTAATTTTTCAAAATCTCTTTTTGTTCCACAAAAAAAAGGAATATACACAAAAAATCTGTAAAAGATTTACTTTGAAACAATGATCACTAAGAAATTGATAGTAAATTGTACAATTAATTAAAATGAAATGGCAAGCGACACATTGAATTAAATGTGAAAAGTAAAAGTAGAAAGACAATTTTTTAAAGTTCGCAACTAAATTTGAAAGTTGTATTTACATCTTTGAATTTTTTTTTTACAGTGTAGAGTTGGAAAGAAATGAGAATAATATGAATCAATAACAGAAATTTCATTTTTGGGTGAACTATCTCTTTAAGAAGAATGGCTCATCACCAAAAGATTCAAAATATTACTTTCAAACTATTCTTCAGTACTTTAATCTAATTGAAATAAATGATAACAAAAAAGAATTTGTGTCAGGCGAATGTAAATTATGTCTATGATTAGATCCTTGCAACAGAATTCAGGAAATGCTAACATACCTTGTTTTTAAATACTCTTTTAAATATATCTCAATCTTGGAAAACTCCAGTGATTTAACAGAAGTTCAGATCTCACCTTCATTTTGAAGTCTTTTTTTACAAATGGAAGCTCAGTGGTGCTGCAGTCTTTGCCAGTTTTTGCTTTTGGGACGGTGCATTACTTTGTAAGAGTGTCATTTTGCCTGCATAGGTCTTGTTGGTTGTGCTGCACCAATAAAACCTTTGTGGAACAAATGGGGAATACGGTAATCTCTTCATCCCTCTGATAAGTATAGGATAAGGTGAGAAGATAAGTTCTGTTCAAGGAGGTGAGGAGTCTTGGCCAAGGCTCCTCCCTTGTCTTAGAAGACGACAAATCAGCATTCTGAAGAGATGGTCAACCTAAGGCTGCCCTCAGTTCTCTCTCCAAGAGACACTGTCCCGGGACGACTTTAAGTAGAGATAGCCAGGCAGGGATGAAGTTTTCAACAGGTCCTCTTCCAAAATCCTTGTTGGACATGGATGTAGCCAATTACTGCGAGGGCCTGGACCCGACCTATAGCACATTGGGCTTTGAGAACGCAGAAGTGCTTTATTGTGGTGGTGAGTGCTGTGCATTTTGTCCAAAATATGTGTTTTTAAAGTACATTCGAAGCTGCAGATGGACTAGAAACAAATGATCATAATGCTTATACTTATGTTTGTTATAGTGCTGTTATTAAAATGTTAATTAAAGTCATGTCAGTTCACAGATTCTAACTGATGTGGGTGTTAATTTGGCTTAGTATGACTGACTCAGACGTGTCTGGAGGGGACGGACGCCATGCCATGGCTGGTTTAATAGCTGTCTGAACTGTCTGGAAGGATTCGTCCAAGCATAATCATTTACCTCAACCTAAAGGAGATAATTGTTAGCTAACTATTTTCATAGTCTTTCCATTCGGTTTAAAATTCAACAGAGGTTTCGCTCAAATCCTGAGAAAAGAGTTCTGAGTCTCAGGATTAGAGACTGGGATCTCCATGGGTTCATTGGTTGGGAAAATAGGACGCAATGGGGTACGTTTAGGTGTAAAGTCAATATGTTTTGTACAACTGCAAAGTTAATTCAAAGCACTGCAAGAGTAACAGTGAACTCATATATTTTGAGGAGTGAAATAATGTTTGTCCCATGATGTTATTTGTATTTTTATAAAGGGACAGTCACCCTGGGGCATTGTGGGAAATGTTTTGCTCAAAGGTACATTTTGGCGAGGACAACTCTTTTAGACTCCTTGGGTTACTTGCAGGGACGTGCAGAGGGTTCCTCGGGGGCAGGGGCTCAAATGTAAAAAAGATCAAATCAAATGTTAATATACTTTATGAATTGACTTTATTTACTTTGCATTTTATGCAATGTTGAATTATTAATAATGTTGAAAACCTGTGATAAATTTGAACTTCTTGTGCCAGATCATGATTGGTTGGTGTAGCTACATGACTAATGGCCATTGGTGAATTATGTATTATTCTAAAATATGGATTTTTATTTAAATTTACTATTGATGAAAAATGTAAAAAATGTTGTTTGGCTTATTTTTTCCTTCTGTCGATCCATATGCACTCACTGAAAGAACCATATATGGCTCCAGAGCCTAAAACGCATGCAACCCATAGCAACGCCTCACATTGACAGATACGTAAAAATAAACAGGAATTTTCCGACTTTTGAGCGAGTAGTTACTGCTTTGTACAAATTGTCATTTTAATTACAATTCAAATGCATTTTGTTTTATTGACCACAACATCATTGCTATTTGTCCGAGAGGGGCACTTTTGAATAATTTTGAAAAAGGGTAGGGGCTCGAGCTCCCAAAGCCCCCCCTTCTGCACGTGCCTGGTTACTGACATTGATTGACTGACATGATTATGTCACCACATTCTGATGTGATTTATCCACTGGTTCTCCATTAACCCAATGCTAAAATTGCTGAAGAGATTTCCCAGTTATCTTTACAAGGCTTTACATTACAAAACATTGGAACACAGAGATAGAGAAAGGCCATAAAATAACTGGAATACAAACCATTTAAAGGCAAACGCACAATCTCTGGCATGCAGATGGACAGCTAGACAAAAGTTCTTTGGCTGAACTTAATTCAGTTGGATTTTCTTAAAATAATCAGTAAACTTTACCCAAATATCTTATATAATGGATATGTAATGGAGTAAACCCAATAAAATTAGATCTGTCATACTGACTAGACTGAATCTGCTGCAGTTAAATGCTAACTAGCAGTTAAAGTGAACCTAAAAATGTGCTTTGCCTGGTAACATCAACAATAATTAATTCCAAAATACACCACATATCAGCCCAAATGCATTAGGTTACTTACGCTTTTTGTACTCAAACCATCCATGATGGGAACTGGATAAAAAAAGATAAATGGATAAAAATAAAATATTTGACAAATTTAAATGGACTGCACAAAGTGAAATTGAAAAAAAGAAGCATTTTGTTGCATTAGCTAATTTTAATCAAGTATGTTAGTAAGTATTATAATCAAGTGCAATAAGCAAAATTCACGTTTTGAGTTGATGTTTGCATGCAAATACATTTAATATAGTGTAGGAAAGCATTTGGATGGATTGGTTGTTGTATTCAGCTAATATGTATATAAATTTTGGTATTTTTATATACATTTTATACTTTAATGTGCTGGGGTTGTGCACTCTAAAAGGACATCATTTACTCACCCTCATATCATTCCAAAATGTATGGATTTCTTTAATCTGTGAAACACATGAGAAGATATTTTGAGAAATGTCTCAGATGTTTGTTTGTCCATATTGTCAATGATAACCAAAACTCTTTGGCTACCAATATTTTTCCAAATATTTGCAGAATTAAAATGTTTGGGGCAACTATTTCTTAATTAAGCCCATAAAGCTGTGAATGTATTGAAATTGTTTGCCAACTGGTTTCGATTTTCAAGTTCTGTCTCACCTTACTCTGAAACGAAATACTTCAAAACACGCTCTGCAAATGTACGAAAGCCAACGAGATGCATTGCTTCTCTGCGACCACATGTGCCCTTTGCGTTCAAATTATGCTTTATTCCGAAATGAGAAGGAATCGCTTTGGGAATATACTGAAACTGAATCAGAAGAGATTGCTTTCATCCCACATTAACATTTATCCACGAGATGTCAATCTCCATTGAATATCTATCTATGCGATAAAACAGAGGCTAATCCTAATTAAGTCTGTCCTACAACAGCGGGAGGCTCCAATCAGTCTCAGCGCATAAAAGGCTAAAGTCCCCTGCTGCATTTCTTTTGTTGAAATGTTATGATTTTGGATGCACAAAGGAATGATTGATTTTTCATCCTTGTCTATATGAACAGAAGGGTGCCGCTCTCTGTTGCATTAGAAGGTCTTTTAGGATGAGCGTCCTTTGTTCACTTATGCAGAACTCTTCCCCATTCTCCTCGTTATAGCCGTTATGATTGAGAGACAGAGTAAAAAGGCCGAGATTTTGATTTGACGCATCGTCCCATAGCTTTAAGAGACTCACTAGGCCTCTTTGGTTGTTAGCTAACTTGGATTAGCATAGCATCTAGAAGCTTAGCAGCAGTAGATTCCCAGTATTTTATGTTCTGGATGTACAATGGACATGATTCTCTGTTTTAAATGATCTAAAGCTTTTTATGAATGATCAACGCAAGTGAATCATCAAGCCTTGACTTGACTGAACTGTTGTTGCAACTCAAACCAAAGTGTTCAGGTGGCAGCCAGTTACATTATGTGTGATGATTCCAGTTTTGACTGTCCATGTTGTTTTTCACAGAAAACATGCCGACAGAGCCCAACATCAGTCAAGGAGAAAATGGCGTGAGCTCCAACTGCGCAATCTGTGGCGATAAAGCCACAGGTAAACATTATGGCGCCTCCAGCTGTGATGGCTGTAAAGGATTCTTCCGCAGGAGCATCAGGAAGAGTCATGTCTACACCTGCAGGTACATCGCACTCAACCGAGATGTTTACGTTATAAAATGAATATTGTGTAAAATCATTTTTATGTGGTAAAAAAATTTCAGTGTTTATTGTATTATTTATGTACTATTATGGTATTTCTTAGTAGTTTGAATTAGTTTTTATTTATTATTTCCCATTTTCATTTTAATTTTAGTTTAGTTTTAGTATTAGCTTTTAATTTATGTACTTATTAGTTTATTTTTTTATGCATTTTTGCTCATTTTAGTGCGTAAACTTATTTCAGTTATTTTGTAAGTTTTTAAAAGTGACATTTTTGTGTAATATTTTTATTTTTATTTAATCTTTATAACAATTTTTTTTTTTCATTTTTTCAATAGTTTTTGTTTTAGTTAACTATAACAACACTATAGGATGAGAATCAAGAGCTGTTCTTTAATTTTAATAATAAAACAGATTTTTTTTTTAAACATTTTGTTCAAACATAAGTATACATTAAGCATGGGTCTGATTCATAATTGAGTGCCATTTATGACCCAATTATTTTTGATGAATCATTCAATATGATTCAAGAATCAATCTTGAACTTGTGAGTTATCATTGGTCTAAAGAATTATTATTTGACCAATTCGCTGGACCATAAGCCACTACTTCTGTTATGTCCATATAAAAATGAACAGAAAGAATCAATAAAGATTCAATTAAGGAACTGGATTTGTTTAGTGGAGTTAAAATCATAACCGGATACATTATAAACCAGAAGTTTTGCTCTTAAGAGATCATCTTTATTTATTTTTTTGTTTTACTTTTGGGCAGGTTTAATCGTCAGTGTGTTGTTGATAAAGACAAAAGGAACCAGTGCCGTTTCTGCAGACTTCACAAATGCTTTCGAGCTGGAATGAAGAAAGAAGGTAAACATTTATCTGTATACTTTCCCCCCACAAATACTCCCCTTTCCCACAGTTTCGAACAGATATAGAGTAACAAGGAAGAGGGAACTTGAGAGAGTAAAATGGATGATGCCATAAAACCTGGCCTGATTACACAAGGATGTTTAGTTTATTGGATGTATAACCTTGGCTTAGACTTTTATGATGGGCGATCATGTGCTCTCCACCTCACTTTCCGTGCGTACAGGTTGTTCAGGACTGTGGTCAGTTAAAGTTTTACCTCTAGCTTAGGCAGGGTTTTGCACGCCAGTCATGTATTAATTTTTATTTGCTCACCATTGTTTCCTATTTATTCTGAAAAGGAAAAAATGCTTAATCCAGCCTTAGATGGTTTACTGATCTTAGCTGGTTTAAGATGGTTTATGCAGCTGGTGTTTATGATTGAAAACTGGTCTTCCAGCAAAAACGCCTTTTAACCAGACAGGCTAGGAGACTGGTTAAGACCAACAAACAATCTTAGGCTGGTTTAAGCTTTCGTTCAGTAGACATCTTCTCAAGTTTGAACCAATGTCAAAAGTCTATACATAAGAAAAATGACACATCAGCAATTTAATTTATAAAAAGGTTTCAAAAATACTCAAAAATAAAAATTGTATTTATATATTTTTTTTAAATACAGTAACGTGTCCAGTAGGAAATATTTATGACTTGTACATTTTCCTCATTAGCAGGTGTGGCAAAAAGGTCATTTTAGCCTGTGTTTTACGTTTAACAATGTTAAAATACATCTATATGAATGCAGCAATGTCTTGGCAATGTGTGAGATTTTCTGTCAATAAGCTTGAGAAACACACCCATCATCTTGGCTAATCAGTAATATCTCTTAACTTTTATTAGCTCACTAATCAGCAAAATTGTTTGTGCTTGTTTTTAGCCGTGCAAAATGAGCGGGACCGTATCAGTTCGAGGAGAACCATACAAGACTCAAATGACCTGCCGCCAATCACAGCCCTGGCTCACGCTGAAGCTCTCTCGCAGCAGGTAAACTGTCCTATCAAGGTTAATCGAAACACTCTCTCTCTCTCTCTCTCTCTCTCTCTCTCTCTCTCTCTCTCTCTCTCTCTCTCTCTCTCTCTCTCTCTCTCTCTCTCTCTCTCTCTCTCTCTCTCTCTCTCTCTCTCTCTCTCTCTCTCTCTCTCTCTCTCTCTCTCTCTCTCTCTCTCTCTCTCTCTCTCTCTCTCCTCTCTCTCTCTCTCTCTCTCTCTCTCTCTCTCTCTCTCTCTCTCTCTCTCTCTCTCTCTCTCTCTCTCTCTCTCTCTCTCTCTCTCTCTCTCTCTCTCTCTCTCTCTCTCTCTCTCTCTCTCTCTCTCTCTCTCTCTCTCTCTCTCTCTCTCTCTCTCTCTCTCTCTCTCTCTCTCTCTCTCTCTCTCTCTCTCACACACAGACACACACACACAAAGAAAGAGAAAGAATATCAGTAGAGAAGGGCAGAGATACAGAAAATAAAAACATGCATATAGTTACGGTATCTGCGGCAGTAACATTTATTGCTTTTAAGCAATAAATTATTGCTGTGATTGTCAATTAAAGCAAAGGTGCATGGTTGTAATGCATTATGCTAGAGATAAATAGTCACCAAAGACAAAAATTAACCAACAGGGCTGATTAAAGAAGGAAAAGAGGTTTCATTACAGTAACTCTGATGAAGTTCTGCTCAGTAGTTATTAATGACAAAGAGAGATAAATAACAACTGAGTACTGCTTTCTTTAAGCATCAGTTTGTGTCATCAACATTTCTAATTATCTGCATGAGTACCTGCGTGAATTTACTCTGAGAGCGAGGTAACAGCCTGTGCAAAAGCATTTTTAGAGGACATGGTAAATTCGGTTCTTCTCTCGTTTGTCTCCCAGCAGATCAACGCCGCCAGCCCAATGGGCCCTGATGATGTTTCAGAGAAAAAATCAGCCACTATCAGTGACGTCTGTGAATCTATGAAGCAACAGCTGCTTGTTCTAGTAGAGTGGGCTAAATACATCCCTGCCTTCGGCGAATTGCCACTTGATGACCAGGTAATGGCCGTTGGAAAGCAACACTGGCTGTTCTAATTGGGGAGGCCCTTGGGTTAAATTGCAGGGCCGTTCAGTGAAGCTCAATATTTGCTATTCACATGGCTGACTCAGATGAGCCTCCATTTAGCATGCTGTCTGTGCTACTCTAAATTTCAGATTTTTTCCGTTGCATGTATTGTTATTGAACATGCAGAACCTTCCAATATTAAAAAAATGACCTTAAAGAATGAAAAAAATATCCTTTACTCCATGTCTGTTAGCTTTGAGGTCTTTTACTTTATAGATGATGCTAGTGTTTTACTAAAAGTTGGCAAAAAAAATTTTGCATTGTTTTTTATGCATTTAAAATTTTCAGTCTTTTTCTTCCAGACCAAAATTAATTACTCAATTTGCATTAAACTGAAATTTATAGAATTTTTGGACACATAGTCAACTAGTAAGCAGGGCACCTGCTGGTAGAGACTGTAACTACACCATGTTTCTACTTTTTTCTAATTCCATTTCAAATGTTCTGAGAAAATAATTTTCCATTATTAACACTGAAGACTGGAGTAAAAGGCTGATAAAAATTCAGCTTTGCCTTCACAGGAATATATATATTTTTTAAATCTATTAAAATATATATTTTTAAATGTAATATAATTTACAATATTGCTGTTTTTACTGTATTTTTGATCAAATAAATGCAGCCTTGTTGAGCATTAGAGACTTCTTTCAAAAACATAAAACATTTCAAAATAATTGTTTTATTTAAAAAAAATATATTTTACTGTAGTACAGCAGATATTCATTTCATTGTGGTTTACAGAAACATGTTAAACCAGGCCTCATTTTTCTTCCAGGTTAGTTTATTACGAGCTCATGCCGGAGAGCATCTTCTGCTTGGTGTGGCTAAAAGGTCAATGCCATACAAAGATTTCTTGCTTTTAGGTAACTTCTAATAGTTATTTTCACCTTTCAACATAATTATACTGTAGATACACAGATTTCCTTTTCCATGCAGGAAATGGCTGCGTTGTCCATCGAAACTGCCCTGAGCTGGAAATAGGTCGCGTATCTAATCGAATCTTGGATGAACTGGTTCTTCCCTTCCAGGACAACCAAATTGACGACAATGAATACGCAGCTCTAAAAGCCATTGTGTTCTTCGACCCTGGTATAACTAATGAAACAGAGCATTCATTTAACACCCAGTATCAATCCTGAAACACAGCCATACATGTTACTATCTCTGTTTTTAACATCTAGACGCCAAAAGCTTAAGAGATCCTTCTAAGATCAAGGCGATGCGCTATCAGGTTCAAATGAGTCTGGAAGACTACATTAATGACCGGCAGTATGACTCACGCGGGCGATTCGGGGAGCTTTTGCTGCTTCTTCCTACTCTGCAAAGCATCACCTGGCAGATGATTGAGCAGCTACAGTTTATCAAGCTTTTCGGTCTTGCCAAGATAGATAGCCTGCTGCAGGAGATGCTTCTTGGGGGTGAGTATGAGGTGAAGCATTCAATTGCAGGGGCTTTTGGAGCGGGAAAATGCTTCATGATCATTGTTTTAAACTAGGTGAAAGCAAGTAATTTATTCGGAAGCAAGTCTTAATCTTTTTCTTATTATACTGTGCATTGTACTGCAAAATGATGTAAAATGATGAGGTAAAATTATGCATTTGCTGTATTAGTTTGCCGTATTAAGACATTAATTCTGGAGCGGTTTGACTTGACTTGACTTGACTAGGGTAGGCCTATTAGTCTTCACTTGTTATTGCTAAGGCTAACATCACTATTATACTCAAACTAATCAACAATCAGTGGATAGAACCAAGTGATATATTTTTGTAGGCCAAGCCAAAAGTTCACATCACCCTGGTTCCCTCAACAAAAATCAATTGGATTGTACCGCTTTTGGATTGTTACAGAAAATAAGCTCTGTGACTAACGGTTGGCGATTCTTACACATTTTGATCCTCGTGATATCTTCACAAATGAACACAGCTGAATTTTGAAGCCTAAATACAATCAGCAGAAGTAAAAAGCTAAACTCAGCATATAAACTACACAATTGAGCTTCTGACAACTCTCTCAGTCTTTATTTAGAAAACGTTTTCTATGAAGTTTTGAGTTGGAATAGTTTGCAAGAGCGCGTAATGACGTTTAACCTCTGTAGTCCTTTTTCCAGAAAAGTAAAAGATGTATTTTATGTTGTTGAACAAAATGTGAAAATATTGTGAGCTTGCGTTAACCTTATTTCAGGCATTTAACCAGAAATCCATTCAGAAAAACCCATTGACTTCAGGACAGTGGAACCGAAAGTGCTAAAATGCTAATTTCCGGGTTTTGACCTGCAAAAATACCTGCATTCTATTAACATTACATTGAGAGTTTAAAGAGAGGTGTAATATTACTTGCACTTCATGCACTTATGTAACTTTGGTGTCTCTATCACATCTGTGGTTAAAAGCTGGAAGCAGCATAAATGCCACAGTAATAGGCAGACTTTTTTTTTTCTTACTTTTGGACATGAAGCAGGCACAGATGATTTAGGTGAGCATGACATTTCCAAACCAAATCTGACCTAACTGCTCAAAATATAAACCATTATTGTAGCATTATTTTTTTAAGTTAATATTTGTTACATTTTTTTGGAATTGTGTTTAAGCAAATGCCACATTACCAACAAACAAATACAAAACAAATTAAGCTCAGATGAGCTTTATTTGTCACATACACAATTATACAGAGTATAATGAGGAGTGAAATGTGTTCTCTGCATTTAACCCATCCAAGTGTACACACACCTGGAGTGATTACCACCTCTGTGATTTAGTTATTAATTTATTTTTGCAGGTCTAACCACGGAGCAACCTCATTTACATCACAATGGTCACCCTCAGATTCCAATAATGGGACAGACCATAGTCATTAGCTCCATCCCAGGACCTGCACACTCACAGCAGATGGGTAAGACATAGCCTTTTATTGATCTGTTCCTAAATAAAGTAAGTGGTTTAAATACCAGACATCGGACATTAGGGAGAAATAAGAATGAATCAGTGAAGTGGTTAAGGTTTAGTTTTAGATAATGATAATAACCCTGATTTGAATCATTTGCTCATTATGTTTCAAGTTACACAAAGTGAAACATTTTATAGCTTTTTATGCAGCTTTTGCTTCATTTTTTTACGTTTCTGTTTCTTCAGCATCCCCAGATACCCCCATTCCATCTCCCACTTCAGTACAGAACCAGGAGTCCTACAAGCCCCCCGGCAGCCCGGCTCTCCTGCTCCCGCCACAGCCCATGCCGAACAGACTCTCTCCCGAGCCTCCCCTTTGAACCTCCTCTCTGCCGCAGGCCCTGTGTGTTTGTATATGTGTAAACTGTGTGAGTTACGCCCTTCCCCACATCCAGCGCAACATATTTATCTGATCGAAAGGGAACTTTACAAAAAATTCCAAATTTATTGTCTAATTGGATCACCACTAAATGAAAAAGGTATTTCATCAAAAATGTATTTCTCCCTTTATCAGCCTACCGCTGGAAACCTAGTAAATGTATAAATATACGTTTTTAATAACAAATTATTGTCATTTACAAGAGACTTATAAATATTTTTTGTATTATTAAAAAGTTAAGATTTAATTTATTAATAAAATTAGATGCAACTCTAAAGAAATGTAAATGTTTGCTTGAAAATGTGCCCTTAAACACAATAAATGCTCTTAGTGCCTGAGTTTTTTTACGTTGTGTTATATATTTAATAATTTTTTATGACTTAAGTATTTTTTATATACTGCAAGATAAATGTCATGCTATAAAAGTGTTACTTTTAGGAAGTTTTTCTGAGCAGAACAAGGGACTTCAACAGGGGTCTGCAGTAGATCCAGCAATTATAATATGATTTTGTGAAATAAAAAAAGTGCAATATTAAAATAATAAATAAAAACAAATTACAAAAATAAACATAAAGTTAAGAAGCTAATGCTTAGCTGAAAGTTCATTGTCAATCTGACATATTTTATTTCAAGAGTGCATTTTTTTGGATCGGAAATACAGTAAAAACAATAATACTGTAAAATATTATTACTTGTTCTGCAATATTAACACTTGTGCTGCTTAATATTTGTTGTGGAAACTGTGATACTTTTTCTTTTTTCTTTCTTTTCTAGGATTTTTTGATGAATAGAAAGTTCAAAAGAACAGTATTTTTTTAAATAGAAATATTTTGAAAGTGTATAAATATTTTTACTTTCAAGTCGTTAATTTAGTTTTTAATGCGTAACTTTAATGCATAAAATAATGAATTAAAACAAACTTCAAATTTTTTAACTATTATTTTAGTTTACAAATAAATCAAGGTTGCCTTGGCAAATGTTGGATACAAGCATCTGCTAAATGGCTACTTAAAATCAGGATGTTGTAACTTTTTAACGGCAAAAAGTGTTTCTTGTTGTATTTCATACTATTCTGACACATTGCATTTTAAAAGTTTTTTCTCCATATACACATCAAAATATCACGGGTAGCTATAAATGGAACGTATGCAATTACAACAAAACGAAGAAGCTGAGACGAGAAAGATCATAACATCTCATCTGAGCTTGGTGAAACTGTGCTGCTTTCTGACACATCGTGGATCTCTGCCTCCAAAAGAGAGCCAGACAGACGGAGAAAGAGCAAGAACAGTAGGCTCATTCGAAAACACATCAAATCAGGCTATTTTCTGCATCTAAACAACAGCATTTGGTGCAGGTGAAGTCCACGTTGTCAATACCACGCACAGCGTTCATGGGAAGCCGTAATAAGTTTTGGAGTGTGCCCTGTTTGGATGGTTTTCCAGAAAGCAATCTGATATCACTAGGTGTAAGTGCACAAGGCCTGGGGGCAGATGAGTCGGATGATGCCGTCAATAGTAGCTGTCTATTATACTGCGGGAGAGCTTGGAGGAAGTGGAAATGGAGAGCGAGCAAGGTAAGATAAACATTGCAAACCCTCCAATCAACTCCATAATGGAGTGGCAGCTCGCGTGGGGTTAAACGGCAAGATTGACGGGAGAAGGCTGAGCATCCAGTGATCCTTAATGAACAAGCGCACAAGGCTGAATGCACTTATTTGTATACAAAACATTATCTTGGTATTCAAGGCACACATCTCATCTGAGGCGTTCAGCTTTGTGTGACGGTGTGGTATTAAGGCTCGGTAAGCCTCCTCTGAGCAATGTGGAATGGATGGAATAAGCATATCTGTTCTTCACCTTTGTGGTGAAGGAAACTCTCTCACACACTACACCTTGACATTCATGACAGCGAGGATACTCAAAGTGATTGTAATCCACATCGCCGACAAGCTGAATAGGAGGAATTTACCTCTCTTTTCTCGTGTAGAACCGTCATTTGTTTCCATAATGACACTTCCAGAGTAGAGACTGCTTCTGTTGCAGTGCTGCACTTTAAACCCCTGCGTTAACTTAGCAAGGTCTAAAGCTCTTCTAAATCTTTTAAATGAGAGAAAATTGAGATTTGGGAATGTTTTGATGCACATTTTTTATGTTCTATTTTTAGAATGAGTAGATTTTCGTAATTATACATTTTGGATTTTTATTTTAGGTTAGTGATTTCCAACAAACAAACCAACCAAAAATAAATACATTGATTTAATAATTAATCCCAAGATTTTTAATAATAATAATAATAATAATAAAAACAATAAAACAAAATTATCTGTTTTATTGATTTGTTTGGATACATCTCATAGCAGAATACATTTCTTTTTTTACTGTAATAATGTGAATGCATTTAATAATAGGCCTATTAACGTTGATACTGAATTAGCCTATATAATATCATTTTAAATTAGCCTAAATGATAGAGTAGTATAATTATAAAAACGTTTGTGAAACACGGTAAAGTGAACGGTGACTGCGCAGCTGTTAGTTGTGGGCGGGGCCTCAGACGACAGCTTGGTCCACTAATCGCAATAGCAATTCATTTTATTTTCTTAAACAAAAACTAAAAACATATAGACATTTGGTAAATATATAACATAAAAATATGAATTGATAAAAAATTAAGTATGTTTTATTCTTAACTTCGCTGGCACATGGTGGCAGTAACGTTATATTTTACGCGGGAAGTGGACTATCTGAGGCCTACTCGATTATATTAGTTAGCATTTAGGCACAAAAACGCACAATTATATGATAGTCGGATAAATATTGAAATAAGAAGATGAAATCACCAAAAAATTACGCTTTCTTCAGTTCCACTGTGGAAAGACAGCGAAGGTGAGTTACTGTTTGTTATTGTATCTTTTTTCTGTGGATCCTGAACTCGCCATATGCGTGTGTTTGCCTTAACGCTTTGTTCTGGTCATATACATTACGTTTGTAAACATGTCTGAAATTATATAATATGTTTCTATAGCAACACGTTTTAAGATTTATTCCTTTAACTTGTGTCTATTTGGTGTTGTTTGTTTAATTGCTGACAAGAAAACGAATATAGGAATGGTATTTTTTTCAGTGTATCATTTCCAATTGCTTTTGACACTTACTCTATAGTAACTAGGAAATATTAAGTATATTTATTAAATACGAGTATTTTTCAGCTAGTCACTATCATAACTATTAAATTGCTGGTTACAAATAGCATTTCCCCCCTCATTGAATCCTGTGGTAATCTGCGGTTCCAGTTTTACTCAAACTATTTTGCTTTTGTCAAAGCTATTAGAATCATTGCCGTATTCTACTAGCAACTAAATGGACACAAATGGGTTTTAGTTTCACTATTACTATTATTTTTTTAATGGTATTTTTTTCTATTGATCTTTAAAGTAATCATTCTGGCTAGTCATCATTTCATATGACAAGTTAAAAAGCAGTTGTACACATCTGAAGCACCATCCCATTCAATTTAATTACAAACATTGGCCACTAGGTGTCATTAAAGGCGCATTGAAAGTACAGCCACTGTAGTGATGATTCTGATTGTGAGGCATTTCTAGCTAGAGTCTCCACAAATCTCACTTGATCTTTTATTTTATAACGTATGCAAACGTGGATCAGAATCGCAGCTGCCTTCGAGACTCTTAGCTTAAGTGCTCCACGCTGGGTTATTTTATAAAGCATTTGTTGATAGCGTGTTCATTTATTTGTGCCATCAGGGAATATTTTTTTGATTAACTCCACTCTCCATTTAAAATGAATGAATGGTGGTCTATTAGCTGTGGTGGGCTTGAATTCAGGGTAGGCTGACATTGCACCCTTTTCAGGATCAAGGTTCAAGCAAAGGAAAGAGAGAGAGAAAAAACTCACCACACGCATACACTTGGTAGTGTAAGTACAGTTTAAAATTAACGGCGTCTGTCAGGCTGGGGACCAGCTTGCCACTCAATGAGAGATTAAGGGTAAAGATTGCACCCCATCATTTTTCAGCCACACATTTCACCCATAATTCACCTCCAGATCAACAGAATTTTTTTGCTGAAAGCAGGCAAAGGTGTAGAAACCCTGTGCATTGAAGGGACGCATTCGGAACTTGAATGTTTCCACCTTTTTTCATCGCCTGCATGTCTTACCTGATTAAATTGCAGTATTGCTTTGGAAAAAGGAAGTGGTAAAGCCATTTAGGGCTGAAATGCTGGTTTCTCTCATCAGAGCGTCGCCCTCCATTTGAGGACTTTCATAAATGTGGGTTTAGTCTGAGAATGGCCGACTGTTCCTGGCCTTCTCTGACACCTTGCGTTCTTGCATTATGTCCGGGCGGCACAGCAGAAAATGCTCGTGAAATGTATTCAATTCAAATCAAATTGATGTAGCGCAGAGTAATCTTTCTCTATTAGATGTGTCACTTTTGGCAATTGTTCCCTAATATCCTTTACTGTGACTATATAAGATTAGTGCTCTCCATGCCGTCAGAGTTTTCGTGCCTTACTGAATTATTCACCGAGGCGTAACCTTCAGTTATCAGGTTAGAAAGACCTTGATTATAACAGGAAGTCAAGTGTAGAAAATCACTCTCTCCACTAAAGGAAGTGTTTCAGCCCTTTTGGAAATTTGAATAATTATGAAATGTACTCACAAATAGTATAAGAAATTAATTACACGGGCACAATGGCTTTCTCTGTACTCGCAAAGCCTAATTTATGAGCAAAATAATTAGAGTTTATCTTTAGTTTTTTTTATTTTATTTTAATGCGTAGCAAATGAAATGTGGCCATTGTTATCTGGAACTTCCTCCTATTAATAATTGACACAAAAAATAAACTCTCTGCTTGATGTTTGTCTCTTAAGTGACAACACTCAAGCGCAGCCAAACTTTTGTAAGTTATTTAATTTCGAATAATGTGCTCACCATCCTATTCTATCATATTTAGTTGGGGAATCGTTAATCAAAAAGAAAATGATGATGACTCCCTGCTGACTAGACTGATGTGTTGCTCTCTGCGGGGCACCGTGGCGAACTGCTCCACAGGCGTCTTCTGGAAATAAGGGAAACGGATAGCCGATCGTTCCACACACCTTGAAATTATAGCCTTCCTTGCATTTTTTCCCCTCCCTTGAATAGTCACTGTAAATTAATTTAAGTTAATTACCTTCCACCCTGCTGGAATAATGCAACTCTCATTACATCCCTGATAGACAACATTTGACGAGGACATTTCTATTAGCATTATTCCATGCAGAATCATATACCCTTCATTATTTACTTGGTGAACAAGGAGATTCCTGGAACAAACAGAGATGTGGTTCCACTTGCTGATTATGTCCTTTATGTCCTTTTTATCGCCTTTATGGTGTCATTAGCTCATGTTGTTTAGATACTGCACTTAGTAGTTATGTCTTGTTTGCTTTTGAGGGTCAGTGACACATAAGAGTCCAAAGGAATAATCTAGTTTAAGATACGTGCTGAGTTCTCAGAAATGTGCTCTTTGTATGATGGTTTCTTATGGTTTTGAAAACTTTCTGGGATTTGAAAGAATTTTTTTTACATTTAATGTCATGTGGTGTAACCTTCAAGTAAATCTTTTATTTGTTTTACACCTTTTATACATGAGTTTACATATATATATATATATATAGTCATTATTCTTAACTATTATTATTTTTTTAAATATATGTTACTGTTGAGAAGTTCAAGATTAAGATGAGTAAGATTTGTGTATTTCATTTGTAAGTTAGTTAATTTATTCATTTAATCAAATATTGAAATCTCTTTAGGGCACCAAGGCTGCATTTATTTAACCAAAAATACAGAATAACAATTATAATGTAAAATATAACAAGTTAAAATAATTTTATATTTGAATATTTTTTAATATGCTGAATCTTTAGTAGCAAGATTTATGTCTCTACTTTTACATTGGAACAGCTTATTACATAAAGTATTAATAAAAATATCTTACTGACTCAAAACGTTTCAATGGTTGTAATGTATTTTATAAGGTAAAAACAGTTTTTAATTGTTATTAATAATGTTATGAATAATAACTTTTTTCTGTTTATTTTTCTGCTTGTTTCCATTTGTTGGTTGGACCACATGACTTTTATTGTGCTGAAAAAGTTTTTTAAATAAGCAGTGAATATTTAGTAATATAAGCAGAAAAAAAAGATATTGAGGTAAAGAAATAAAACATTTTAGAGAATTGTTTAACTATTCAAGAATTTAATCATTTTCATGAGCCTTTTTTCTTCGTTATGATCTCAGAACAGTTGAATAACCACAACATTGTTTTTTACTTTATGCCTACCAAATATATCACAATTCATATACATTTATTTTAAATTAAAACATGCTTATTATATAAAAGATGTATTCAAATCATTGAATGTAAATTGCACTGCATTTTCCTCTGTACGATCTGCAAGACTATGCTTACTACATCATCAGGTGTTTTTTTTTTTTTTACCTGTTCATTGAAATTGAGCTGCAACACAGTCCCAGACTAATAAAATATTCCCTCATGCATGCGTGTGTCTGGGGGAAAAATGCAAGCTGCATTTTAAATGCATTTGTGCATTCAACACGGTGCTCTGTCAGGCATGTGTCTGGGACAGATAGTCCTGACTGCTTCAATACTACCGAGTGTGCTCTGGAGGTAAATGACCTGCCTGGCAGAGAGAGATTGGTGCCCAGCATGTCTCCTGATAAAGTCAAGCGCTTCTGCAACTTTGCCTCACCGCATCTATTTGCACTCCATATTTCAACACGGCGCAGATGTAACAACTTAATTTGCCACCAGTCATAATTCGGCCCACCTACGGCATAATGAGGTGATACTGGTTATTTTAGACTTAGCTGCATGGACGCCTGCGGTAATAAAAGTTCTGAGGTGCTTGCAGTTCCCGTCTCGAATCGGCACGTAAACAGAGGTCCAACATATGCGAGGATGTTTCTCTGCACAACGCAAATGAGTTTAAGGAAAGTTCCTGGCCATAAAATTTGACTAATGTTTTTAAAACACAACCCCGATCCCACAATTCATCTTGGCACGTTCTGGAGAAATCCCACCACATTCTTCACTGTATTTGCAGGCCACCTCTGCGGGAAGCATTTTTGGGGCTTTTTTCCTCATCTTTCTTTCGCAGATGTACGTTTCTTTGGCCCGAGCTGTAAATTGAAAACACCGGTTGTGTTGCTCTCTCATCGCACACCTCGGAAATGGACTTCATTCGTTCACGTGAACTTCCCGTAACCCCTCATGTGTGAGACACTCATCATCTAGCGAAGGCCTCATAGTGAAGGCTGGTCCATCACGACAATAGCGGGAAGAACCCGGCGAATGACACCGGCACCCTTCTACCCTCTGAGATCTGATTAGTTGCCTCCATACAATCTAGCACGACACAATGCGCTTTCATTACCTCACAGATGTTGTCATCTCTTTCTGTCTCTCTCTCTTTCTATTTTTCCATCAGGCTCTTTTTTGAACAAGTGTTCATCTCAGAACTCTGATGAGCGGCCTCACTTTCATCAGTCTAATGCATGTCTATCCCCGGGCCCAATCTTGTGGCGGTGCGGCATGGGGCCTGGTCCTTAATCTAATTTATTTAACCTCCTTCAATATTGGTTCCCCCCTGGAGAGGCATCATGAAGATCCGGAACAATTCGTTTCCATATTGTAAATCACCTGCTCCTGCGGTTATGAGGAAAGGCGTGCAGGAGCTGCAGGGGGATTGCAGCATCTGATTGGGCCGCCGTTGCCCTCTGTCCGAGTGACATCATCGTTCCCGGTCAACTCGGTGGATTTGAAAACCAACAAATGCATAAATATATAAACATGTCAGCTAGCTTTGATCAAATATGTGTGTAAAAATACCAAAATAATGGTTTTATTTGGTATCCGGGTGCACCGTAATCATACAATTACAATAAGAGCCCTGTTAATATTCCGAGCTTCTTGCCTTCACAGTACTCGGGTGAATTAATTCGCTCAAGCAAACTCTGCTGATTCCGCTGCCCCCTCTGCCCCCGCCCGGGTATTCATGCTTTTCAACTGCCACACTCTCTCCACAATATCCTTTATAGTACAGGAACCCAGACTCTGCCTCCAAAATCAAATGCTTCATTCATTATTCATTCTCTGTGGATGACTTCCCCGTCATTAAAATTCCTACAAAAGCAGTTTTATGGCAAAGCCTTGGTTTCTTAGTTATGGTGGAATAATAAGCTGTCATGTTTTATGTGTTTTTACTCTATGGGTCAGCGCATATTCTGTTGCGGAGCAGCCTTTTGTTGCCATGATATCATGAGTTGAAGTAGATGGGTGTTTTAATTCTGATAAATAAAAATGATTTTTATTTATTAAATGAAATGTTTTTCACTGCTGGTAATACTATATACATACAGTTGAAGTCAAAAGTTTACATACACCTTGCAGAATCTGCAAAATGTTGATTATTTTACCAAGTAAGCGGGATCATACAAAATACATGCTATTGTTTATTTAGTACTGACCTGAATAAGATATTTCACATAAAAGATGATTACATATAGTCCACAAGACAATAATAGTAAAAATGACATTCAATAGACCTCCACAGCGTTCATGAACAGTTAAAAGAAAAATCCTTCAGGTCCCACAAATTACTGAATCCTTTCCAACAATGACTGTATGATTTTGAGATCCATCTTTTCACACAGAGGACTGAGGGATTAATTTGCAACTATTACAGAAGATTCAAACGCTCACTGATGCTCCAGAAGGAAAAACCATACATTAAGAGTGACTATATGTAAACATCTTTTATGTGAAATATCTTATTCAGGTCAGTACTAAATAAACAGTATCATGCATTTTGTATGATCCCTCTTACTTGGTAAAATAATCAACATTTTGCAGATTCTGCAAGGTGTATGTAAACTTTTCACTTCAACTGTATGTGTGTGTGTGTGTATATATATATTAGATAAGATTTATATTTTTATATACAGGTGTGATTGGCATGGGAGTATGAATTGGCTTAATTTTGATTCAGTTCCATAGTGCTTCAGGAGAGTTAATTAACATTTAGTTAATTAAGGTTTTTTTCTTTCTTTTTTAAATCTCTTAATTTATTTTCTTAAATTAAAATATTAAAATATTTTCTTATCGTTGTATTGCATAAATTTGTGTGAAAAGCAAACAGCATTGTCACCACAGTTTTTTGTTGTATAACATTTAGAAAACAAATTGTAACATTTAAAAAATTACAATTAAAATAACTTTAGTTGTAATATATTCCTGTGATGGCAAAGCTGAATTTTCAGCAGTTATTAGTTTACTGTAGTTTTCAGTGTCACATGATCCTTTAGAAATCATTCTAATATGCTGATTTGGTGATCAAGAAACATTTGTGACAACTTAATTAGTAGGATATACGCTGCATATTTGTATTATTAAATAGAACATTACTAGTACTGTTATGATATTTCATATAACAAATGTTTACTGTAAGTATTTGAATGAAAGTTTATTTGACACACAGCATGAATTTCTCAGTATTTGGTTTGTCCCTTAACAACAGCACTCAAGCTACATAAGTTTGTATAAACGTTTCTGTAAAACCTGTTGATTATGATCTTCAGCATGATCCAAAGAACATCTAGTGCTAAAATAGAACATTTGACCATCTGTACAGTGTCACATGATCGATGTCAGTTTTTCGTATTTGATTAATAGTGACCTTGAAGTAGGCACTATTACATATTTCTTTGTGTTAGATTCTTCAAAATGCTATGTTTTTGTCTTTTTTGTTTTGTTTTTGGTCTCATGCAGTGGGGTCCAATAATCTGTAGTATGCATAAATGTCCACTTTTGTCACAGACTTCTAAGTCCACTAAGGCAGATTGAGGCACACCTTACCTCACACGGGTCATCCTGTACAATAACATTTACGAAGTTCGTTTGGTCATGTGTCCACACAGCCCAGATTCATGACCTTTATAAGAATGTGCTCTGTCTGTCTCGGGCTAACAGCTTCTGATAGCCTTGGTCAACTTTGTTGCGCTCATATTTGCTCAACGAATCCCAGGGCTATTTGGAGCCTCTTCCCAGAGCGGGGTGGATTTCCACCCTAAAACCCACTTGAAACCCATTTTTCTTTCTGAAAATGTATGCATGAATACCCAAACTGATTAAAAGATTCACGATTCATTATTTCCCAATCCCATTCCCCACCCAACCTGCATCCCTTTCCTACATTATACATGAATGAATACCAGTGTTTCCCAGTGAATGGAATCAAACCCAAGTTCATTAATCAGCGCGGGCCCGAGGGGGTGCATTAAAATGTTTGTTAAACAGTTCGTCAGCCAGGCACGTTTGACCGAGAGCTAATATAAACAATGGAAGCGGTGGGTGTGTAGGACGGGTTAGCGTAATCTACATAACCATTCCAGCGGTTAAATCACTCCTTGTTGGTCTTCCTTACACGATCTGTGGTGCTCTAAAACGCGTGACTTTATATTACAGCGAGATTCTCGCCACTGTAAGCCACCTCCATTGTGGTGGCCCTCTCCCTGTCTTCATCAGAGCCGGCTGTCCAATGAGATTACTGTAAGCCTGCGGTAGGAGCAGCCGACCCGCCACTGATCAGAAATTCATATCCCTGGATGCTAGATTGCTCCTCTCCCCACTTTGCCCTTGTGACGGCAGAGACTGCTATCATGGTGTCAGACGAGAGGGGGGAAGAAAAAAATTAGCATTCGCAGCCCCCCAAATTTCGCTGTCCAGCACATAATCAGAAAAGAAAGTGAATGAATAGTAATTCAGTCTGTCAGAAAATGAGAATTGCCGTGCCTCGGAGGAGAAGATTCTCTGGTTGGAGAAAAAAATAATATTTGTAATGTCTCCCCTTCTGCAAACCTCCATTTTGACTGATTGACTGCTTTGTCTTCCTTTTAGATTTTTCAATTCCTTTTCCCTTCCCAACTATAAATGCACATCCAATCAACATGTACGCATTTGAGAGTGTTTATTATTTTGAAAGGGACTGAATTGGCAAAAAACTAAACCTCAAATGTGACCATTTTTGGGGACAATTTTGTGGGCCAGCCAAGCACAAGGCAGAGGGAATTAATCACAGAAAGAGTGCAAGGTCACTGACTGGCTCCCGAAACATCACGGTGGGTCATGCGTCTCGGGGCCACGGCTTCATACACACCACACTTGTCTTATCCCCCGTCTGCTTTTTCCCCGGTCCAAGAAGAGGCTAGCTCAACCCCAGACACACGCACGCACGCGCTCGCACACACTCGCTCAAACACAGTGAAATAGGGCGGTTCAGAGGACGGAAACGTTCTGGTAAATATTTTTAAATATGTCATCTCTCTCTCTCTGTCATATTTCAATCAGCAAGTTGGGAAAATATTGCATGAACCCTCGTGCCGTGTGGTTGTTTTACTATCTCGTCTCCGTGGTTGCTTGCAGTGTGCGTGTAATTTGGGTTAAATGGGTGGTTGCTGTCGGTTACTGCTGTGTCAGAGTTTGGAGTGCTGCTTTAGTAATTCCATGCGCTTGTAATTCTGCGCCGTTCCTGATGAGGGATGTATTGTTCTAGCTGAGCGTTCAGCTCTCGGGGGGCACCGACTGCCCATTGTAATATACAGGAGGCGCCCTGTTGTTTCCTTCAACTTAATCTCCCTGCGTTAATTCTCCTTTTATAAGTGCGAGCGAGTCACGCCGGCTGACGTTTAGGGCGAGTAGATTTACGGTGGGCAGTCTTTCTGTTTTTTTGGTGGTGGTGGTAATCAACCAGGGAGATCCATCATCTCTAATCACTCGTGGGGCAGTATTAGTATCTGCCATTGGCCAGTCAGGAGTGCACATTTGCATGAGCACAGAGTGATGCTTGTGACAATCGCAGTCAAACGATCATTAAGGATGTAATTTGCTGGCAGAGGCGTCATTGGGTTGCTGATGCTCGTTCGGGGCAGTGATGTGTATAAGCCGAAATGTTCGGCTGAGGGGGTCTTGCGCCTGTTAGAGTGCACTTTCCCCAAGCCGAGTCTTAGCTTTGGATGCTACATGGTAATAAGCCAGGCTTGCTCTCACCGCTCACAGGGCTTTAACAAACACAATGTCAGTCAGCTGCTCGTAGCGGCTTGATCGACATGCACATTTCCTGGGCTCTGATTCTCTTCATCTTTACTCCGCTGTTTCTGTTTGCATACTGATGAGGGTACTTGCTAGGAATGTAGTCATTTGTAATTTGTCATGTTTATTTGCCTTTTTAGTGGGCAATGCTTTTTATATATTTTTTTATCTTTAGTGCTGCATGGTTTTGTACAAAAATATTGTATTTACAAGTTACTGTATAATAGAGTAGCTATAATGTAACAGCCACGAGTGAGTGACACAGTCCTTCCATTTCCATATTCATATGCACACACACCTACTAAAGTACTGTGATATATATTTTATTTAAATGTATAAATTATATTCCGTTCCACTCCTTCTCACAGAAACATCTGGTTTTGTTTTCACTAGCCCCACAAATTCAAAAAATATCTTTTGTTTAGTCATTTTCAGAGACGTTTTGCAAATATGTTAAGTGAAAACAGATGGAATAAGAGATCATAACTGTTTATTATGGATGGGGAAAATGCAGTTTTGTGCTTGAACGTGATCTGATGAGAAGCTAAATTGTTCTTTTTTGTGTATGGAATTAATAAACATTCGGATTTACATTGATGCAATTAGCAATAATATGAATTAATAATGGTTTATTTCAATTTAAAATTGTACTCCCACCTCATCATAAAATGTGTATAGGCTAATATGATATTTTTTAAATGTATTTTTTATTTGAACCAGAAGTAGGTACCAAATGTGCTTCTTTTTTTTGCAAGCTTTTAAAATATTTTTTAAATGAAAACCCTTTTTTTCCCCCTAAGAAAAAACAAAACATAAAAAGGTCCTTTCTGGCTTTGGTTCCCAGCTGCATGCTGTAATATGATGCACATAGGTAAAAAGGAATGAAAATGCATCCTCTCTCTTTCTCTCTCCCTCTCCCTTTTTCTCTGTGGTTGACATGAGGCTAATGAAAACAGGGTGTGGGTTTTCTTCAGCTCCTTTCATACGCTTCAATAAAAGGTGCGGCAGACATTTTGGCTACTACCTCCACGCTGTCACCCTCCTCTTCTTCCTTTACCTTTGTTTTAGAACGTGTGTGTGAATATGGAAATTCAAAACACCTAACTGCATGGCTTAAGTATAATCACGCTGCCAGGGTGGACAGACTTATTTTACAGTTAACTGCTCATTTTTGCAGTAATCCTTTGATTATTCTTACAGTATTACTACACCCTTCATTTGTAGACTACTTCCATATAATGTGGCCTGCAATGTATGTTTATTTACATAGTGGCTTTTAAAACTAACTTACTGTAGTGTGGTTTATTGAGATTAACCATCACTGCTAATTTCAAACACTTGAAGCTCTTGCATTTCTTTATAAAGGGTTTAAAAAGCAGTACAATTGTGGCTGTTTGGGTCTCAGTGTATTTAATGCCTCTTTACAGACACAAAACTGTCATTGGTTCCACCGTGCCATGCAGCAAGACCTGCGCTGAGCTGTTTTTAAGCTGAAATGTGCATGCAATATGTGTTGCACACACCCCAAGGAGCTCTGTTACTTAACATGTAGGCATTTGCATGTTTTCCTATGCATTTTGAAGAGGTAACCTCTAACCTGTTGTTTTTTGCATGGCCAATAGATGGCAGTGTTTCCCCAAGCATTACTGTTGTTGGCGTGAGGCAAGAAATGAACTTCTTGAACCTTTTTTTCCTAATGGGAAATTGTAAACAAGGCATTCTTTAACCACGATTTCTTCAGATCTTGAAAGTGATGAGCGCAACTGTTTGAACTATTTGTGTCGTTGAGAGAGCATTTGTGAATTTAAGATTATAAGTGTATTTTATGATAAATGAAACAGAAATGTAAATGACTCAACTCTGAAAATGATGTTCAGTTGCTTGCTATTTATTTCCTCACTAAATCTGCTTTTTGAGTAACATGATTCAGAACAAATTAGGACGTCACAAAATAATTTGAAAATTCTGAGAAAAGGCTCACTTGTAGTTTCCAAGTTAGGCTTAGATGATGATGATGATGATGATGATAATAATGCTGTTTTTTCCTCCCCTTTTTATAGTTCTTAAATCTACAGTTTTTCCTAATCAAATCCATTTCTAATTTATGTGGATTTCTTCCTGTCTGTTCCAGCTCTGACCCTAAACTTTAGGATATAATGTTCTTAATATCCAGATTAAATTTTCTTTAATCTGTTCTGGAACATGTGAAATTATTTCTGCAATAAAACGCAAAAGTCCCCAGAGCCCTTTGATTGCAGTCTAAGGCTATTAATATAAGGCCATACACTGGCTTTTTTTTTCATACGACCAACCCACAATCAAAGCGAAAAGCTACGAAGGTGGCATTCTGCGTTTATCTCCACTAATGAAAGAGAGATTAAAAAGAGGTTTTAAGATGGATTAACAGTGCCCACACTGAGACAAAAGATCTGAAAGGGCCTTAAAAACAAGCTAAATGAACACACACTTTCAAAAGCTTCATTAGCATAATGCTAAAACACTTACACAGAATGCTTGACAGGGCAAAGAAGGCTTTAGAACAGAGCACATGAATGCCGGCTTGCTGTAAATCAAGCTTTCTGGGCCATTTCACATGTAGAACCGAAACCAGCTGTGTTCTGAGGGCAAAATTTGTGTTTTATATGCAGACAAAGACGACACACACACACACACACGCACATATATATCCAGTGAACCGTATTGGGTCGTGAGTTAAGGCTGTGCCCTTTATCCTTGCTTTCCCTGTAGCTTCTGAGCCTGATGAACAGCTGTTTGTAATGTACTCTATAGGAACGGAGGTTTATGAAAAATGTGTGAATCGCTTTGAAATCCTTAGAGAAATGTTTTAATTTAAATGAATTTTTTGGTAGTGTGTGTATTAACGTATATATTTTCTTCCTGCTGGCTCAAGGTGTTTTAAGGTCCCACGTCACAGAGTGTGTTGGCACAGTGGTTAGACCGGACAGCTGCTTTTTAAAAGCACTGATAAGAGGCACCCTGATGCTGAACATTGCAAATTGGAAGTGAAGATTGCCTTCCTGTAGACTTTATCTTAAAGCAGTAAAACAAGAAGCTGTGACTACAACTGCAGGTATTGATTTTGCAATTTCAGCAAATTAAGAACAAGACAGAAAACCTATTTAACCTTTCAGTGATTGCCATAGGTACTTTTTGGTGATGTTGAGGCTGACATTTAAATTAGCCCCCTGCCCCGCTTATAGGGGCCGGCACCTGACTCCCAAACCCTCTGCTGATTATTCAGCTGGATAGTGGAAAAAGGCAGGTTATCCATGAATATGGAGGACCGTGTATGTTTACCCCCTATATACATTACAATATGTCACCCGGTATATATTGCGTATGTATAATATTTCCACCTCACAAATCAATTCACACATGTGGCTGCAGCCATATAGTGCAGTAATAAGGGAAGGTGGCCATCTGCACAGTAATAACATCTGGGCAATATAAAGAAAAATGAAAGGAATAAAGGACAGTCAGGATTGCTATTGAATTAAGGCTCCTAATGTGAAATAAGCGGTTCTTTTTAAGTTTTACCCCTGCTTTCTAAAGTCTAACACTCTGTAGGGAAATAAACCACACATGCAGAGCGAATCTGGCTTCTTATTGTCGATTAACAAACCCGAGTGACGTGAATCTCAGCAGTGTATGCTTTGAATGTGCATTGTTAGCCATACAGCTTGACGTGTGCCACTTAAGGAGATGTATTTGCGACATGATCGATGGCGTGCTTTCGTATTTGGATTGTTTTTAATATTGTTGATCAAAACGAATGTAACACAATAGGGATGAAGATCAGTCTCAGGGCTGCACCTGCTTCAATAGTTTTGTTCAAATCAAATTGTACAATATTATTCATAATAAATGGCTCTAATATGAGGAGAATGATGATGGAGGAGAGTCAAATATTGAGAATTATTCCTGGCAAAAACATTGTGGACAAAAGCATAGGGAGAGGAAATGAAAAAAGTGAGTGGGTAAAAAAAAAAAAAAATCAACACCACAAAACGTGTGAAAGGTGCTTCAATTCACCATGGGATATTAGTAATCTTAATTGGTACAAGTGCAAATGACTTCTTATTCTGTGCACAGAAGGTGTCAGTCTGAAGGGCTGCTTGCTTTTTAAATGAGCAGAGAAACACTGAAACATGTGGGAGAGTCTCCTAATGCATTGATTGCCCCTTGGAACTGATGGCTGCTAATTGTTAGGTGATTAACAGGGAGTCGTAATTATGTCGGCCCAAGGGGGCGATTATGGTTTCAACATGCCATATTATCACAGAACGGAGCTACCAGGGCTCGGATTTGGAAACAGATGGCATATTGTCAACAGCAGCAAAGTGTTTTCCTCAAGCTGAAAAAGTGCACCAGGGGAGCTGTCTCTTTGTTTCAGCCTCATTAATTAAGTGCTAATTGTGTGTAATTATTTACAACACTGCTCTCTGAATAGAGACGTCAAGTGGTCGTGACATAACCGAGAGTCATATTTTTCTAGCATATATGGTATAAATGTTAAAAGATTTAAATATGGTAATGATTAAACAAATTAACAAAAAACTGTATTTAAACATTTGTATTTAAAAAAAAATGGATATTATATTATTATTTATTAATTAATTTATAATTTTTACTAGTTCATTTTAAATTCAAATATTTTTGGGGATATTATATTATTATTATTATAAACATGTCTTTTTCTCCCTTTTAATGCATTTATTTTAAATGGCTTTTGGCCAGTCCTCTGACTGTTAATCTAGTGTTAGATATATTTATGAACTGTCTCCTACATGTATGTCGAGTATGATACTGATCAGTCTGCGAAATCACTTTGGCAATATTCCAAACATTAACATCTCCATTTAATGGAAATGTCAGAAATTTGACCTTACCTAGAAAACGCCATATTCCCACATGACTGACAAAGCCAAGATCCCATGAGCTGGATCTAGACTTGGCTGGTCCTTGTGGTAGTGAAGATTAGCATTTTGTGTTATTTATATTATATTATTAGCTGTTATCATAAGCTTCTAAATCACAAGTAGACCAAAATATTGAATCTAATTATTTAGTAATAATAATAAATGGGCTATAGCATGTCTTGGTCCACATGAAACTAAACAGGTTCATCATTGTGAAAATAGGCATGAATAAAAAAAACTCCTTATGTAGTTGAATAAAAATATTTTATTTGTGACTATTAAAAACATTTTTGCTATAGAATTTGTTTTATGTGATTCATGCTAAATATATTTGAATATTGTATTCATGCTGAGCAATAGGGGTGTGTGTGTGTGTGTGTGTGTGTGTTTTATTTTTATCTTTGAAACATGAAAAGCAATTGTACACATTCAATCAAAATGGTGCGCTTTGAATCTACTCCCAAAAATCTTAGATGTCAGGTCGCATAGGCAGGAACAATTATTTTATCCTGACCTCTCCAGAATTGCCTCTGGAGCACAAAGGCAGCCACAGAGAACAGCTCCAACAAATTTACCTTTTCGTAGGACCGAAGCACCACCATTTTCTTAATGGCACCGTGAGGACCTCAACGAAAATATTTTGCTTGATGTACATTTTCATCAGTAAATGCTGGGAGAGTGAATTGAGAACAGCATGTAAAAGATAAGGCTCTCTAAATATTCAAGACTTGTAGAGTAGGTGCGGCAGACACTGCTTCTGAATCCCCCCTCGAGTCAACTGCGGAATTAATTTCAGCTGGCAGCATCATGCTGTGGTCATTTTGTCTGGAGAGACATGTTGTTATCTTGATTTGGCCATCACGGTTCCAAAATGAACACTCAGCATGCTGGCGAGCGCTTGAATTTAAAACATAACTACAAAAGACTGCAAGTTTCCTTTCAGAATTGATATAAGGAGAAAGAGAGGAAAAAATCATGCAAAATTACAACTGCCATCAAACAAGGTATCCAGAGCAAGGAGAAGCAAACTGACATAAATGCTGCCTATTTTCATTTCCAAAGGAAAGGCTGATTTGAAGGTGTGTAGCCTGAAAGAGAAAGATACAAGTTTATCTTTCAGCATATTTGATTTAGCATTATATTGTGTTTGAGTATTAGCAAAAGTTAGTCAGTTTAGTGGTGGTTTCATGTTACAGGAAAGTGCATCAGATTTGAACTGAAGCCTAATTTCTTCATGAGGTATTTTTTAACAGAGATATCAGTTGTTTTCAACATTTGAATTTGTTTAAATATTAATTTGTTAATTAAAACCTTTTTTTGTACTGTACATTTATTGAAAAACTGAATGTAGAAAAACTGTATTTTCTTTTATCATTTACATGAGGCATCCAGAGCAGATGAAAAAAAAAACTAAAATAAATCTTAATTTTGAATAACATTTTATCTATTTTTTACATTAAAATATCCTTTTATTTTTGAGTTGCACCAATTTGTTTTCTGAAAAGATTATTTTTTCCCCCTTCAAGTCAGAATTGACCTAGTAATTAAAATGATGCAGAGATTAAAATGTTTTTCAATGATGTCAGAAAGATTGCAAAGGGTTCCCGTAATCAAATGTTACATTTTAATCAGGTGAAAATGGAATATAAATTATAGATTTGAATACAAACCTGTATATGTAATGTTTTCACAGAAATCCAATTCTTCAGCATACTAAGAAGCTTAAAGCACAGATGCATTGATTCAGGATGAAAAATGAAAGTGTCTGATATTTAACATGCAGGATTATGACCAGATTTCCCAGAATATAATAGAAAACACATAAGTTGTCTTTCTGTCCTCCCATAACTTTAATCCATGTGCAGTATGCAGGAGAACTGCTGTGTAACTATACAGATTTCTTTAAACCATGCTGAAGTATGGATTTTAAAGTTTTCTTAACTGTCAGTATGAAAATGAGCGAAATAAAATTAAAGTGATCTTTTGCCCTGCAAGCAAGACATCAACTTAATTTACATGCAATCTATATACATTTGCAGCATGTTTATTAGCTAACACGCACCTTGTTGCCTTAATGCTAAAATGCTGTTGGCTTTTACCCTTGCTTACAAATTGTGTGTATGCATTACCATTCAGTAAGATTTTAAAAAATAAATTAATACTTTTATTCAGCGAGGATGCATTAAATCAATCAATTGACCGTAAAAAAATGTAACATTTAAACATTAAAAAAATTCAAAAGTTTTGTATTTTAGCTTAGCTGTTCTTCTAAATTTCTATTAATAAAAAAACACTGTTTAAAAGCACAACTATTTTCAATATTGATAATATAAAATGTATCTAGAACTCCAAATCAGGCTTTGTCGTCACAGGAATAAATTACATTTTAAAATATATTAAAACAGAAAACGGGTATTTTAAATTGTTTTCCCCCCACAAATATTATACATTTTTAGTTTTTACTGTATTTTTTGATTTAAAAAAATGAAGCATAGGAGACCTTTCAAAAACATCTAAAAGGCTTATTGACCCAATACATATTTGTGTGTTGTCTGTCATTGCATTATCATGTTTATTCCAGTTCTAACTATATTGCCATATATTTTTAGCTGAGCCATCATACTTTCTGTAGTAAGTTTATGATTACTGCTCTAAAAAGTTTTGAAAAATACATGCCACTTAGGAATTGAACAACCCTCTATAGACAAATGAAGCCTTTTGTAAAGGCCTTTAAAGGTCTCTATAGATTTTTCTCCCTCTGTCCTTTGTTGTTTGAAGCATTGCAAATGAAAGTCATGGTCTTTATGTCCTTAAATTGGTTTCTCACTTCTCCAACAGTTTGTTCATCCAAATCTTGCCATGATATATCATTATCACTACTTTTGGAGGAAATCCATAGGATCAATACATTTGCCAGCTACTGGGCTTTGGATTGCCTACATGCTGAGCGCTTTGTTGCACCACAAGTCAAGTAGATCGAGCCACAGGCAACCGCAGCCCGATGCGCAGCTTCTGTCTGTTCGTGCTCCTCATTCAGAGGAAATAAGCCAAGAAATGTCAGGAGTTAGTGCTCGTCGATTCACAGAGAAATTCTGTGGGTGGGAGATTTTGTTTTGTTTTCAAATCTCAGTCAAGTGCAATCGTTACAGCAAAGCAATTGTTTCTCTTACAAATATTAACCTCTTTTGCAAAAATCGCCATTGACTGGTTGAGAGACCGAAAATGACTGTTGTCAAGTGAGCATGTTTTCGGCATCAGTCATATGCAACGTAAGCGAAGGGAGTGATGTATAGATTTTGTAATTAAATTTATTTTTTACACGTTTCATTGTCTAGCTTTAATCATCAGTGACCCCATCATTTAAAATGCAGTGGTCAAGCTCACTGATGGATTGATTGCTCAGGCCCTGTGCTCTTTTTTTTTTCTTTTCATTAATGCGCTCTGGTCAGTGAGAGCCAAAAGCTGGGCACTTCCGAAGTAATTACCATCCCGTAAACAGGTCAGCAGTGTGTTCGGCCACAGCTGCTGCCACTGTGGTGGTAGACACTTCAGCCAGCTAAGCTTCCAGTATTGATTGGGCAGTCTGTGACATCTCCTAAGCCATGTCACCCAACTGAAAGAAGACTCCAAATTGTCCAATAATAAAGTGTTGGAAGTTGTAGCTGCTCCCTCCTGAGACTTGCTCATGTTAGGGTGGGGGCGGGGGACACACCTTCAGGACCATCAATCCTCCCTTGAAGGCTCAATATAGTGCTAAATTAGCCAAAGGGAGAACGGAAAGACCACTGGACATCTGTTACAGACCTTTGACATATTTTCCCCTATGCTCACTTATTTAAATGCTGCTGTAAAACAGTCAAAGCCTGGAGGAGTATAATACCAGGATTTACTGTTGAAAAGAGCCAGATTCAGGGAATCTTTTAAATCCCTTATGGCAGGTCTATAAGTGCAGGGACCGGCATCCAGAAAACAAAGCCAGATCCCAAATCAACACAGGAGACTCCTTTTTGGGGTCTATTTATATTTTTACTGAAACAAAGCGCATTGAACCAGCACAAATTTAGAATTAGTTGCAAAACTTTACTTTTTTTATTTGTATATATTTGATTTAATTTAATTTCATAATTTTTTTTAATTGTTTACTTTTTTATTTTGATTTTTTTATTTTATTTACTCCATTTCAATTGTATTTTATGTTTTAAATGATTTATTTATTTTCTACTAAAATTGCATTTCATAATTTAATTGATTTAATTAGTAATTCATTATTTAATCTTTTTTCCCAATTTAATTAAAATCTAAATATTAACAAATTAATCTGTACATTTCTTGTGGCATTTTTTCTAGCATTGGAGCAATTCAAGTTGAAGTGTTTTTTTTGTTGCAAAACTGACATGCAATTAGTTAATCAGCATTTTATGTGATTAATTCATTGTTAAGCTTTTTAATCAGTTGACTGCACTAGTTTGTATTAAGTATGCAATCAACAATTTGATTTTGTATATTGAATAGAGACTATAGAGTGACATCCGTTTTGAGGCAAGTTTGTTTCTCCCGTTGAGCAAAGATCTAAGCAGACATGATTTTAAACTGTATTGGTATAAAACACTGAAACAGAAATCTCATCTCTTGTCTTTTGCTGCATTACTTTTTATCACTGACCGCTATGATACTATGGAGAAAAGCTACTTGAAACATTAGTAGCAGGATTAGTGTTCCTGTGGCTCAGTGGTAGAGCATTACGTTAGCAGCGCAAAAGGTTGTGGGTTCAATTCCCAGGAACACGCTTACTGAAAAAAAAAGTCGCCTTGGATAAAAGCGTCTGCTAAATACATAAATGTAAATTATGAGTGGCTACTAGGGTTGGGTATCAAAAAACGTTTTTATTTTAGAACCGGTTCCAATTTTCCAAGAACCGGTATTCGATAAGACGCATGCATTTCGATTCTGCTAAACGATTCCTGCGGTCGCATTTTAATGTGATTTAAAACGACTTAAGTGTAGGAATGGAAAGAGCTTGTGCTTTGTTTGCGTGCATTTCACTGCAGTAAATGTTGTTCCGGTCCGGAGCTGACTTCTTTCATATTTATCTACCAGTGTGCAGAAAACTACATCAGTATATCATCATAAACACAGCCGTTTTTGTCTTAAGTGAATGTAAACAGATGAGAAAGAAAACGCTCGTGTACAGTGTTTTTCGATCTGTCTGCGTTCGGTGTTAAAGAGACAGCAGCCTAATAAACACGCTGCCTGTCATTAATGATAATCAAGGAACAAAAGAAAATCATTCACTGATCTTGACTGAATATCTTTACTAACTTTAATTAATCTATATTTTATTTATGAAAAAAAAATGCAGTGTTTTTATTTACTTAAAACACTTTTAATTACGGTTTCTGTACCTGAAATTGGGTTCAGTTGTGTTTATTTATGCTATACTCATTGGCGACGACTGGAAAATTCCCTGAAAGCACTAGCCTTTGCTGTGTGAATTAGGTCTTATAAAGGTCTTGATTGGCATGTCATTGACAGTGGTGTAAACACAAAGTGACAGAACTAGAATGAGTACATAATCATTTAACAGCACAGTTACTTTCCTGCGCCCTCCACCTAGAGCAAGTGTTCTAGCAGAATGGCTTGATTTATAGGCTCCTCGTTTCCTCCTGCCCATGTAAAAAAGAGGGTAAAATGCCAGTAATTGTTAGCTATTTCATGTTGATTCGGGTACTTTTCTGATTGCGCTGTCCTCCCCGTTATGGGCCAGCGAGCACACAAGCGCCTTAGCTCACTTCATAGCAAAGAGCAACAAGCGTAGAAGTTGTTGGTGTAGGAACGGAGAAAGGCATCCACTATAAATATTTAATCTGGTACGACTGGCTCTGGATTTCAGCTTTGTCTTTCATTGGATTACGCATTTAAGACTTCAAAAGATTAATGGAACTGCAAATAGAAGAGGGCTTCTCATCTCCTCACCGCATCTCAAAGATAAATGGAAGAATTACCATACAAATATCTATTTCAAGACACTAGGCTTTGTTTAGCGTTTAGAACGATCAAAGGAGTATGTTTACAGATCGATGTGTTTTCATTCAGCGTCGAGAAAGCGAAATTGTATAATTTTGTTACTCTGAAGTCAGCCACATTATTTGGTCTTTAAAAACAAGAGTATTGTATTATCTGTGCAGCGAGGAGGCCGTTTGTTTGGACTCACTGTCAATTTAATTATAAATCAGTGAAATAGCAGTTTGCATTTAAGGAGATGATAGCTCCGTTTCTGCTCATTGATTTTGCATTATTGCTAAAGACATACCATGGTTCCACTCAACACTAGGGGTCTATTGGGAAAACCAGGTAAAAGGACTGCTGATGTATTTAAAATGATTTGCAAAAATCAATTGTTTTGTATTGCATAAAATGCAAAGCATGGATGCGTGTTGCCCCCATGCATCTCCATCGATGGGCTTACTCAACACAGACTTTCTGCTAATTATATATATCAGCTTATAACGCAATCCGGGATCATTTCGGTTTGTCGGGTGAAAGAATATCAATAATTAACAGCTAGGAGCAATTTAAAAAGATACTGGAATTGGCAATACAATTTTTTTGCCCATGTATATCCTAGATCTGTTGCCTTCTCTTTATATCTGGTAAATCAATACAAGATTAAAGTGCCCCTATTATGGGTTATGAAAGGTTCATATTTTGGTTTTGGGAGTCCCCAACAACAGGTTAACATGCATGGAAGGTCAAAAAACACTTTAATTTTCTTATAAAATGCATTTATTTTTACCTTATTTCCATTTTTCCAAACCCTTCCTTTGCGTGACACTAAGCTGTGGTGATTGGTCGATTTTATTTTATCATGCATGTAACGTCTGATAAAGCAGTGTTTGAGAGGCAGTGCTGCTTTGTTTACAGTTGGTACCAGGGAAACAGCTATTTTTACTGCTCCAAAAGCGGCACCTAGTGGCAAAGAATGAATTTGCATTTTCATTCAGACCAATGCGAAAATCAAGCCCCCCCCCAAAAAAAATATTTGTTTCAATGATTCAGAGTCCACTCTTCCTTTTGAGAGACAATAACTTTATATAAGGTGCACTTTCAGATTTAAAACTTTGCAGGATGTTTTCATTCACTTAGAGCTTTGTTACACACTGCATGAAAGGTAATTAAAAAAATCCATAATAGGGGCACTTAAACAAGATGAATACTGAATCCACAACACTTTTTATGTAGTTTTAAAATGTATTTGTATAACTACAGTGCGGTCAGACATGATAATTGTGCTAAGCCATATCTCAGGCATTTTCAGAATAAAAAAAACAAAAAAAAACACCGGCCAACTGGCTAATTTCATATAGTCGCCAACGCTGATTTTTACTCTTGTTTGGCACTTGGCGAGTGTTAATTTTAGGCTGTGTCAGGGCGTTTGATATTAGCCACTGGTGTGCTGCCATGTGTTCTTAAACAAACATATGTCCAATTAACACAAGCGTTAAAATGACCAAATTCTTTGAGTGATTCTTTTTTTTTGCACATCATTTGCATAACATGCATTCAGGAATGTTACAATGGCAGTTACAACAATTAACATCTTGCATAGATGTCAATTGCCCCACGCCGCAAGGCAATTATGTCTATGCTAATTAGACTTTATGCTTTTAGGGAACAATTAAATGATTTAACATGCCTTCGTTATAAAGCTGGGGAACATGGCCACCCCCCTGAACAACTCGACACACTCCACTGCACATCTTGGCCTCTTGGCTTGTCCCTCCAGAAAACACGACGGACTTTGTGAAAGACAAGAGCAATTTTCATCTGATCTCAAGAGCCTTATTGGTATGACGGGTGCAAATGAAAGTGTGTGTTTATTAACATACAGACCATGCTGTCAGCGTGCCTGTTGACATTAGGATTTGACACTCGTATTAGAGGCAGCTTGTGCTTGGGATCAAAATGACAACATGTTTGGTGCATTTAGATGTACTTTCTTCTTTGTTATAATTGAAGATTTTTTGTATGCGTCTGTTTTGTTTGAGCTGATTGCATTGATTACATAATCATCAAAATCAACTGCCTTCATTTTAACTTGCTATGGACTATCTTATACTAAATTGTCAATAATTGTAATTTATTTTTAAAAATTACTTAAATCTAAAATCAGTAAGGCTACAATTGAATTGAAGACATTTGGACAATATGAGAAATTAGTATTCATTTTGAGATTACATTTAACTAGGGCTGTCGCGATTCGTCGATTTGTCGCGACTAGTTGATTTTTAAAAATCGTCGACTTCATTTTGCTTGCGTTGACTAACCGGAAAAATACCGGAAGGGGCGCATTTCACGGACGAGAATCCATAAAACACATTATTAGACTGTTTTCCAAGGCTGCATGATATATTAAACCCATTTAAAAATCACAATTAAGCATAATTGTGAATTGACATACGCTGTGATTTAATTAAATAATTATATGCGATGCAGTTCTAATACATACAGTATGTGCGCTTTAATTATTTACATGCATGCAGGTTAAGTGCGTGCTTCACACAGCGGCTCCTTTCACAGTAGTCCCACAGAAACTTCTCATTTACATGTGTAGAGCGTCTCAAACTCCATCTCTGCATGTTGTTGTGAGTTTGGGTTTATTTTATTGTTCATCTGGGAACGCCATGTGTGCCATTTTATCAGATTTGTAAGGTAAATCATTTATAAACTTATGCAAACACAGGAGAATGCATCGCGATTTCAAAATAAAAGCTCAAACCCTCGCTCTGAGTTTACACGTTTTGATGTCCACATATTCATCTAATTACAGCGGCTATAACATTTCTTTCCTAAAGAAATGGCCACATATTAAAGATTAAGTGGACATTTGAATGAAATGGTGCTTGGTCAATATTGAACAAGGATTAGATCGTGCAGTAATGTGTAAATACAATCATCAGACCGCTGGCGCCCCTGCAGGCCTTTGTTGTTATGCGTAATCTACATTAGCTCTATTGTTTATTATGCGTTATGTATTTTAAGTTGTGTTCAATAAATCCATATGATTTCTTGCTTTTTATACTTTATTTGAACTAATTATTAGTGCATCATTGCTATTATATATATATATATATATATATTTTAAGTCATTTTAAAAGCTGTTGTTCACTTACATCTATTTTTATCACCACTAAAAAATATATTATAATTATAGAGCCCTATAAAATCCGTTTAATTTCCAAATTCAGTTTTCATCTTTATTTTTCTATACTCTGTTTTAATGGTTAAAATAAATTGTATTAATCAAAAAGCCTGTCTAATTAATTGAGTTTTACAGTTTTATCTTTACCAAATTCTGTTTTCCATTATTTTCTGGATTCCATTTTAATGGTTCAATTAAATTTTAATAATCAAAAGCATCTCCAATTAATTGATTTTATATATATATATATATATATATATATATATATATTATATATTAAAAAAATCATTAATACTGCACATTGACATTTTTCACGTAAATAATATTTCTAGTAAATACTCCTTTAAAAAGTGTTTTTTTGATTATAATTGTATTATTAGACTAGAACACGTGGATATGTTGTCATTCTTACACTATAATACTGAACTTTGATTTCAGTGATTTGAACTATGAGATGGACACTTGCTTCTTGCACTCTGTTGCACATTACTTTTGCTTTAAAAAGGATTTCATAGAAATTTGGATTTCATTTGGTTTAATAACATAGTTGAATAAAATATTCTTAAGTAAAATTGCAGTTTTTTTGCGGGAAATTAATCGTTTAGATTAATTGATTAAATAGATAAATTAGTCAACAGATTAATCGAAATAAAAATAGTCGTTAGTGGCAGCCCTACATTTAACAGTTTTTGTTATGTATTATTATATATAAACAGTATGTTTTTAAAGACCAAATAAGCATTAGGTTGTGGAAAAGACAATTAAATGTAAAAAATTATGGAAAAATGTCTCATTTTAAGTGTGATTGAGCCTCCCTAATATTTTCATACTTTATCCTGTGTGTATTTTTAGCAGATTGTTTGATTTCTCATACCAAGGGTATTATCAATTCATTTTTGAAATATCAGGTCAACAGATCTGTATTGTTTACGTCATTTAGGTCTATTGCTTATCACATTTGGCAACACTGCATTTAAATTGCAGTCTGAGAAGCCACCCTCCAGAGCTGCGCCGATAAGCTCAGCAAAAGGTTTGCCATCCTGAGAGTCCTGGTTGTAAGTTGAACAACATAATTCTATGTAATCTACCTCAATAAAATCCATAGACATCGTAAAAACATTACAGAACACGTGGCAGTGGCCTCGGACCTCTGGAAAAAAGGTCTTGTTTTGGCAAATTTGTGAGTGTTGCTACCATTTACGTTGATCGATACCCACATGTCCCTGTATTGATCCTCACATCTGTGAGGGAACTTGAGAGAATGGATCTGTTTGAGTTTTCATTTAGACCACACATCGGGATCAAGAGAGATCAGCACTAAAGAGACTAGTGAAGGTCTCTCTCTCTGTAATGCCATATTGGACATGACAGTAGAAGAAAATAAAGATAGAAACGGTCAGGTTTATTTATATTCTCGATAGCCCGGGTTATGCATCACGCAAAAGGGCCATCGTGCTGTTGAGAGTGAAAACAGTTATTGCAATTCACGTCAGCACATCAAGTGTGACCGATGGTGTTTACGTTAATTAGCTTAATTGCCAATGTAAATATTTAACTGGTAATTAAAAGCATCCTCAGTCTATGATTACATCATGGAGACAACAGTCCACAATGCACTCAAACTGCCATGCCGTGACATCAGTCTTTATTTGTCACAGGCCATTTGAAAGCGGTTTGGATTACATCAGGCTTCATTACATAGCCCCCGAAGACATTATGGAAACAATCCTTACCACATAATTTCTCTTAATTACTCAATGTCAGATTGAGCATATTCAAGACCAATCAGTCCTCTCATTTAGAGCAAATGCGTGTTTGAATGTTTTTTTTGGGAGGGTCCTGGAGGGCACTTTTCACACCCCGATCCCTCCCGTTGCATTGACCTCCCAGAATGCCTAGAGCTTCCTCATTAATCTCTACACGACAGCGCTTGACCATTTGACTGTGCGTGTGACTTCTGCAGAACAAAATCTCCGGCCGACAGACGATGATGGGACTATTCCCAAGTTTCCTTTCTCGCTTTGAAGCGGCACCCTTTTAAATTGACTGACATTATTACCATGTCAGGGTGTCGCTCACGTGATACCTGGACAGAATCTGGTGAAAATTTAGTTTTTTTTTTTGTTTTCTATTTGCATTTGGCTATTTGGACTTTTTAATTAATTGCTTTGGGTGTTTGGGTGTTTATGTTTAGTCTCTCGATGAGGTGAATGTTTTGTTTTTATACATCTGATTTGAAGAAAATCTAAACACTAACACCTGTCCTCCCTCTTGTGTTTATTACATCTTACCTGGCCTCTGATCCTCTCGCAATGTTTTAATCATGATGCCGCTTGTTTGTAATTATAAACACCTACGAGCTACATATATGAAAAACTGTTTGATGGAATTTGAGCCTGTGGGTATCTCCCGTTTGCTTTGAAAACGGGCCCCTCAACATCAAAAGCCGGTCCTCTTTTGAGGTGTCCATGTTGCTGTTTGCATATACCTTTAAGGCCTTGAGTTTTGAACAGCAAGGTCAACATTTGTTGTTGATGCATGGAGTCAAAACGGGTCTCTGAGGCCAGAGGAGAGAGGATTACAACTCTCATCTGCCTATCCCCTTTTAAAAGCATAGACATTAAAATGCACCCAGAACATCTGAAGACTTTAACCTTAGAGAATTAATGGCTTTAAAAGCGTTTCCAATCAGAAACTAATCAAGTTATGTTATGTTTCATGTTTGTTTTTTACTTTTTCTTCATTAATTTATTTTATTTTATTACATATTACTACATATCAAAACAATTCATAATAAATTAGTACATGTAAATTATTTTCCAATTATTAAATTAATACGATTTCTAACTATTAAAGTGTTGTTTATTTTTACTTAAAAGTCTGTTTTATTTTATTATTACATTACTATATCAAAACAATTCATATAAATGAATGACATATGGATACTTTTTTTTAATTTAAAAGCTGTTCCAATCAGAAACTATATTTTTTCTTTATTTTTATATATTATATTATAAAAAACAAACCATAATAAATGAATGGCAGATTATTCTTACTCTCATAGTGAAATACTTGTCCAGCAAGAGTAATATGTTGTTTGAGGGAATAAAATAAACAGCAATAGTTTAGTTCAACAGATGCCAAAAATATGACCAACATTGTCTCTTATGAAGGATTAAGAGCTCAGATTTAATCAAGTAAATAGATCTCAGGACCTTCATATAAAAAAACATGCATCCTGGTGCTTTGCTTCAAATTAGATACGTTTACAGCTGCACATACTGTCATCACAAAATTGAAATCCATCAATTTACAAAGTAAATACTATACTTCATATTCATTGGCAGAGACCGGAAATGTGACCTGTTGAACTATTAAGCTCTTCCGTGTTGTGTGAAAGAGAGATTTAAAAACATCATAAACTCTGAGATCATTTTAATGTAATTGAATAAAAATATTGTGAACACTTTTTCACTGTGAACAGTCACCTAGCGGGCTCCTATGGCTAAAGAAAACTATGTACTAAAATTGTTTCTGTTTTGCTTTTTTAATACAACTTATGATAAAAAAAATATTATTAACGTAATATTTTCATCTCTTAGTGTGCTTGTTTGTGTAAAACCTGCTGATTATGTTCTCAAGTGATTTGAGATACTTCCATTTGAAGCCCAAGTTTTTTGTTTGTTTTTTTATATAAAAAAAATAAAAAAACTTCTGGTTCTTTGTATAACACAATCAATATTACAAATGTACTTATTTGATTACTGACCTAAAATTTGACATTTATTTTCGTGTTACCTCATATTTCTATTTTAAATTTGTCAGCATCTTAAGATTTTGTTTAAATTTGATTTTGATTCAGATCTTCAATGCAGTCTCAGACTTTTGGACCTCACTATATGGGTGGCAGCATAATTACTTTAAAGGAGTCCTTTAGAGTGAATTTTGTCAGTTGTTCTGGTATACATAGATTGAATTCCGTTAATCAAATGATAGGGATGAAAAGCACATTTTTGTTATATTTTAGTGCCCTCTTATTGGGAAAAGTCATTACCCACCTTTTTTTTGCTTTGAGCAAACTGCATATGTGAGATTAAGTGTTGCAAGTACTCTTGTACCCAGTGCACCTTTGATTTCAAAAGAGAAAAAAAGACTGACATGCTTCGGGTAGTGTGAATGCTAAAATGGATTTCTTTGACAGTGACCTTGGTTGTATTTCAAAGCACTTGAATGGAGAAAATATGCATTTTTGGCCGAGCCGAAACTTCTCGGTGTCTCTTGAGTAATTTTCATTCACCTATAAACACGCACTCCTGTTCTGGTAAACAAGATTCACTGTAAGAAAAAAAGAAGTGAGAGTTACTTGATAGTCATAAAGGATTTCTTCATTTCAATGAGTAAAGATCAAAGCCGTGCTGTATTGCTGAAGGAGCACATAGCCTGAAGCACTGAAGCATATATTCACAACAAATCTTGTTGCTCGTGCAAGGTATTACTTTAATTTTACTGCTCTGATCGAAGGGATATAGATATCACTCATCTTCTGCGTAACCTTATTTTCTATCAAAATATATAATGTACCACCTGCTCCTTATTTTTTTTGAACTTCAAAATCAGTTTAGCATCAAAATGAAAAATAATTTTCCTTCATCTATAATCCTCTCTAATAGTCAACCAGCAGTTTTAATCTTTAGATGCATTTTAAATCCAAGCTGTAATGTCTTAACTCTTTCACAAGGTCAAATATCTTTGCAAATAGAGCTTAAGCTTTGTTTTATATGAACAAAGTACATGATTAATACTGAAGAATTAATCATGCACTATTCATATACAGCAGATTGGGTAGTGATGAGGATTAGATTGATAGTTCCTGGCCTACTTTTTCATATGACATAAATTGACATCGCAGTTTAGCAAAGTACAGCTAAAGAGAAACTTAACTCTTTATGTAACGTGTCTGCCTTCTCAGAGGATGTGAAATGAATATCAATAACACTTTAAATTACAGTATTGGCTGCATATAATTACAAAAGCATTAGTATAAAACTGTGTGAAAGTGTTTTTGGCTTTTGTGTAAGACTTGGCATGTGAGGATTAGAAAATTATTTGAAAATGTATATAAAACAAATATTACTGGAGTATGTTTTACAAGAAAATATTTCAGCCTTTATACTTAAAAATGTAATTTAATTAAATGTGTTACTTGCCATTTTTTTTATTTGTGAAATTTGCCTGCAATTTCTACATAAATAGTTTTGTCACTCCCCCCAGTGTTTACCTTTATGTATGTAGACATACATGTTCATAGAATTAAAAGCTGTGCGCGATCTAATTAAACTTGCTTATGTTTTGATGCAAATATTATCTGATGTAATTTAAAAAAAAAAATTGTTTATATTTCATTAGCCAATTTTATTATTGCATATCAAAATCAATTCATAATAAATTAATGGCATATCGAAATTCTTGTTTTTTTATTTTATTTAGTAAAAAATTTAACATTTATTCAACCAGATTTTCCAATCTGAAACTAATCAAGTTTTTTGACATTGTTTTTTTAAATTCACTATGAATCTTTTGAAATTAGAAACTAATCAATATGTATTAGTTTTATTTTAATTGTATTTATTATTATAGTGTAGTGGAAATTATTTTATCACCAGTTTTTTCAGTGTACATATTTGTACTGACATATACATGTTCATAGAGCTGAGAGTTGTACAAGATCTGTTACATGCAAATTTATACAGCGATCATTGTGCGTTTTACGTGCTGTGACAAAAGTTGTGGATATTTTGACGCAAATATGATCTGATGTATATGTATTTCAGTGAAGTATACTCAGCGTGGTTTCTGTGGATGGCCCGCGTGTCTTCAGCAGCAGCAGAATCCTCTGAGGAACTGGCCTGACTCATCTGCGTCTGTGACAGGTAAGAAAAGAAACCAAACAACTCACGGCAAGACAAGCAGAGAGCTGCCCTGCACAATGCGCCCTATTTTTTTTTCCTTTCTTTTTTGCTGTGACTAGATATTCATTTTCACACCTCACTTCTCCATATTTATGATTGCCCATGAGAACATTTTTTATTTATGCTGACTTCTTTCATAAACTGGACAGCGGTTTCTTTTATTCTGCATGTGTGTCAAAACAATCTCTGATTTATAATTTATGTGATTTATGATCGCTATAAGCTATCAAAAAGTGTCAAAAGAAAAGTTTTTTGGAGTACAAAGTGAAATCAAATATGTTTAGATGGTTTATAATTCACAATCTGACTGAATAATTAGTCTATGCAACTGAATGACCGATGTTTTATTTTAACTCAGAAAGAGTGTTTTTGTAGGCTGTCAAATTTTGAATTCATATTCACATAAATGTGTATAAAAATATTTTTCAGTGAGCTTTTGCCTTTAGGGGTTTCTACCTGAATCCTTAATGGGGTGTGTAGTTATGTTATGGTATATAATCTTTGCAAGTCTATGCCATGAGCAATGAGTGCCTAGAGAGAGTAAAAGAGATTTGAGTACATGTTCAGTTCTCTGTTTATCATGTCACCTGACCTGCACTTTCAGCATCTCTCACCTTCACTCCAAATGTTATGTGGACTTTTATATACAGTATTCGGCTTCTGTGGGTGGAATGTTTTGTTCCGTGTTTTGTGTGAATGTCTTAAAGGCCTTGCGCTAATGTTAACGCACCGTGGCCCTTGACTGTCATTTTCTGACAACGATACAGTAATGCATCAGTGTGATCTTTTTGGCAGTGGAACGAATTTAAAGCACAACATTAAGATAAAACATCCAACCGGTGCATTTTTCCTTTTTTTCTGTTTGCACATGATTGGTGATTTGTTAGCCGGTTTGTGCGGCTATTATCATAAAGTATGTCAAAATATTTGAACCGTGCCACTGACAAATGGAACTCGCTGTACTTTTTATGTAAAGCGCTGGTGGTTTTCACTTACTGCGAGTTTCACCCTATGAGGCAGAGTCAAATTGACTTTCATGTCTGCATTGATTGTAGATATTACACAATGCAAATATACATCTAAACCTGGCTATTTGGTATAATTGAGGCTGTTTAACAATGCGTTGTGTTCTGCCGAATTGCCCACCTTTCTGGATCCTTCCTGCTGCATTTAATGCTAAAACATATTGGCAACTGACATTTGTGGACTCCATTAAAAGGCTGACTATTACTTAAGGAAAAATTCTGCTCTTGCCCGGATGTTTGCATTTGATTGTGCTGATAAGCTGCAAATGTGGGTGTTTTGAGTGCTTGGTTTGAATTTCATGTAAAGTGCAAAGCTGTGTTTATTTCTGATAAAATGAATTGAATTAGTTGTGGTGAATTATGTTTCTTATCAGCATTTTGTTAGCCGGTGATGTATTTTAGATGACAGTCGGACCTTTTCTTTCTCCACAATTCCTGTTAAATGTATAATATTCTTCCTAATGTTCCCTATTATAAAAAAAAATATTCAGCTTAACTTGGGAGAAACGTTTCCACACAATTAAATGAAGCCTTTTCAACAAAAAAATATATTTTTTAGCAGATTTGCTTTAGTATTATTTGTACAAATGTAATGTGGTTTTACCCATTAAATGCAAAGAGGAGTTTATATTTATTTAGCCTAGTTTTTTCCTAAACAACATCCAAAGAATACATTTTTATTTAGCATTTAATTAAACTACACATACATAAATGATTTTAGATTTAATAAAATTCTTGCATTCATTTTCAGTGACTCTGTAAAACGGGATTTTCAATCAATTGAAGTACTTGATTTTATAGATTTGAATATATTACTGCATACAATGCAAATAAACTGTAAAGCAATTTTTATTTTCACTGGTTTTAATTCAAACTTAGCTTCAAAAGCAACAAAACCCGCTTTTGATCTGATAAATGTCTAAATGTCTGAAACGAGACATTTTAAAAATGTTAATATTCTACGCTATTAAACTGAAAATGGAGATGCCTGTTTGAATCCATAGAGAACTGAAGAGGATCATGTTGTGAGCTCTGTTTTAATGGACCTGAATTCATTCCAATTCTAGTCAAAATCCTCAGACTTCTCAAGCTGCTCTAAGATGATCTAGTCCAAGGTCTTCAGAGATGGACTCATTAGTTTAGCCTGGCATAGTCTACAGCTTTCAGTCATGGAACTAGGGCAAATGTTGTGAATCATAACATCTGTCAATCAAACTACGTTAATGAGTCAGATTTGTAGATGAAATTTGGTTGTCACTTTGGGGGTTCTGTGAGAGGTTTTCTCAGGACATGTAGATCTTTTTTTAGTGGAACCAAACCTTGATCAAGCCTCATTGGAGCAATAATATCACGTTCTTAGGAACATCTACTGACAGACCAAATCATGTATGCTTCTCAGGACATTTCATATTGAAATAATTGTGAACTTGGTAAATACTGCACTGTCTGATATAATCCAAACGATTGATATCAGTCTAAGCCTTGATATTCCTTAGAGGAACGCCATTGAAATCTGTTGTTTCTTTGGTTAAATCTGGGGTTTCTTTGAAATCGATTAGGAATGAATTTATTTTATAACCAAACTCTTTTCCTTACACCCTTAGATTATAACAAAACATATAGTACACAGTCCTGATTGTTGATTTGACAAAGTAGCTCAACAAGAGATATTGTAGTCTAGACCGCATTGTTTTCATATGATTAAACCGTGTGCCACTGAAGCCTCACGTCATTCGTGGCATTGTGGTATATTCTCACTAGTACCTCTAAATGAATGTCAACTTGTTTTACTTCTGCTGCAGCCGATCGATACTTCATTAGGCTGAATTGTCTTGTGTCCATGCAACCTTGAAGCTGTGGCTTAATTACCTCCAGTATTATGCAGGGGGCTCTGGATGTGAGGCAGGCTCAGCTGTGTCCCCCTCCAACAAAGCCTCTCGGCTTCCTAAAGGTTGGGCTCGGGGTGGGGGCGTAAGGGGGTGGGGGGATGCGAGGAGGGGGAGATATGAGCCATAGATGCAGCGAAGCTCAGGGGGCTGCCATTCTTTCAAGTCGCCTGGCCGTTTTATTCATTCCAAATGGACGATTGAAATGAGGGGAGATGAACATTCGGAAATGTCACCAAGCTTAGGGTTTGATGGTCTGGCTGTGTGTATTGTGCAGAGTGCAAATCTAATTCCCCGTCTGTCCACTGAAAGGTTCGGGCTTCGCGGAAGGCAAAGAAGAGGAGAGTGGAGTGGAAAAAAAATTGAAGAAAGCTAAAGGAAAACATTGATAAATTTGATTTCCACGCACATGCTAGATGCAGTTAGGCAAATTTGGATAATTTAGAATTAATGGCTATCAATGTATCATTCATCTGTAGGCAGAAAAGCCGGTGGAGGAGGGGGACTGGGAGTGCAGTCAAATGGCAATCATGACAAATGACATACCCTGTCTGAGAGCCACTTCTCCTCACTGGGCTGATTTGTCATCTCCACTTTTGACATTTTTCATCCTAGTATCAAATCACAATGACAGTCTGATATTTTCTAATTCTCTGTAGCCAGCAGCGCACCAAAATAATGCCTTATATATGCCTTTGCTGCTCTTGGCAGGAGAAAACCGCACAAAATCCATATTAGCCCTGTCCTTTAAGTATAGCATGCATGTTTATATAAGCAAATACCCAAGAACAATGTTATAATTAGTGTCTTTGTTAGTAGTATGTTGTTGTTTTTTTGTCAAAAATGTAATTTGACTTGCATGATCTGTTTAACATGATTTAAATTGTTATCCAGTGGCATAATTTGTGAATAATTTTAAAGGTATGTGTGTTTTTGTTTTTTGTTGTGTTTTTTTTTTTATACAGTAAAGTCTTCTAAAATTATTTGAGATTTTAAAACTTTTGGAATAAGTGTCTGAGCATGGCCTTGATCAACCTTCTTGATTTTCAGTGCAGTGTGTGAAGATGATAATTTTTTATATTGTTTCTGTGTGATGGTAATGATATTTGACATTTTTAATAAAAAGTTTCAGTTTTATAAGAAAAAAGTTGGGTAAGCTGTGGATGCAATAAAAAGTTGAAAATGGTTATAAACTAAAGTAAAGTATGATGTAATAATAATTATTATCATAATGATAATTTTATAAAAACAAATTGGAATTCTTAGTTTACATTTACATTTATGCATTTAGCAGACGCTTTTATCTAAAACGACTTACAGTGCATTCATTTTTTTATCAGTATGTGTGTTCCCTGGGAATTGAACCCACAACCTTTTACGCTGCTAACACAATGCTCTACCATTGAGTCACAGGAACATGTTTATTATTATTATTACTAAATTCTAGACAGTAAAGTTCCCCCACATGAGAATTTTACCATTATCTGATTTATGGAATTGCTGGCACTAAAACTTTAGCCGAATAAATATTTAAATTTGAAATACCACAGTGGTGTTAAACTAAGTCTGAAATGAAGACACATTGTCTTAATACATTTCTATAAAACATATACGGTGAGATTAATGTGTAATGCCTGCTGCGTCTATAGCACATCTATCTATAGCACGATCAGAGCAAAAACTGTAGGGCTCATTTGAGTAACATGAAATCTTTATGAGTCCTGCTCAGCGAGGGGAGATAAACATTGGCCAGAATTAGTATCATTCCCCAGTTAAAGCAGAGCTCCTAAAGTCTCACATTATCCGTGATGTCTCTCCGGGGTGGTGGCAGGCCCTCCAGGAAAGCAGATGGCAGCTAATTCCTTTTTTCCTGCAGGTCTCTTTCATTCCGTCTGATCCCGATCGTGTCTAAATGGAGTAATTATGCAGCAAGAGGTTTTTGCTGCTTATTGTTTTATGTAATAAATGTCAAGTATGCATGGCTTCACATGATTCGTTAGCATCTGCCCAGGCTCCACCAGTGCAGGCCACTGCCTGATTTCTGGCATTAATGACAGCTGCAATTATTTCAAATCCGTACACAGGCTAAAGACAGTATTGGGCTCTGACAAGGACTGTTAGGTTCTCTTTTTCTTTCTCTCCATCCATCTACTCTAAGAGATACCGGTATGGAGGTTGACAGGAGCACTGGCTTTCTGGTGCAGGAACACAGTCCCATGGTAAATCAGGTTTCTCTGCGGATCGCCCTTCATGTAATGAAAGCTTCATGTGAGGGAGCTCGGGCCCCGAGCGCCCTCTCCCTCGCTCATTCTGCCATAATCTCTTCCTCTCCCACTCAGGTCATGTCCATGAGCTGGAGTGGATAACCCAAAGCGCCCAAAACCGGCCCACTAACACTCAAATCCATGTTTAAAGATGCTGTCAGGTTTAAGATGGAAAGGAAACGCATGGAAAAAATGCAACCAGGTAATTTCAGTGCAAGAAACATTGTTTTGAATCACCTGCGATGATGCGGTAATGTGAAGGAATAACTGTATTGTATAATAGGCTACCCCTCAACACTTTGGAGTAAGATTTGTTTTTTAATGTTTTTGAAAGAAGTATTTTATGCTCACCAAGGCTACATTCATTTGATCAAAAATACAGTAAAAACAGGAATATTGTGAAATATTATTAGAATTTGATAAAACATTAAAATATAATTTATTCATGTGATGGCAAAGCTGAATTTACAGAAGTCATTACTCCAGTCTTCACTTCAGTGTTTTGATTAATTAAATGTATAAAAATAGATAGTGTAGAATAGAAATCTTTTTTTTTACAATGATCAAAAGCAATACAATTTAAGTGCCTTCGTTTGTTCAGTCATTTAAAGTTGTTTTCCACCCAGTAGAAATTGTTTGTCTGTCATCTTTTGTTGTTTCTTTGTTGCCTGTAAGTAACGATTAGATTAACTTGCGTAATATTAGCCTGCTAACTATAGCTACCAAATTTTCTCAGCGGAACAGTTTTTTTTCTACACAACTACAAAAAGTACAAGTGAGAAATGAGAACAGGCTGACGGGGAACACAGATAAAATGCAGGAAGCCGGGGAAGGAAATATCTATGGCAATTCATTTCAGAGCAGAACAGTTTTGTGTTGCGCAGACGGCAGCCATTGCACTTGTTTTTCATATTACTTTTCTCATCCTGGAGGAGACGTGATTGATTTTTCCTGGCTGTGTGATGACTTTCAGTTGGAAAGTTGAGATAGCATCTAACTCGTGCCCAGAACCTCCCAGGCTAATCCGTTTGAAATTCGCCTTGATTGTTTCTGAACTGCCATTTCCAAATTTCTTCCCACTTCTCCACACGCCTGTGCCATTCTTAAACAGTCGGAGTCTTTTGGAAAACTCTGATTTGACTGAAAGGATAGACAGGGGACGGGGGGCCGGTGGTCACCCTCACCTTGGGGGCCTTGTATGTATGTGTCTGTGTGTGTAAGTGTACCCCGGCTCACTGGCACCTCCTGGGAGCCAATGTGACTGACTGCTCCTGGCTGCATAGACTTGCACACGCACCATCATTAATGCGTATTATTGCTCTCCCACTGTCAGGCGCTGAGACAAACAGCCACCGCCAGATTCTTGTGTTTTTTCCCCCTATCCCTCCCTCTGATTTAGACTGCAGAGCAGGCAAGAAAACACAGCCGAATTATTCGGGAGAAGCTTCGTTTTTCTGTTATCTCTGCTGACGGCTGATAACAAAGCTACAAGCTAATATGGTTTGATTTGTTTGTCAGTCATTTATCATGTGACCTTTCCTAGTATCGCTAATACTGCTAGAGGATTGAGGAGCGAGATGGAGAAATGAAAGAGGGTTGCCAGATTGCTTTTACAAGTACAGCTTTGGCAATTTGTGCATTACAAAGAGGCAGGACCGGGATTGTTCTTACAATCTATTGTTCTTTGCATTTATTTTTTCTCAATTTCAGTGCAAATTATAGTAGCAAAATGTCTAATTTTGCTGAAGTGAATCCTGCTAAGAGGTTTCATGTTTATATAGGTTTTGTTTTTATCTTAATATGATTTATATAACTTGTATATGTGTTATTTATCTAATATAGAAATCAGTCAGAGCTTCAAGTATGCTGATTCAGAAAGCAAGTAAATTGGATTCAAGAGGTGAACTCGGATCATTTTTTGGGACATTTATATGGATACCAAAGGGGAATTCAGCAGTCAATTCATTTTCAGTGCATCTCCTGAATTGATTTAGAAATGGAAGTGATATTGACCTGAACCTGAACAGGGTCAGACTCAGTATAAATCAGAATGCTAATTCTTGGACGCTGGGTTGGTAAATAATTATGAAATGCAGTATGATGGCCTGTATAAAAAGCAAGCAAAGTCCATTGATTTTTTTTCTTTCATCCAAAAAATATATCATCAAATATGTTATAAAAAAATTCTAACATATTAAGATCAATATATTAACTATTAATATTTATTATATGTTGGAAATAACAGTTTGTATTTTTATCAGAATGGATTTGGCATTTACTTTAAATGTTTGCCATTGCAAATAGTATATATTTTGCACAACCTTTTTTTTAAGCTTTCTATTAATTTGTCTCTAAATGATTTAGTTACCTGCTAGTTTACATGTAAACATATCATTCTTAAAAAAGACAGCCAGACCTACAATATTTCTCCTTAGTGCCATAACCTTCCAGCTACTAGTCAGCACTGGGTTGCCATGGAGACCAGGTCAGAAATAAGCCTTTACTTCTCCGATGTACACATGCTCTTGTCACTTGTGGAACTATGAATTTTGAATACAGGTCAGGAGATGTATATCGAGGAAATAAGCTGGGAATTGGACCATAATGGCAGCTTGCGTTCATAGGTCCTTGAAATTCACGATTCAATCTTAAAAACAGCCATTTCGGGATGACCTTTTTATTGCTTTTAGGTGTAATTTGCGTATAATTTGAGAGACGGAACTATAGGAAGAGGCAGAATGAGAGAGAAGGAGATGAAACAAGATTAGTATTTTTAAGTAATACAGTAAGTAGAAAAATAGTAATAGAGTAAAACACCATCTTTGCAATTCTAAGGAGCTTTTATTGAGCACTTGAAGGTTTTTAAGCTCCTATTTATTGTTAGTGTCTTAATTTCAATGCAGTTCAAGCCATCAGCATAAATACAATTTTTATTTTGCCAGATTTTAATAATGAGGACATTCTGAAATGGACAAAAGAAAGGGTTTAATGTGGATAATAGGGATTTGTCATAAATCCTTCATATGGATCAAGTGCTCAATCTCTTTGTGCTTCTTCATCAGACCGGTCTTAAGAATTTAATACTGTAATGTCAACACAAGGATGTTTATTTTCAATTTCATAATTGATGTAAAGTATGATGCTAGATTTAATATCTTGTTTATACATGATTTTTACCACCAAAAAGTTAAAATAACAACAAAGGAGTTCCCCTGTAAATGTGTGATGTATACTTCATTATTTTCTTTATCTGCAACATATCTTTCATAAATGAATGGTTGTTCTCACCTTGAAGCCCTCCGTCCTTCATTTAATTGTCATTAAATAATTCAAACAGCGTATTGATTGCACTTCAGATTTGACCCCTATATAAATTTCTCACCTGACGGCTGACGACGGCTTCCTAATCAGAAATGTTTTATCTAATAGCTTACAGAAATTCATCACTTATTCTCTCAATAACTGCATTTTATGACAGGATCGCTATCATTCGGTCTCCTCGGTTTCACCCTTTCCTGACCTTTGCGATGCCCGAACGTGTCTGGGTTATATATTTTCCGTCCTGACCATTAGCTAGTCCCTAAACCGCTAGTGAAAAGGATCAACTTGGTGTATTTCTACAGTTCATTCATTTTGTTGCTCCCCAGTGATCGGTCGGCCTGCATTTAAATCCCTCTTTTATTGTACACTGCACTGACAGAGGCAGCCTTGTCTTTCATTTCCTTGATGTGCTTTGTACAGCTGCATGGCCTTTGTTTGTATTGATACTAACATTACCATAAACCACCACCCAGGGGCCAAAAACAATCGACTAACTCTTACCAAATCCAATACACTTTAGCTTATCAACCTCTAAGTTTTAGTTTGGTTCGGATGGCACACGCCACATGCGGTCTGAGCTTGAGCTGGCGAGTGAAGAGCCACTGCGACCGAGTGTCAAGAGGGAATCGAATCGGTGGCATAGATCACTGTCTCAATTTCTGATGACTCAGATTCCCCAATTTTTTTTTGTTTCTTGCCACTTCAGTGCTTCATTGGCTCTCACCTTCTGTTCAGGTTCAACAATAGCAGGATTACTCTATAAAAAAAAGCAGCAGTTCAGAGCAGAAAGAGGGATTTAGCTGAGATGAGTATTTAAAATGAACCGCCTTTGAAAAGAGGGACATTAATTATCGCCCCTGCAAAAGAGTCACAAACGCTTTACTCATTACCAATGGAAATGTGCGGGGGTTTGTGTGGGGAATTTTGAAAAAAGTTTCTTGTATTGTAAATGCAAAAATGGTGCCTGACCCTTTTTTTGTGTTCTGTCTAATGGGAGGGTCATATGCTTCTTGGAACTTGGTGGGATCCCGGAGTCAAGCTTTGTAAAATGGGGCCATTGAGAGTTCAGTTTCCGATACATGCTTCAAAGGCGTCAGCTGCATCTTTGATGTGGCCTCTTAAGTGAAGTAATGGAGGAATTGTGGCAGGCTGAAAATAATGGAGGTGAATCTAGCGTCATTACATGCTTCATTTCTCCAAACATTCTAATCCCTCTGATTCCACACATTTATGCTGTCATTCTTAGCATGCATCAATATTTATCACTATACTAATGCATGGTGTTTCGGCCCTAATGCTGAATTCACGTGCGTTTTGGTGATTTCACACTGATGTAGTGTCCTCTCTGGTCATTTATGAAGCTCAGAATAGTCTTGTATCTTTTACAACATAAAATGCACATATTCTATCTGGAGTTTTGGATTAAAAAAAGCATAAAATAAAAGAAGAAAGTTTGGTTCCTCTCATCAATGTGGAAATGATCAGAAGCTTACTTGATTTTAATTAAAATACAAGATCTAATGCTAGTTTTTTTTCTATTTCCATAACGAGGTACTGCCTCAATTTTTTATTTATGTTTTAAAAGATGTGGCTTGTATGATCTTTAAAAAAAAATTATAAAGCCAATACATATATTTCAGGTGTATATATAAACAAATAATATTAGTTATAAACAATATTAAGCATAACAGCGGTTTTAATCATTAAGCTGTTTTAATCATTAAAATGGTTTTGAAAGAATTCTGTGATCAAAATAAAATAATATTTTGAGATTATATTATTTAATAGAACCGTTTTTGTGATGGCAAGCTGAATTTTTAGCAGTCATTACTCCAGTCTTCAGTGTCACATGATCCTTCAGAAATCATTCTAATATGCTGATTTGACTTATGTTCTTATTATCAGGGTTGAAAACAGTTGTGCTTTTTTGTAATAGTATTCATTCATATTTATTTATGTATGTATGTATATATATATATGATTATGTATTTATTTATTTTTATCTGTATAAGCTTACAGCCATTTCCCCACTTAGTACCGTTAACACTTATTTATCCAAGTGTATTCATACATATTGTGTACCTATATATATTTAATAGTAAACAGTTTTGTATCTATTTTTGTTTATTTTGTAAGACATAGAAATTTCAGTTTCAAGTAGACAAACGCTGAAGTGAGGGTAATTTAAAACTTAAGTGGGGCTTGTCTCATCATGTTTTGCTGTGTTTGGAGCTATCATTCACTGGACTCTGTGTGACACACCAAGCCTGATGATAACTGGGGCTCCCTAATCTGGGTCCGCCATCTCCTCTGATGTGAATGCTTTTAAATGACATTACTGAATCGGACTCCATTCTCCGGGCCTCAGCGGCAAAAGCCTCATTTATTGTACTTAATGTGCAGATTTATGTAAGGAGACAGTGGTCAACATTCATAAGATATCATTCTTTCTCTCTCTCTTAACCTCATCTCCTTCCTCTTGCCCCCACCCTCACCCACCTCTATTTCTCGCTGTCTTTCTGCTCTCTTAGATTGAGCTCAGCATGCAGTGTAGGGTGACTGAATGAAACAGGCCAATAGGAGGCATAGGTAGACCGTGGAAATTAGAAGTGCTTTAGGGCCAGCCTTTAACAAGACAATGACTTTCAGAATGCAAGGCAGCAAAACCAGACAGAACAACAGATCACGCATACCTTTATATATATATATATATGTATATATGTGTATGTGTGTGTATATATGGTTAATATATATATAATTTTTTTTAAATACAATTTTACAGTGTTTACATTGTTGCTGTAGGGTTAGTGGTGCATTTGTTTTTTAGTAGCCTTGCTGATATTTTTACCTGCCCCACCAATTTTTGTTCATTTATTTGGAATTATTTATATTTATCATATTCAGTTTTTTATTTTTGGTATTATATTTATTTTCATGTGTTGCCAAATATAAAATAAAATATACAATTTTGTTTACTTAAAATGGTACACTTTTTTGTGCCTTTTGTTTAGAATGATTATTATTAGTACTTCGCAAATAATATTTTTAGTAAAAAAATTTTTTAGTCTGCTGTATTTCCTCCAGCATTGAGAAATCATATTTAGGTTTTTCCTTTTGAGAAAACACTGGTAGTACACTTACACAACATTTCTTTTTTTCTTTTTGAAAATCCTCCTTGAAGTGATGTTTTGTTTGTGTGATGAACAGCGTGATTTATGAGGAGCGTTATGCGCAAGAAATGGCTAGAAGAGAGAAAAATCCTAAATGAAACTCCAGTACAAGTGCAACCGCATGATGCTCCTTTGACTGAGAGTTCATATTATCATATCTTACATAGTTAAAATAAGGTGAGCTTGTCACAGCATTTATGAAGGATAAGATTCACTCCCATTTAGATGGCTCATGACTAAAAGGGAAGCTTAGATGCTCTGTTGGAGAACAAAGAGAAGCCTTGTAGGAGAAGTGTGAAGAAGACATGCTTAATTACATCAGCTGCTGTGAAGATCAGTGCTGGTCTTTAATTTATGATGGTTGTGGTGTGGGAGAGGAGACTGTTTTGAAGACTGTGAGGCCAGAGACAGAACTGAGAGGAAATGATTCAAGGGGCAGAGGAGGAATCAAAGAGTTTTGAAATGATAGAACAAAATGAACAGTGCTGCACTGCCTCATACTACCTTTAGAATCCATGCAAGTCACTGTATTATTCAATTCAATATGTTTATTCATAACTAGATTCATAACATAACGGTGCTTGTATGGCTGCAAAAGTAGAATGTTAAAGTTTCCTGAGGCTTAGATTTCAGGCTTTTATTTCTTGTTGGGCAAGAATCATCACACACATTACACACATCTTTACTATAGCTACCTTTACAATCACAATTTGATATGCAAAGAGATGGGAGAATGAAGAACAAACTATGTTTTTATGTAAATAATATGGCAGTGAGGTCATTGCTGTTGGTTCTATTTGGAATGCATTTTATTATTTGTTTTTTTTACAGAGGAGGACTTTCATACTTTACTGTTAAATATTTCAAATTATATTTAGAAATCATATTTACTAAAAATAGCACAAATATGTCTGGAATTAATGATTTTTAAATGGACGCTTTAATTAGTGGTTAAATATTTAGGGTTAAGGGTTTAAGGCTATAAGAAATTTTTATTTTTTAACCAAAAATATTTTTTTTGTTGTTTTTTTTGCGTCAGTTTTTGTTTTTCAGGTTGAATAATTTAAAATTGATGCTTTAAGTAGTGGCTTAATAGTTAGGTATAAGGGCTTAGGAAAACAAAAACAAAAATTTTCAAGAGTAGCACAAATATAGTTTTTATTATATATATTATATAATTTTTTTTAGGTTAAAATAATCTGTAAAGATAGGGCACGATGTACTGCATTAATATGAAGTAATTTTCTGTTTTTTTTTACGTGTTTTACATGTATTTTGTGTTTTATGGAAATGTCTGTAAAACTAGACACTTTAAATAGTGGTTAGAAGCACAAATGTTTTAACTTTTTTTTGTTTGAATAATTTAAAATAGGCACTTTAAATAAATTACATTAAGTTTAAGTTTAAAGAGTTTAGTTAAGACTATGGTTTAGGAAACATTAGGGGAAAAAATTGATGTAAATGCGTTTTATTTTGTCCATTTGTTTAATTAAACCCCTGTGTTTTTGTTTTCAGATATGGCTAACAATGTATTTATATGGGTCTCAGCCATTATTTATAACGTAGGTGGCTGCTGGGTATTCATCTAAGACCTATATCTTTCTGAGCTTAGCATGCTGGGATAGAAAGGTGTGCTAGAGCCTCGCACCTTTAGCCTGGGTATCAGTATGACTGCGGAGTCTCCATGCGACGTGCTTTAAAGATGAACTGTTTGGTGTGATCCGAGCCTGTACGGGGTGGAAGGCCTCGGGCGAGGAATAAGACATGCTCTGCTTCAGGTGCTGTGTGGATAGCAGAAGATGAGCTCCATTGTCTTCTCTCTCGTCTCTATTGCACAGCTAAAGAGCAGAGGAACATAATGGCTTGTGTTAGCCTTTCTCCTGCAGCTAGCGGACCCCGGCGTAATGCTCGTAGGTTAGATGCTTAAAACCAGAGGGCATTTAGATCAGAGGACATTTGTTCCCCCAGCTGTCTTGCTGTGGCCTAGCGGGGCCCCTACGTCATTTGTTTCCCATTTCGGTGTCAAAAATTTCGCATCTGGGGAAGAGTACTTTACCCTCAGATTTCATTTATTTCCCTAAACATACGTTCAGCCATTGTTTTTCTCTCCCGCTCTCTTTTTTCGCAGTGGACTCCATTGCTTCAGTAAGATGGATGGCGACTGTGTAAAGGAGCTGACATCACAACACTTACTGGGAGGCAGCGCAAGCAGCCCCCCGGTGACCTGCGATTCAAGCCCCAGATTATGGTTGTTCATTGTTTGTTTCTGCTCCTCGTTCAGGCTCGGCGACAGACCGCTATCCTAACGGCGTACACAAATTAAACCTTGTATCAGATCTTAACTAAATCTGCGAGTGAGACTTGAGTAAGGGTCTAGTAAAATAAAGATGTGTTCTGTGGCTCAGTGGTAGAGCATTGCGTTAGCAGCGCAAAAGGTTGTGGGTTCGATTCCCAGGGAACACACATACTGACACAAAAAAAACTGTATGGCCTGAATGCACTGTAAGTGGATTTGGATAAAAGCGTCTGCTAAATGCATAAATGTAAATGTAAAGATTTATTTGTTCTTTACCCATTCGGTTAGTTTTCATGAAAGTTTTCATGAATGGCTTGTAATTAATAAGTTGCAGGCTTGAATTGTGCTATGATCATCATCATCAACGCTAAACATATTATTGATGGGCAGAAACTTTGTTATACTTTAGATATGGAGTTATTGTCTTGCACAATTTACGAGTATTAATGTATTATTCAAGTGATTCAAATCTCAAATTAAATCTCTATTTTTCATACTGTACATTATAGTTTTGTGATACCTAAATTCTAATAATTTTTTGGTAATTTAGGCAAAATGTATTCATTTTTAAAATAGAATTTTAAAAATAAAATTGTAGTATTGCCCATTTATCATAACTGACCATAACATTTTCCCAATCTCAACAATCTCTATAAATATACATTTTTCATACTGTACATTATAACACGGTGATGTCTAAATTAACATCTAACATTTAAAATGACTGATTTCTTGTTATTTGTATTTATTTAGACAAGATTGCATTTAATTTTTTTAATAGAATTTTAATATTTGGCATTTATCCTTATTGGCCATAACATTAAAATAATTAATGGACATTTTAATTTTGTTTAATTTATCCTTGTTTTTGTTGACGTCAAAGGCCTTGGGTCTAATCAGACTCTGTGCTTTTTAAGAATATTAATAATTTTGCTTCATGTCAGATCATAACTCAATCTGCAAGTGAGACTTGAGTAAAGAGTTTAGTAAAATAAAAATCGATTTATTATTTACCCATTCAGTTGTCATAAATAACTTGTTACTAATGAGCCACAAGTTATGATTGTGGTTGAATTGTGCCGTGATCATCATCAACACTAAATAAATCTATTGCACAAGCCTTGTATGGGATCGATGGGCAGAAACGTTCTTTCATTGATATTTAATTAGACAGCTGTCTATGTTTGCACAATTCCCACATCTATGTGAGTATTAATGTATTATTCAAGCGAATGCTAATGACAGATAAAATTAATCAAATCCATTCGAGTCATCTCTGTATCATGGGGTTTGGATTCTTCAGCCTGGCAATGTACAAATTCAAAGCAGCGTTTTCTCATCATTTTCTGACTGTGTAACTTGCGCAATCTAAGCTTCTTCTGTATTACGGCCTTTTGAATTTCACCCATCACCATTTTGCTTGAACTGAAGCTTGAAGTCCACTGTGTGTTTTTGCCAGACGTGGTTGCAAAAGAGAGCGCAAGATTGACTCGTATCAATGATTTATAGTCCCTGTGTGATTGGATACTCATGATTTTCACATGGCCAACAATCTGTTGTGGTGTGTGTTATATATAACTGATCATTTCAGTTTCCACTACAGCACAGAATAATGTGGATTACTAGTTTGGTTCTGACTTTAGCCCTTGTGAAGTGGGAACATTGACTAAATGGGCCAAATTAGACAGAATGAAGCCTTTGCACTCGTTCTGAGAAAATTATATCTAATGTACAGATATTTATTTTTAACCAGTGCTTCTCAACTGCTGTCACACAGCAAAAACATAAATAAAATGTGGGCAAAGCTGTGCTAAATGCAAAAAATAGAATGCAGTTGATTTTATTATCATGCTTAGGGATTCATAATATACTATATTAAATATAGTACTATAACAATAATCAATTATATTAGCTTTTTAAATGTATTGTATCAGTTGATTCTGGACATTTAACAGTGCATGTTAATTTTCCCTATTTTTACATGTAGATTATTATTCTGACTTCTAATGCTAAGCTTTAAAAACACTAAAAACGTACTTATATTCTTAAATGTGATCTTCAGCAAATCTTTAAATATCAATTTTGTACATTATAATGTTGTGATGCCTAAATTTACATGCAACATTTGAAATGATTGATTTTTTTGTGATTACATTTTTTTAAATGTAATATGTGTAAATATAGTATGTATTTAAAATATAATTGTAATATTGTTATTGGCCATAACATTACAATACTTATAGGAAATTGTAATATTGTTGCATTCCTAATCATGTCTTGCCTCTAATCAGACTGGACGCTGTTTTAGATGATCATATCAGTCGATATTGGATTATACATGTTTATTTTAACATATACCAACTTGTATTTAATAACAATTTTAAATGTATCATAAATGTAATTTTTTTCATACTGTACATGATGACTAAATTGACATGTATCATTTAAAACTATCTAATTTTAGTTTTTAGTGTTTTGATTTTTAATTACTTAGTGTTTTAAAGTTTAAAATATAATTTGTAATACTGGCCATAACATTAAATTAATTATTGAAAATGTTTAATATTGTTGCATTACTAATCATGCATAATCATCTAATCACTCTCTGTTTTAGACTCTCTGTTTTAGAATATTTATACATTACATTTTTACAATTTTAAATTACTTAAAGATGAACTGTTTGGTGTATGATACAAATTTTAGTAGCTTGGAGTTGATTGTTTTTTTTAAACTGCAAATGAATCCATCACTGGGCAAAAGCAAGAAATAAAGTAGAACTTCACATGAATGTGATATTTTAGTTTACTCTTGTATGATAAACAATTTTGGTCCTGTGTTTGGTGTGCCACTTGATGTCCAATATAAAATCTATGTCCTGAAGCAAAACCAGCTGAGAAGCACTGCTCTAAACAACACGTTTCTTTCTAGTGTTGATGAGAACACCAAGATTTGACTAGTTCCATCTTACAAATGATAAGACGACTCTTTCATCAGAATATATCCCCCGCTCTGGCTATCCTGCTGCTGTTGATCTGATCTGGGCCAGTCGGTACTTGAGCAAAGAGGCTTTGGACTTCACATGAACAGCAGGTGTGCTGCCCTCGGAGTCAATTTCCCACCTATGGCTACATCCCACGGCGACTTCTCAGCATTGCAATATCTAGCACTGATATTCCTACCTCCTCTGAGGTCACGCTATATATTATTGTTGTGCTGTTTGGGAGATTGCACTTTCTGTCTTATATTTTATTTTTTACATTTGAACCATATTTTGTCTGATTGTGCTGTCTGACTTTTGTGCTTGTTTTGTCTTGTTTCAGTTAGACAGACTGCAGCTTTAGCCGGCGGATTTAACATGTTACTTTTCTTATGCAAGCCATTATGAAGATAATGCCTGCTGACATACATTTCTGACTGTGTTGTTGTGATGTTTACTGTGGATCAAACAGGATTGATTATGAGATCTGACTCCATTGCGTTTATAGAGCGAGAAAAACAGAAGAGAAAGAGGTTTGCGTGTCCAGAAGGACGAGTCGGTATTCAACGCCGAGAGCAGTCTTCAGTCGCCCTGAGATCTCCATGGTACCACTTCATCTTATACTCTTAATGGCTTAACTCATCTAATTATTTGTTCAGTGAGAAGTCAATTAGGAGATTCCCCAGGTCTTGAGCAACTGCTGATGTGAGCGCTCCGTGAATGTAGGTTCAGACAAGCATAAAAAGGGAAGAAAATGTCTCTAAATGACCCTGAGAATCACTATGATATTACCATGACTGTATTTGTGATGGAATGCACTGATTCATAATTTTAATGGGAAAAATATGAAACGGCTGAAACGATGTCATTTACAATAACTCATTTTGCTCAGTCTGTCTTTGTTGTTTCTCTTCACTTGTTTTTAAACATGCACTGGAATTAGTTCCAAAACGAGGACAGAACGTATTGTAGTTCATTTTCATGAGCCAAACTAAGCATCAATTTGAATCCAGCCTCACATTCAGTATTAATTTCTCATCAGCTTAGAAATAATCTCTATTAGTTTGGATTTACCGACCCCTTAAAGCTGATTTTTGCTTGTACCATATGTAGATTTAACATTAGCGCATAATCCCGAGCTCGTCTGCTACTGAACGCTCCCCCGCACATGTGTTTTGTCAAAACATAATCTCACATGTGTGATAGTATCATTGTTTTTTTCTGCAAATAAACAAGGGCGAGTCGTGACAAAAACAAAAGCATCTTTGCCTCGGGTTTGCAGCATCAACATCAGGCACCAATTGCAAAACAAAAGCTAATTATTTACATGTTGAATATAACGAACGAGCACGACCTAAGGTTTTTCTCATTTTCATCAAAGCAAACGTTCTCATTTGCGTTTAATTAAAAGTGAAAGCCTGGTAGATGTAGGCATTGCAGGGGCGGTGCTTGGAAATAGCAGACTCACAAAGGTCACGTTATGAAAGAACGGCTCATCTGTAATGATTGGCCACCAGCCCTCAGTCGTTCATAGAGAAATAAAGAGAGAGCGAGGGAGATGGAAAAGTGTGTATGCGTGGAGCAGCCTCACAAATGTCGTAATGTGTGTAGCCACATGGCTCAACTTTCAAAGGGACTAATTAATAAAACAGCATTGGCCTCCTCATGTTGCTTGTCAGTGTGGACAAAAGCAGGCCTGTTAAGCTCCGGACGCCCTATTCCCCTGCCAGCTAACTCAAGTCGGCCAAATGATGGGAGGCCCTATTTTGCCACGGGCAAGGCAATCGCTAATCAGCTGTTAATGAGTTTAATTAGACGTTAAAATATCTCAGCGTATCAAACAGCTCAATGTTTGACATGTGTCTGATACGCTGCCCTGCTCGCTTTGAAGATGAGCTTCATCCACATCAGTATAATTAGGCCTACTAGAAATATCTGTATATTTATTATAATAATAATAAATATATGTTTACTTATTTAATCAATCATTTTGAAAGCATGTAGTTTGTTTCAGTTTCTAGAATTCTGTCTGAAGTCTTATCTTTTTTTCATTGAGGAAGTAAGCCATTTCCAAACCAGGAAATATTTCGCAACACTTTCAGTGCAGTGTCCAGTGAGTGGTGCTAAAAGAGCATTTAGTTTAATTGAAAAAGATAGGCTTGGTGTTTTATTGTGTTGGTTATTGTACTTAAAGCAGCAGTTCAGAAATGAAATGAAATGTCTGTTGTGTTTGAAAAGATTATACCACCTACTCTAAACCTAACCGATAGTGTTAAAAAAAGAAACTTGAAATAAAAATGTTTGCCAAAGCAACCATGCCATTTTAGCTTCCTTCTACATGTCTTTGAGCTCTTTTTATCTTGATTTGCATTTCATGAGACTGAGTCCTCTGCATGTGTTCCGAATTCTGTATCAGGTGAGCTACTGAGCAAGTTTACCATGTTCGAAAAGCCATATTGTACATATGAAGCTGGTTAAGTGATTCAAACTGCAAAATATGTTAGTTTACAAATCATGCAGTGTTTGAGGTTGACAATATTTGGGCAATGAACCGCGCAAAGTAAATCTTTATTATTTGATGATCTGCACCTGCAACTTTGCAAAAATGTATGTAGAGGCATGATTTCCCAGTGAGCTTATGATAGCAGGGTAATAATCAAGTCATTGGCTGTTTGTCATGTGATTACCCAGAGTTTTGTACTTAAGCCTCATGTTTGCCAGTCAAACTCGTGTTTGTGTTTGGCTTCATGTCATGGATTAAGTTCTTAGTTTATGTTTATGTTTTTAGATCATCGTTCTAAATAAACTGCACATGGATTCTCTGTCATTGTCGTCATCTGCTTCATGTAAGCTATGTTATTGATTTCAAACTATTTTCAAAAAAACTTTCCTGACCACTCCCCATGTCTTCCATTTGCTGGAGCAACAGATCGCAACGCCCCCAAATATACACTATTTGGTTAATTCAGTGTTACAGTGTCTGAATATTTTGGTAGAACCGCAGTTTTATTTTTCAGGGAAATCAATTCACTTTTATTTATTTGTCAGGATGTTTTAAAGGAACAGTTTGGACAAAAATAAATTGTTACCATTTACTCACTTTAATGTCAAACCGGTGTGACTTTCATGCAACACAAGGAAGTTGTTCTGCTCTGCTCCATGTTATGAAAGTATGTGGTGACCACAGCTGTCCTTTGTTCCCATATATTTCTATTGTGAGGAAAAACAGCAGCTAAATAGCTCATTTTGTGCACAAAAAGATCAAGCAGATTTAGAATAGCATCAGGGTGAGCAAATGATGACAGAATTTTCAGTTTTGTGTAAACTGTCCCTTATCATGGTATAAGAAAGTATTTAAACAAAAATCCTCCAAAAATGTTGTGAGGCTGTCTGTTATGTTTTTTTTCTGTTGTTTGAAAAACATATTTGCAACAAAATCCAGCTCTGCATGCTCCAAGATTGTTAAAAGCACCCACTATGTTATTAATTATTTTTTCCTGCATTAATTGCAAGCTGTGATACTGTGGTACCCCTCAGTAAATTGCCAATTTGACCCTGACCTGGGACTGACTTCTCCAAGTGCCTGTGCTGGAGGGGGACGCCATGTTCACCCAAAACTCAGACGTGCACACACAAAAATCGAATAAAGCATATTATGGAAATGGAATGTGTGCAAGTGAAAAGAGAGCAGATTTATTCCCCTCTCCGCCTGCTAATATGTTTATACATGATGCTGTATAATGGCTCACTTTGAACAGATGCTCAATGGTAACAGGGATAGAAAATACAGCTCTGTGTTTGTAGGCCAGACTTGCATTGATTGCTATAACAGTGCCACAGAGTCATTGACAGGGATCTCGCTGAGGAAATGAAACCGAGAAGCCTGTTCTATAGTGGCAAACCACTCTGTAGAAACGTCAATATTTTAATCCCCCACGTTAATCATTTTCATCAGTCTGGTTGCATCTTAATGTGTGCCGACCAAGTTCTGAATTTTTGTCCTTCAAATTTGATTTATGAGCTTCATTTTATCAATTGATAATGCATGAAGACTGCACTGCTCTGGTAACCGCTGTCGGTTTCTCTTCACATACGCAGAAAGGCAGGTCTGGATAAAGTTGTGTGTTCTTTAGTGATAATGCTGGTTTCATTTGGAGTGATGATTTACTTTAGGGTTGATATGCAGTGACCAAAAGCAGCCGCTGTCAGTAAGATAGGCAGATGTATCAGAGATGCCGTGACTTTAATTGTGTTGATTATTGGAGATCTTTCATAGTCGTATTGACTTGCTGTCCCGCCGCTGTTACTCACCTGATAGCTTCATTGTTTAAATGTAGATATATATGGATATTGACTAGTGCCACTGTTATTCAAGATGAGAAACAAACGTCTAGCTGGACATAAGAGTGATGGGGGAAATTTGCAAATACTGAAAGGCTGGATTCGGATGCATTTGCATGTTCATGTGAAGAGTTTTATTATATGTAGAATACACAACACACACACACACACACACTAAAACATTTAAAAAAAATCTTGACCGATGATGAATGGCTTTATTTCAATATATAATTTTATTGATATATTCATGGTTAATCTATTTAATTTATAGATGTAATGCACTGTTGTTGTTCATATTACTTTTCATGAAAAAACTCGTAGAACTAAAATAAATAGTGAATAATGTGAAATGAGTATATTGTTGTGTACAAAGTTTTTTTTTAAACCTGTCATATAAAAAGTCTATACTGTTTAAATAAGAAAAAAAGATCAAATAATATGATAAAAAAATTATAGTAATAATTTGACTATAGTAATAACTTTTCTATATTTATTATTTTAATGTATTTTATTTCTGTGATGGCAAAGCTGAATTCTCGTTCATTATACTCCAGTCTATAGTGTCATATGATCCTTCATAAATCATTCTAATATGCTGATTTTCTGCTTAAGATACATGTGATACACTTTTTTCAGGATTCTATGATGAAGAGAAAGTACAAACGAACTGCATTTATTTGGCACAATTGCATTCTTGCTAAATAAAAGTATAATAAAAATAAAAAATATATATAATAACCTGTGTATATGCATAAAAATATGCACCAAACTGAATACAACATCTTTTAATGATCCCAAACCAATCTGCAATAAATGTCCCTTGTTATATGTTATGAGTGACTAACCTAACTAAAAACTTCTTAATGTTGTGGTAATTTTTTTACATTATCATGATATAGATTTGTGAATCATTCTGCAACCACGTTATCAGTTTTTGTTATTTTATAAACACTGGCTCTTTTTTTTCCAGCACAAGTGTAAAATGCAATTTCTGAAGCAGCATGGCTGCCGGTGTTGATGTATTACGGATTCATGTGGTGTGAATCTCCTCTGCTGATTCCTGTCTGGGCCTCATTTGCTTTGGGGGGGAGATAGACGGGGTGGTGGGCGGTGGTGAAAACATGCAATTTTACTCCAGTCTCCCTGTGAGCAGTGAGACCTAACAGCATCCAAACCTTGTTGCTGAGAGAAAAAAAAAAAATCCAATGCAAGCTGATTTTCGGTCAAAAAGATGAGCTCCCTTCCAATAACACACAGTCTCTTAGTGGTCAAACTGTTTTTCCATTGATTGATCTGACCCCTCGTTCATTTCATATAGCTTGAAATAATTAAAACCAAATCAATGTTTGGTATAGCATAGAGACTATAAAGAGCACCATTGTTTATAATACTGAAATAACAAGCGTTTGCAGTTTTTAATGCATTCTCCACATTTACTCCTAGACTGTCTTTGCTCAAGAGCCTGAAGTAGCCAAGCTTTCGACCTTTACACTACAACATCAAAAAGTCAAGGTCGTTTTCGTCTTGGTATTTAATAGTATTCACCCTGACCTGCAAATAAAGTTTCTGCCTGGCCAGTGCTGAATTCTGATTCGATCAGCGAGCCACTCAAAGGTCAATCTAAGCATTATTTCATTTTTTTAGGTCCTTGCTGGATTTTCAAAGATCTCAAATGTTAGATTAAGACGTATTGATCCGTGTTTACTGTTGAGGTTATTAGTGAGAGAATGCACATGTATTATGCTTTTAATAAATCAGAATTAGGCCAGTTAGCAGAAAAAAAATATATTTATTTTTTTGAAATGGTCCATCATACAATGTTCAATTTGTAGTATTTAATTAGAGATCTGTTAAATAAAACTAACTTGAGACAGCTGTCATGGTTGTGATATGTTAGGTGATAGCTAGATTATTATAATATAACAAGTTTTTTTGTACTAGAAATAAATTCATAATTCATGCAAAACTAATTTGGTCAATATTGAATTGGATTGGTAGATGTTTGTTAGAACCAATTATTCCATACAATATCATTGCATCAAACATACATATTTTATATTAAATTTGCTACAAAAAAATATGTATTTTTTATTATTCTGACATTTATAAATCTAGGTTTTTTATTTATCTTTCACATAAAGCACCAAATTACAAAAAAGAATCAAGCCAGCTTGATAAACATTTAGATATGTTATTGTGTATTCAACATTTTACACAAATATATATTATTATAATTAAACAAAACAAAACGTTGTTTATATGAGAAATGCTCAGTAGTGAATACACAACTACAAAAAGAATCACTATTGAGGATGATTTTATGTTTTTGAAGGAAGGGCATATGCTAGAAGACCACAAGCATCAAGCTATTATGGTAAATAAAAAGTTACTACTTAGTGTAGCTAAAGATGCACATCTGACAGTAGATTTATTGCTCGGTTCGTTTGTAGCAGCTTTTTAAAAAGGACTTACTGTGGTCCATCTCTGGGAAACAAAAAAAGTAATAAATATAGAAAAAAGTTTATAGACATATTATGCTTTGTTTGCACTAATGTGGCTTTCAGACATTGAAGTTGATTTTGTGCAGCAGATGCGTGATATGTGCGAGAACAGTTTCTCAGTAATTGTTTGTCAGTTGTTTCAGTTTTTTGTTATGACAGATATGCAGGCAAAATTTCTACAAAAATGAACTGAAGTGCATCTTACAACTTATTGTGCTTGCAATGCAGTTCTGTGCAGACTAATTTCTAAAGTTTTAGCACATATCACAATCACGAGCTATCAATCTGTTTTTCTTCTTTAAATATTCAGTTTAGTTTGTTGGTGAAATTTTAGTTCACGTTAGACCCCAGATATCCACATAAGACCCATGTATATTAAACTATGAAATATTTCCTATAAATGGGGATTCTTATTGCTTCGGCCTATCTCTAAATTCAGACGAGCTGGCAGGGATTAGACCGCATGGGGAGGATTATCTGCATGTCCTCCTCCGTTCAGTTTTTCCTGTTTGGAAATAAATAAAAAATCACGGATAAAAAAACAAAAGTCCAGCTGTTCCTTTTTTAACCTGGCCAAACAGGCTCCTGGTTTGTCCCTTAAAATACCCAACAGACTGTCTTAAATGCTTTTAAAAGCTAAGCCAATTAATACAGAGTCAATAATTAATTCTCAGTACTGTCGTGACTTATAGGGCTGCTGGGAGGTGATGAGACCTTGAGTGTGTCCCATCTGAATCAAGTGAATCGGGACGCTAAAGCGTAACACAGCCCGGAGAGGATTAGCCGGGCCTCACGGCCTTGCATCCAGAAATCAACCCTATTGTCTCGACTACATTTGAATAAGAATGCGCAATGTAAGCTGACATTTTTTGATTGTACACCAGCAGGCACAGCATGGAAATGCTGCTGTTTGGACCATGGCTGTAATCTATAAAACAGACGCCGGCGTCAGGAGATAAGGGCTTGCTGAGCTGGTACAAAACGGCCCGTGACTGGTCTGGCATGTGACAGGCAGCCAGGCTGATCTTCAATAAAGCCGCATGATGAACACGTATCATTGGAGTACATATCATTTGTTAATTGATTTGTTGAGGGTAATGCTGTTCAGGCGCCCTGTAATCCTGATTAGAGGTCCAGCCTGGACCCTTTAAATGCATATTGATGTATTGATCGTGTATGTTGCTCTGAGCTCTCTCATTCGATGGGGATCTTTACACCTCACCCTTCGGCTACTAATCAGCCAATGGAGAATTATGCTTTTACATAACAGCTGTTTTCTTTCAGGCTTGGGATGATGTCACCCTGTCGTCTCACTGTTTTTTTTTGTTGTATTATTGGCAGATTTTGATGTGGGCCGATCATGGGTGCACATACACAAGATGTTTATGACCCGCTCCAGCTAAGCAAAGGTGGATCTGGGTCAGTAAAACACATCATTTTGTCACCTACAGAGTATGTTATATCTAATTTATGCATCTTCATGGCCTCTGGGACAAACTTTGATGTTGTAGGATGCTTTTTAGATATGAGTAAGGTGGTAGAAATAGGTCACACCTTTAGCTTTTTATTTTTTTTATTTTACAGCATGTTAGTTTTGGATATTTAAAGGCCCCATGACCTTGACAATTGTCACTTTTTGCACATGCCTGTTTTGATGGCTATTTATGCTAGTGTGGCCCTTTAATTTTGTTAAAATGTTCACAAATATTCACAATTTTGAATACCTTTTTAATTCATATTAATATGAACTGACAGCAGTTTTTGGTTCAAAATAGTTTTGATAGTGGTATTGTCATTTTTTTCAGTTTTTCAAAATAGATGCAACAAACTGGAACATGGCTCAATTTTCTACAGATGAGTCTTCATTATTTAAATTAAATGTTTGATTTTTAATTGATCAATGTGACTAACATTTAATATTTTGAAAGAATTTAATCACAATTTACAAATGCAAATTAAAAATTCATTACTCCAGTCTTCAGTGTCACACAATCCTTCAGAGATATGCAATATTATATAACTATATTACTATGTGATGTTGATTTGGTGCTCAAGAAACATATCAAATCATTATCAATGTTGAAAACAGCTGTTCTTCTTCATTTTTATTTTATTTTGGAAATTGATACATTGTTTTCCTGTTATTCATTCTATTGAAAGTTGTATAGAAAGTTCTAAAGCATTTATTTGAAAATATATATATATTTATAACATTATACATGTTTTTGTATCACTTTATTGTATATTGGCTAAATAAAATATGTAATTTCTTTAAAAAATCATTTGAAGGTCAGTGTATTAAATTGACTTTTTGTTTTTACCCATGAAATTCAATATTTCTTTACTTAAAAAGGATCAAAAATAATAAATATGGTAATATAAATGATAATAAAAATAAAAAAGCATAATTCTGTACTACAAATCTAAAATCTTAGTTCATCTTAGTTCAAGTAGTTTGGCTGTTTAAAAGAAAATCTGTCAAACTTCTTGTTTCAAAAGGAAGTACATCAGAAAAGGAAATTAAAATGTATTTTAGTGGAATTCAGGTAGTTTCATCTAATTAATACACATCTGTTCATGAAACACAATAGCAAGGTCTGTTTCCAAGCAGCAGCACAGATGAGGAAAAACAAGGCAACAAATTCATCAACCTTTAGGTCATTCGTGCACAAAAGGTCTGTTCCTCTACATGTAGAAGGTGTCTGCCATGTTCACTTTGCCGTGAGACCCACAACCTTTACGCTGATGGAAGTATGGCAGTACATTTCTCTTGATCGGTCACCTTCAGATGCATTTGTAACAGTTGCCAACCCGGGATTGCAATCAGAGCCTTGAATCGATGAACTTTAATATGATCAGGAAGAGAAATTATTAGAGTGCATTAGTCATACATTGTAAAAAGCAGTTTGATAAGGCCATGAAGCACTGCATAGATGCCAAGAATTGTTAATGACACTCTCATTTACATTTTATCATCCCTCCGGCAGCTGAAAAACAGAGCAATTAGTTAATTTGTTTAAATAAACTCCTTAGTCTTTGCAATTAGCAAGTAGCAGATAATGGGGAATAATTAATCGGTTAGCGATTAATCGGGTCAGTAATCTCAGTTGTTAGATCTCGAGCTACTCTTCACATGATCTCACAGCGCTTTTTTGTGCTAATTATGAAAGACAGCTTGGCTTATAATACAGAGCATATTTTATGAGCAGGGCATTAATGAATTAGCTCAGTTTTGTTCACAATTAATGTCCAATCAAAAAGTGAATTACAGTTCTGTGTGAACATCCTGCTCTGAACGAAGTATCTAAACTGAACAAAAGTCTTAATTTCCTATGAGGGTGACACATAAAGGCTGTGTTCATTTGGATGATTCGGTACAGTGAAGTACATTTGTCTTTGCTGCCATTGAGGTTGAGAGGTCGGTATCTGTTTTACGTTCTGTATGTCAAGCAGGCCGAGCAACCTCAGAAATGTACATCGGAGACCCGTTTGATGGTACTTTGGCAGGGTTTTACAGGGTGCTGTAATTGAAAACAAGTCCAGACCAAAAGAAAGGGCTTTAAATGTCAATTCAAGGTCAAGTTTACAAACTCTTGTATGTGTTGATAACACAAGTGTATTACTGGCGGCTGATGCAGTACAATGGCTGCAGTAGTGCAGCTTACTGGAAGTGAAAACCATGTTTTCAAGAGCTGGAACAGTAGGGGAGAAGTTGGGTAAGATGTGTTAAATGTGTTGTTCCCTTTTTCTAGCAAACAGTGTGCAAATTTGTCAAGATTTCTACATTATTTTATAGGGCCCACCATGCAAAGCTGCACGTAAGAAATCTATTTAATGCAAGTGCAATTTATTTATTTATAAATGGAAGGTAAAATGTATTTTGTCAAAGCGGCTTATAAATATGGACCCCCTCCCCATTAGAATACTCGCATAACTAGTTTTATGTAATTTAATATAAAGGTAAGAACACAGTTTAAATGTGTATTTAAAAATATAAAAAAATATATATATATAAAACTTAGCAAGATTTAAAGAACATTTAAAAATATATATTTATTGAATTTTTTTTAGTGCAAAGCAATAAGAAACATTCACAGCAAGCACCAATAAATTATCCGTCATCTCCCTTCAAAATAAATAGTTATTATAAAATAAATAATCAAATAAGATAACAAATCACAAAAATAAATAAAAAGAAAATAAAGTAAGAGTAAATACAGAGACAATGAAAAGTAAATTGTAATATACCATTAAAAAATTACAAAAACATATACATCAAGTCAAGTGATCAAAAGTGTTACAGAAGGTTATTTGTTTGTTCTTTTGACCCATCTATTAATGAATTAAAGCATCAAGGTTTCAAAAGAAAAGAAAAAGAATAAAAAGCAGCACAAATGTTTTGAGCATTAATAATAAAAAAAATATTGAGCACCAAATCAGCATATTAGAATGATTTCTGAAAGATCATGTGGCACAAAACTGGAGTAATGGCTAATAGAAAATTCAGCTTTTGCATCACAGGGATAAAATATCAGACATGAATTACACACACACACACACACACACACACACACATTTAATTGATCCTTTCCTAGGGGATAGGAACTTGAATACAGTGTGACACAGCTTACCTAATTCTTCCCCACATTATGGTATGTGTAAGATGCCACAAGCTAAACTTGAAGAAACCACATATGGACACACTGCACTGTTAATTAAAAACACAAAGTGAAAGAAATAATCACATCTTGCGCAAATTCCTTCAACAGACTCAAATCTTTATTGCTGGTGATTTAAAACAATTTTTTTTTCCTAAAAATAAAAGACTGGCATTGTTTCTGGAGCTTATGATGCAGGCAGACGGGACACTTGCCCTCAGACCAAAGAAGACGTTGACCTAGAGGGAGGTCGGCAACGAACCCGCATGCTAAAGTGGCATGAAAGTTACAGCCCTCATGTGGGACAAACAGCAGAGAAGAGCTTCACACCAGGCAACACATGCAAAATTGACAAGAGGATGTGGGGAAAAAAGGGGTTGGACGAGGATGAATAAAACAAATCATGGTGCTTGACTGGAGGTGATTTGAAAAATTCTTTGTCTTCATTTACGCTTGAGAATAATATAACGTCCTGACAGGAGACCGGGCTAGTGAGGGGCTCCAGTCGCACGCAGGGGATAAAAAATTAATTAAAAGATGAGAGAAAGAAGAAAGGATGGATTGAAAATAAACACAGACTGCAATGCCAAACAGTAGGGTCGTGGTTTCATTGCGAACGCGGTGAGCCCACTGTAAAAAATGGATCATACCCTGCCTCAGAGAATTAAACTTAGTTTTTGGGAGTGTTTGTATTTCTAGAGAAACTTTGTCAGGGGAGATGAAAGCCACATCTGCTCCACTTCTTTCCAACTATACATATGTGTGAAAACTGTTGGTCTGGCAGGCTAGTATGGACAAGCAGACCCACAGTCATGATGAAAGACAATGGGCCCAGGCTTAAGCCTATTAACAGTTGGCAATGTGGGGCCTTTACCCAGGGCGCTGAGCGGCCCCCATGCCACACCTCGACCGCCTGTTAGATGAAGCCGCCGCTGGACCGCTGCTGCTCTCAACTGTGAGGTGATGCTTTCGTGAGCGGATTCATTTCCACCCTTCGCTAAGTGGACGGGAGTTTAACTGGAAACACATTACCTGTCATGGAAAAGTGTTTTCCCGTGCTGTGACACACCGCAGACGCGGTCAGACAGGCAGCGGGGTGTTTAGGGTGTACACTGTGGACATGTACACTGTGCTGATAGACCCTGGGTGCTTTCTTTCTGCCTGATAAGGCAGTTTACACTGAACTTGTGTGGGCTGAGCTGGATGCCGCTTGCGGTCTTACATTTGTTTGTGTGGTGCACTGATATTATACGACTATGTATATGAATGCATTGCAAGTTTAGAAATGGTAGATTAGAAGCACCAAATGTTGTTCACTGTTGAAGATATTCAGTCATGGAAAAAAAAAACGTAGCATTAGTATAGTTAGCATGGGTCATGTCTGTTAGAAATTTAACAGAAACAGTAGGCTAAAACTTTTCAAAAGTTGTAAAAAAAATGACTTTTTAAAGTTAGGGATGTGTGAAACTACATATTTGTAAAATTGAATTATTACTTGTTATTCTTTAACAGGTTGGAGCTGAATATAGGGATATCAAAACAACTGAAATTGAGGTATTTTTGACTTTACATGCTACATGCAAACGACATGGACGCAGTGGTCAAATATGGAAAAGCAGGGGTGTAAATTACTGTACTTCATTACTATACTTCTGTATTATACTATTTTTTATATTATAGTATTATATTACTATGTTTTTTTTATATTTCTATATTCCAGACCTGTACCTAGTCAGGAAATTGTAATGAAACGGTTTCTTTAGGAATTGTGTATCCAATTATCTTGATTTATCATTAAAATCTTGAGTTAACATTTTTTTTAATAGAGATTAATATATATTTAAAAAAAATATACACTTATTTTTTGTTACATACTTTGACTTCAAGTACAGTTACTCTCTTTTACACATGTAAATGCATACGTAGACCAATATTTAAAAATTGTACGCTGTTCGAAAGATATCAACAAATGCGCAAGCTAAATAACTATAACCTTTTACATTTATATTTATGCATTTAGCAGACACTTTTATCCAAAGCGACTTACAGTACATCCAGGTTATACATTTTTTGTCAGTATGTGTGTTCCCTGGGAATTGAACCCACAACCTTTGCACTGCTAACACAATGCTCTACCACTGAGCCACAGGAACACTTTTAGTGCACAAACATTCATAGTAAGTCTTTTTTTGTAGATAAACGTGCTGTATTTGTTACAAAGGACTGTGATTGTAAAACTTCAAGACTTGCATGCAAATTTGCATCTATTTATGTATTTTTTTTTAAAGCACCATGGCTAAAAATAGACTTCTATATAAACTAATTGATGCCAGTAATTGCTTATCCGGTTGTTGGATAACTAGTTGACCATTCTGGCAATCCTTGCCATCTTTGCATCCAAATTGACACCCTCCCACTTTATTTTCAGAATGAATGATAGCAGTTTTTGAGGCTGACTGTACTGTGAAACCACAGCGATATGACAAACTACTCGACAGTAGAAATCCGGATGTTATTTTACCAGCGGCCAGTGAGTCACTTCTTGCATGATGTATGAAGGTGTGAGGTTTTTTAAAAAGTCACAACACACTAGGGTGTTTTTTATTTTGAAGAGCATGTGGAGCTGTTCAGTATCAAATTGGCTAATGCATTACAATCCACATCGCTCACACTAATATAAATTGTTTGGAGGCACAGGCTGCCATCTGAAAAGACAGGAGAGCTATGAGGTCATTAACTCCGTCCTAACGGTAGGGAGCAATTTTAGGCAAAACCCACTCTCTGGCCCATCTTTAGAAACCAGACCATGATATACAGTTTTGTCAAAATGTTCACAAATTTGCCCTCTCTAACTGGAATTTCTCCATGACTTATTTGACCTAATGATCTAGAACATTGCAATTGCTCCACCCCAAAGGCAATTTCGGAGGCTCACTGGGCCGATTTAAATGGACTGTGGTTACTCTTCCACCCCCGTCAACACCTCCACCTCCCCAAACGGAGGCTGGTAAACTGCACCTTCCTGTGGTGGATTCTGGTCTTTCTCTCTTAGTAAACACATGAATGCACGAGGGTCTGTGGAGGCCACATCCAGGGCTGAGGTGGAAAAAGCTTGAAATGATGCTCAGAGCAACGCTGTGAAGGATGACTATGCGGAGTTCATTGAAATGACCGTGCGCCTTTCCGAGAGCCGAGGGCTCACTGACGGCCATGGTGAACTTGCGTGCATCAGAAGAACGGGTAGTCGTTGTGAGGAAGCAAGGGTCAGCCGCATAGTCTCTTAGCGCTGAAGCAATTTTATCATGAGTTTGATGGGCCTTACCCCTGATTCAAAGCCCTGAATTTAATGCAGAACCCCAAAAGTGCTTTGTTTGATTAGTTTAGTGTTACTTTTCTATGCTTTTTAAATGTTCAGCTTCTGTAAAGACATTTATTGAGGTAAATGTGGAATGTAACTGGGGAATCGTGTGCCAGTTTTTCAGAAGGGGCACCAATGGTCATCCTGGCTTACTTGGCTTACTAAGTGTGATTTGAAAACACTTTTGCACTGTTAGAAAAAAAAGTACAGAAAGCTGCCAATGTGGTGTTGCCACTTTAACATTAACACACCTTTGTACATTATTTACTCCTAAAGGGTGCATATCAGTACCTTAAAAGTACAAGTTAGTACCTAAAGTGTATGTATTAGTACTAAAATGGTACAAAGTCAATACAGAAATAATAAATATTTGTAGTTTAGTACATATTAGTAGTTTAGTAGCTCCAGTGACAGCTTTTGTACCTTTTTTTTTCTCAGGGTCTGGTTTAGTGGTACAGGTTTTGATTAGCGTGCAACGTGACATCAGTTCAAATCCCAACCTTTTTTTTTTTTTTTTTTTTTAATAAACCAAGCTAGATTGCATCTGAACTTGACAGCCAATGATCACTGTGCATTTTCACTGTATGGAAAAGATAAACTTTGACATTTTGACTGATGCATTTAGTGTTCCATAGGGGACAAAGTGACAGTGAGTGACAAGAGGTTGGATAAATGATGACAGAATACAGGTGCATCTCAATAAATTCGAATGTCGTGGAAAAGTTCATTTATTTTAGTAATTCAACTCAAATTGTGAAACTCGTGTATTAAATACACGGTTGGTGAGTTTTTGTTAAATGTGAGCCAAAATCATCACAATTAAAAGAACCAAAGACTTAAACTACTTCAGTCTGTGTGCATTGAATTTATTTAATACACAAGTTTCACAATTTGAGTTGAATTACTGAAATAAATGAACTTTTCCACGACATTCTAATTTATTGAGATGCACCTGTATACAGTTTTAAAGCAAATCATCTGCTGGAGGCAGATTTTTTTTTTTTTTTTTTTTTTCCATAGATCTTTTAAGATTGTGTTAGAAAAAAAGTCAAAATACAAATTGTACAGTACATTGCATTAGGAGAGAGAAACTCTTAGAATTACTATTAACTGTCAATTAGTAATATTGTAATAAAAAAATGACATGGTGGACAAATTAGATAATTTTTCAAATTCTGTAAATACCTTTTTTTCCCCTGCATATTCCCTACCACCCCTGAGTATTTATTTTCTTTTCTTTCATTTTTGTATTCTGAAATGCTATTTCTGTGACTACAGTGTTCAGATATCACAAAAAATTCTTGAAATTTTAGACCAGTGCTTGTATTGAACCTGTTCATTTCTTTTAGAGAAAAAGAGAAAGGGTTTATATATTCTGTTTAAAAGACCGGGTTTGATTTATCATGCAAACATTCTTTCAGAACCACTGTCCTTCACAATTATGCATTAGACATTTCCAGTGAACTAGTTAAATCTGAGCTTAGCATGGCAGCTTTCAAACGGAGCCATGGCATGTCATTATCTGTTAAAGGCTCATGTTTCAGATGTGTTTGCACTTCAGTGCAAGCGAATTGTTTACCCTGAAAGACTGCCTCCAGGTACATACATCCACACAAAGGTTGCATTATTTTTACAAAAGCCAAAGGTGAAAAGCCAGGTTAGTCTCATTCTAATTCGGTCTCTGAAATAATTAACGGGAACACTGCAGGCAAGTTCTTAAAAGAGCTCTTGCGTTGTTAATTTTATTTTCATTTATTAGCACGTTTTTCCTGGAGGTATTTACGCTAATGAGCTCTCCGCAAGCAGATGGGTGATCTTTATACAATCTGTCAGTATATTATTGATTTTTGGAATATAATTTTCAGGGAAGACAATGGCACACTCAGACTCTTCACAGAGGAACAAGGCGATCTGTCTGCCACCGCTACGTTTATTTGTAGCTCGGGCTGCTATTTTGCTAAACCCAGACTCCATTGTTTGTGGGAAGGCCATGTGTTGACTACACTAGAACGCCGGTGATAAATTTTCCTCTGCATAAAGCATTCAAAACGGGCTCTGTGCTGCAAGCAACTGTTTCAATTACGGCACTTCGGTTTGTAATGAAAGAGGGGGGAAAGCCACAATATGCTGCAAAATATAACTAAACTAAATTTCATTGAAAATATGCTTAATTCATAAATCACACTGGCATTTCTGTGATTCCCCTTCGAGTGAACCAGAGGGCCTCTCTTTTGCTTAAGTTCTCATTATGGTTTGTTGATTGTGCAGAATTGGAGAACTCCACAACAGTTACGGGAAAGAACCCTAATCGGTCAAACCCAGTTGGCAGTGATGATTGTCGAATCAAATTTGAGGCCAAGAGCCTCTGTTTTTCAGTAACCCATGATTTACACCTCCCAGTACAGACAGTACTAGAAAGGAAAAAAACATGGCTGCTTCCACGACTGTACAGAGAGTTTTTATTATTATTTGTTTTAGTTTTTATTTAATTTAATTATTGGAAGCTTTTTGAATGTACTTTATTAAATTATTACATTTTATTGTCTTGTTGTGCATGTATGCATTAATATATGTGTACATTTTGTTTATACATTTATAAACCACTTCAGTCCAGATTTAGTTGAATGGATCTTTAAATGTCTTCTAAATAACTTATTAATAGAGATATTATTTTAAAGGGATTTTAAAAATGTTTTTTAAATGGATTGTTTCCTAATAAATAAAATGGTCATCTGTGATCATTTACTCACATTCATTTCAGTCCAAATATTTATGCACAACAGAAAATATGACATTTTAATTATTTTTTTTGTCCATACAATATTGTTAATTCATTATATGGACAAAACATTTTTCAAGTGATAGTTTAATATAATTCAAAATATCATCTTTTGTGTTTTGAAGAAGAAACCGACGAAGTAATAACAGAATATATTTTTTTTATATATGGAAAATTTTTCAAATAAAATATCATTTTTAAGCTTTATATCCACTGCCAGTGCAGGTAATAAAGTCGACTTAATGGCGATACTGAGCATCCGTCTTACTCAAGTTTGTTTGAATGCTGGACATATAGTCTTAAAAAAACTGTTTATATAGTATAAAGTCAGAGCTTCAGTACGCCTGTGTTTTCAATGCCCTACGAGTCTCCTTTAACGGCTGCATCAATAAAGCTATTCCTGTTTTATTCCCTCCTTCTTTCTCTCATGGATTTGTAATGAACTCTTAGTCAGACAAAGGCAGTTGAAGACAGAGTCTCAGTGGTTCTGTGCTTTGACCCTGGATCTGTGACAGTGACAAAGGAAGATAGATTGCACTTAGACCGCATAGAGGTGACCTAAACAGCATTTAACACCAGCCTCCCAAGGTGTTCATAATGAAATAAGAAGGGACACCTTTTTCGGAGAAATTAAATTACATATGTGCTTTACATCTGAAACGGCAGGCTGGGAAGACTTTTGTGTGTGGGATCCATTCAGTCGCTCGTGATGTGCTGTCAGGGCTATTGACGGTGCCAAAGTTGATGAAGTCGGTTGTACGACGTCCTTGTGAAGAGCATGTTATTTCTACTTTCTTTTTACTAAAACAAAACATCTCTTTTGGTTCTATGTTGGAGTGCAAGACCCCTTGAGAGCAGAAAAACACACTTTTAACAAAAAACCTTCACGTTTTGATTAACTGATTGTTAACCAAGGCCTTTATCTACCATTGCTGAAGAGGCTCTCAAGGCAAAATGTTTACTGCTGGACTGCTATGTTTTTAAAATGAGGGATGTTTATCCGAATGGCTTGCTTAACACTGAGAGGCCATGATGGTTATTTTGTCTGTATGTGTGGCTTTCATTCACACAGGCCTCTATACAGTATATTCATAACTACAGTATCCTTGTAGTAAAGGGTCATCATCAACTAAGGATTTTTCAGACTCGATTAAGGGGTTTTCAGACTTTTCTCTGAGTTTAAATAAAAGGTTTGTAATTGCAAACAGTAAATAGGCTTGCTCTATACTGCAATAATATGTCAGCCACAGCAATTTTTAACTGTCAATTTACCTTTGAAATCACTTTGCCTGCATTCTGACCGGAACCAATTTGTCCATGGCTTTCTTACTATGATTTGTACATGAAAGTATACTTTCATCTTGTAATATAAACTTTAATACTATATTACAGAATTTGAGTTTGATCTTTGGTTCAATGTGTTTTCTTCTGTAGACGTTTAATACTTTTTTTCCCAGCAAAGATACAGTAAACTTTCTATACATCAAATAATCCTTGAAAATGTTTCACTGTTTTCACAAAAAATAAGCAGCACTGCTTCTGTCATTGATATTATTAAGAAATATTTCTTGAGCACCAAATAATATTAGCCTAATTAATAATAGACTGATTTCTAAAGGATCATGTGACACTGAAGACTGGAGTAATTAGTGGAGTAAGTAGTAAGGTTGCTGAAAATTAAGCTTTTCTATCAAGTGAATAAATTGTGTTATTATAATATCTTGAAATAGAAAAGTTTTTAAAATTGTAATTTTAGTTTTTACTGTATTTTTGTATTCTGTATTTTTGATCACATAAATGCAGCCTTGGTGAGCATATAAGGCTGCTTTCAAAACATAAAAGCTTCTAAACAGCAGTGGAAATGTTTTCCGTAACTTAAAGAAAATCTTTTTTATAAGTTTGATACTTTATTAATGGTTGAGCGTGACGAATAAAGTCTAGACTGAGGGTCAAGTTATTCAAGTTGGGACAAGCCAAAAGCACAATTTTCAAAAGGGAATATAGACATTTGATGTTTTTCCAAACTAGCTACTTTTTATGTTGTGTTAATTTTATGATATAAAATGGTTTATTGACCACATCTAGTAGTTTGGATGTCAAAAAAACAAGCATTTGTGTTTCAAGTAATGAGACCGATGGTACGATGTATGTGGCACTGGATATAGCACATATTTTGTAGGTGTTATGTCACATACTGTTCCTTTGCTTGTGTACGGCTAATTTTTTGTTTGACTAAAAGTGTCCTATTGTAGCTGGATGTCTCTCGGCGACACACACAATGCACCTGCCCGTGTCCTGTCAGCCAGAATAATGTATTCAACACAGCTTTTTAGCTAGGAGCAATGATTAGAGTAGAGATCCTTTCGTTATCAATCAGTGCAGATTTGAGGTTGTCTCCCACTGCTTCTCAAGGCCCCATGCCTGATGGTTTCATAATGATAATCTTATTTTACACATTTGCCAGAATATTCAGTTACATATCAAATTCAGCCATTCTCTCATCATTCCAGTGGCCCCAAGAAAATAGAATCATTTGTGCTTTCAGCAATTATTGATTGGCCCCGAGCTCAAAAAGTACTGCCCATTATAGTTATGCTATCCTGGTGTTAAATTGAGTTTTAAACATATACATAAATATCACTTTGCAGTCGTACACTGAAGCATTTGGTTGATCAAGAGCCTGGCTGTTGCCACCAGTTCCAATAACATGCTTTTAATTCACAGTTTGTTTCTGGCCCATTGTTTTTAGGGTGTTTTAGGGCTGATTCATACCCATCAGGCTTACTAGTAAAACACTGTGACACGTTTCCAACATGAAGTTGGAACTGCATTTCTAAAGCAAATGGAAATATCCAAATGTATACGTGCTTAAACATAATGATGAGAAAAACTGCTGTAATTTATAGAAGTCCACTTCTTCTCCTGCAAGAAGTGCATTACTCTGTGATTCACAAACAAGCTGGCTATGACTTTGAACGTGCTTTGAAAAATCAATAAGGCCTGATCACAGCTCGTTCTGTAAGTCCTCTTCATCACTTGTGTATAGCCAACCTTTGGCCTTGGGCTGTTGCATCTTGAATCGGGTTCCTTTTGCTCCTTTGCGTAGGTCTGAGTGTACAGACACAGCTAAATATAAATCAGGTCAGAACCGAACAACCGCGGCTCGTAAGTGGGAATCTGGTCACTTATGATCAGAAGAAACCTACACGGATGACGGGGGCCGCAGCGGAGCTGACGTCTCAGGTGGAAGCCTGGTTGAATGGTGGCGTGGTGCCCAGGGGAACGTGTCTCGTCTTGGACTACAGAGAAAGGGGGCAGAGCAGTGCCTGGGGCTGGTGTTCATCAACAGAGGGACCTCTTTGGACAGAGTGCAAAACACATCGGGCAGCACGATCCCTAGGCTAATAAATAATACGAGTTTTTAATAATGAATTAATAATTACTCTCCTGCTTTCATCCTTGTTGACTGAGATGGACAAATTAGCACAATCTTCACGGGCTCTTGTGCATCCAATGGTGTGGGGTGCCATAGGCAATTTTGGTTCCTTCAAGCCTGACTTGGCACCATAAGCCTGGCCTGGCACGTGGGTAGTATGACGAGGGACATGAAGGGTTTTTAGGAATTTCAGAAGGTCAGTCTTTTTTATGGGTTGCCTTTGCTTATGGGATAAAACCACTTAAAATGTATCTGTCTGTCTGTCTATGTTTTTCTCATTTGTCTATTTATTTGTACTACATTAGTATATTTAGTATATGTATATTTACTAACAAGAACAAAAATAGTTGGTAATAAATATACTGACAAATATACTTCTATATAATGATTATAATTAATTCTACTACTACTACTAATTATAATGGTAATATAATTAATTATTTATTATAATAACATAATACAAATTCAAATGCAATTATATTATGTCAGATTAATAATAATAATAATAATAATATTATTTATTGATGTTTGTTCTTTTGCAATTCAGTTAGTGATCATTTTAAATATTTTTTTTATTTCAGCTAAAACAACAAAAACTATTATTGTTGTTGCTGTTGTAAATTAGGACGAGTTTCTCTGAATAGATTTACAAAAATAATAAAAATATTACTGTAATATTTATAATAAATGAGGATCTAAAAAAAGGAAACTCCAAAACGGGGTGGAAACTCCAAAATAGGGCATGGCTTCCTCCCATTGACAGACAGGCACATGACAAGCATGTACAATGTTTTTCTCCCAAACAAATTCAGCGCAAACTCCGCCCCACAGATGATTCTAAAGATTTTATTGGTTGTGTCAGTCACAGTGTTAATTTCCTACAATATGCTACAAAAATGCTGACCCCTAAACTTACCCCACACCTGACCCTAACCTTAACCAGTGAATTTTGCTGCACGGCAGGATTTGCGCTGAATAGCGTGGTAAAAAAAGTTGCAGTTCAGGAGATAAGCAGTTAATACGATTATGCGATACGAGATCGCCGAGCTGGCCGTTCCGTAAATCCCCAGCCGGACCTCACCAGACAATGGCACCTTTTTAGTTGCACCCAGCGTCACTATCCCATCCTACCCTGCGACTTTCGAGCCCCGGGACGCCCCCGTTGCTTAAAACAAAGCGATAGAGTAAAATCTTTCCCCTGCGCTGGGACGGTTCGCGGGAGAGCTCGTGGGTGACTCTCCTTTATATAATTAAGCAGAGGTTCAAACTCTGGTCCGAACACCACTGGCCACGAGCTTTGGGCTCTGCTCTCACAGAGAATATTGATTTATATATCATATTTTATATTAGATCAACTAGAATCAATGTTTATTTATAAAGTTTTATTTTGAAATGTAAGTCAATAACAATTGGCTGAAGCCAGAGCCAATGGTGAAAGTCTTTGCGCGAATAGACCCTGCCCCATTTTGGAGGTTCTGCCCACTTTTGAAGGTCACGCCCCATTTTGAGATCTCCGGTCTGCAGTTATACCTACTTGGAAAAATGTCTTAAATGTACTACCCGGACCCGACGCCGACCCGACCATTATTCGAAAGTTGGACCTGAACCAAGTCAACTTCGACTGTTAAGTTTACCCTTTTGAACTACAATAACAATAGGCCTACTTTTTGTTGGTTGTAATTTTGTTGACTCAAAAAATGCACCGAATTAGAAGTTTGTTACACTATACTGCGTGCGTGTTCAATAACAGGTTGAACAGCTCTTCAGTTTTGTTTCAGCTTTTTTCACATCACTTATGAAGAAATCCATGATCACCGTCCGCTTGCAGTACTAACATTAACTCCGCCCGCGCTCCGTTTCTGGCGGCATGCTGACTGACATTGATCTCTGGTGGGTGCGGTGTTCTCCTATCCACTCCGGTATTACACACAATGATAAAAATTGATGAGGGTCTCGGGTCCTCCGTGAAGACCTCTAGCTTGTAATGCCATTTATATTAAGCTGAGATATGTGAAGATATTTTAGTATTTGAAAATATACACATTTAGGCTATGAACTTTGGAGCTATTCTATGTATGTATGCTTTTCTAATGTCTAAAACATTAATATAATAAGCTATTTTCAAGCAAACAATTTTCAGGCAATGTTTACTGTGTAATTTTGTGGTCTAATTTCATTCTTCCCTGTAGAATTGGCCCATAGCGGTATAATTCTCTGTAAACATTCCATGTCCTTTGTCTGTGCAAAGTACTAATATGAGTGGGACACTGGAATTTAAGCATGTGCAGGCGAAGGCAAGATGAGACAGTGTGGCAGTATAAAGGTTACTGCCATGTTTAGTTGTTGACTAGGAGATCTGGAATGCCACTGTCTTAATGAACTCTCCAGAGAGCCCGACTCCAAGCCAGCAGGTTGAGTCCGTGCTGGGAGAAAGACTGAAATTAGTTATTTCTCCAAATAACCTCTGATGAAAGCTTGCCTCTGACTGCCTTCCTTGTCACTTCTCAAGACAATACACCAATTAGATAAAGCTGCATTCTGGGCCAGATCTTCCCTTGGTGTTAGGGAGAGTGGAGAAAGAAAGAGAAACATTTTAGAATGGAGAGATGGATTTCACTTAAATGCTATTTTGCACATTTAAAAAAATACTGATGAATGATGAATAAGATTTTCCGCCGTTTTGTCTGTTTAAGAATCCCTAGTTTATAAACCCCTAATTATAAAAACTATCATATTATATAAATATATATTTTAGTTATATTTATTTGTTAGAAGTGATGAAAAAATTAGAAAATTACGGAAGTCCATTTCTGCCATGCGGGATAAAAAAATTGAAAAGGTAATAATAATTTATCAGACTTTTTGCCTTTTTTTTGCAAATATTTTTTTTTTTTTTTAGAATCACAAGATATAGGCTAAACTCAGAATTATGAGGAAAAGACAGAGTTGTAAAATAGTCACATTTATCTTTATTATTCTGTGACTGAAACAGGCTTCCATAGAAAACAGAGCTGAAGAGAGATGCGATAATAAAAATTATAATTTAATGAGAGAAAAAGTTATATTGTTCATTTAACCAGGCGATCAGATCGCAATTTTACATTGTTTAGTCTATTTTTTTTATACATTTCAGGAGCAGAATAAAAATTTAAATCTGAAGAAAATTCCAAGGAAAAAATGTGGTTCTTGTCACATTAGAAATACCAAGCGTTATGATATTTTGCTGACTATTAAGAATAGAGAATGATGGAAAATGTTCCCTTCAAGGTCACTATCGTCAAAATGACAGATGCTTATCTGTATAGCAGCCTCTTATTTCACAATTTTCTGTTTTGATCAGTTTCACCTTCTATGTAATGAATGCAAAGAATTCATCTGTTGAAAAGACCTCAAATATGAAAGGAATGTAATTTCATCTGCGTATGAAACACACTTCAATTAGCTCCAGCGCTATAAAGTGCTTCTACACTCTTTTGTGCATTGGCATTACTAAAGGATCAGCGAATCGGCAGCCAAATGTCATTTTTAAAAATGTTACGTGACATTTCTAACCCAATCTTAGTGCTCATCAAGGCTGTGTTTAACCTTAAGGCTGCGTGAGATGTCTCTTGATGGGAGTGTACCGTAAGTAATCAAGCATATTTATTCGCCTTGTTTACCCTTGGGACAGGAGGAGAACAAAGGTGAGGGGCCCAGTTGAAATAGAAGCCCTGAACCCAATCTACACAGGGCCAAGGAACCATGGCATTAGCCTGGCCTCTCCAACCCCCAATATTAATGACACCGAGGCAGTTTACATATTAATGAATCAATGTAGTTTTTAATATGCTGTGCAGTAAATCAAGCAGGCTTTTATCTCACTTGTATTGCACTTTGAAATATGGAACGGTTTGAAGAAGCCTTATCATGTGGGTAGAATCAACTACGAGTTCTTCATTAGAGGCAAGGTTTTTTTATGGTGTAGGAAAATCCTTTTAATTCGCACACAAACAAAAACCGCGGAGCCGTTCTGATCCCGATCATGTATAGCGTCTTCGCAAGTGCTGCTTTTTTTAATCACACAGATTCTGTCTTGATGGGTACAATAATTAGAAAAATTCCCTTCGGCTTCCGTGTGACTCGCCCTCGGCAAAATTAGCTTTAATTAAAACAAAGAAGAGACGTCCAACAGGGAAATAAATCAAGGTTTGTGGGAGGATTTGAACCCCTTCTCTCTTTGAAGGATAGTGTAATGGTGGAAAAGTTCTTATAGGATTTAAAAGGTAAATTGGTCTTGAGGCCAGGCGTCAGCTGCTGGGATCAAACCGTATATATTTCCTCATTACGCTGATTGAGAGATTATCCCCTGCTGTGTCCAGGAGAACGCTAATAGAAGCGAGCGCAGCGCCTCCGCTAAAGTGTGTCGGTACTGGTTTGGTGTATCGTTAGTGCCACTATTACTGTTATTCATATTTAGGGTTAGGGTTTGTTTGAAAAATTCTACTTTGCTGTGTAACTTGTCATGCTACAGAGCAGTGGTTCCCAACCTTTTTTTCATGGCCCCCCCTGTACACATAGGTAATCTGAGCCACCCCCCCCCCGCATTATATTTATACACGCCCATATGTATGTATGTATGCAAGCAATAATAATGTTCATTTCTTTGTCTCTTAGAAATGCACAGTAGTAGTTTGAGTTAGGATGCAGATGTAAATTGATGTTCATTATAAAAATAAGTAACACCTGTAAGAATTTTAACAACCTCCTTTTTTATATGGTGAATTTTCTGACTGAATTTGATTACAATTAACCATTTTTAACCATAGTAGCATACATTTATATCATGATAAATAGTTAAAACCACACATAAAGCACCTCAATACTGTTGTAAAAATGCAACTATATGGTTTCTAGGTAGCCTATTTATATGAAAAACAGTAGTCTAAATACATTTATTATAAATGCACAAATGCTAGCCAATAGCTTAATCACAAATATACTGTAATTACATTCCATTACTACTTTAATACATTTAATACACATCTACATTAATATAATACATTTTATATAAGCACCCCCAGGGCTCTAGACTAACTTTTTGCACTGGTTACACTGGTGCGCCATAGAAAATGGTTTCTATTCTGTCTAATGGTCTCTCTGTGCTCATACTGTATTTTACTGCAGCCAAATTCTCAATAAAACCGTTTTACTTTATATATTTTACTGTTTCTTTTGTCAGTAAATGGGATAAATATGAAATAGTGACTGAAACACAGCCCTTTAAGAATACATAACCAGCTCTCCCTTCCAAGAAGCTAGTCTGCACAAAAATCCTAATTTATAATTTTATTGAGCCGTTGTCTGATGAAAACAAATAACACACACAAGACAAGACAAATCCTGTGCTGTGATTTCGGCTATATTTGCATGTAAACTTAGAGAAGCAATAATATCTATTTTAACTGAACGGGGCTGCTCCTCTCAGACGCTCACTGAACAGAGCAGATGCAGAGAAAGAGCTGCGTGCGCGCTGATCTCGCGCCGTTGCGGCAGTACTAACGATCACAGAGACTCGCTAAAGTTTGTTCAAGAAGTCGCTGGATTTGTCACTAGTCGCTTTTTTTTGAAAAAGTCACTGGGGGGTCTACAAAGTCGCTAAGTTGGCAACACTGCGCGCATCTCTACTACTCACCTCGCTCTCCGTCTGACTGCAGCAGCACACGCATTTCCAAACCTACACACACGTACAGGAATATCTGGACCACGGCCAATCAGAGGGGGGGTCCGCCCTTCACTATCTCTGATTGGTTTAGACCACGATATGGGCCTAATGTGTGTCTGTTGTTGAACCACAGGGAGACTTTCAGAGTCGCAGAGACTTTTTTTCTTTTCTCGAACGGCTGGTCGCACTGGTGTGACCTCAGATTTTTTTTAGTCGCACCGTTGAGAAATTAGAGCCCTGACCCCACATTTCAGTCGCACTCTAGAGCCCTGACCCCACATTTCTGCCACTATACCATGGTAGTTATTGTTACTACAGTAAATCCATGGTAAACAATGGTGATTTGTAGATTGAAAAGCTGACTGTATCGTTGCACACAGTGTTTTTCTGCTGTTTGTCAGCACTGTTTTATCCAGATTTAAACTGGTTTATATCAGTTGACTGATATTGACTGATACTAGTTTATACCAGTCATTTGTGTTCTTCGCTGAATTCAAGCGCGTCTCACTCGATCTCACAGTGCTGTTTAGTGGTTGCGTGATCGGTGAGTAAACACATCTGCTCTAGTCAGCTCGCTCTGCGATGCGCCGCTGTTTGAACCGAGCGGATATGGTCCGTGTGGTGCGGTTCAAATGAATAGCGCTGTTTTGTTCCGCTTTTGCCGCATAGACATTAAATTGAATGTTTATTTTATCAAGGGAAATTAAATCACTATAATTATAGTTATCGTTTTATCGCCCAGCCCTACCTCAAAGTATATCTGCTCCCGTGCCACTGCTACAGAGAATGATGAGCTAATAATTGTCACATGTTTGATTTTTAATCCAGTGAATAGTAAAATTGACGTGTTGAAGCTATGTTTGGGGTCCAAATGACATGGGAATTGGGGTCAGCTATTTTGACTTGGGCCAGTATGCATCCACCCTAGCAACCACACAGCAACATGCTTAAAAACATTCTAGCCAACTGCATTACAATATCCTGGCTTTATTAAATGTGTTCTGCCATGAATCATGTGACTGATATGTGGATCAGAAGAGAAAAACTTGGGGTTTATGATACCATGTTTTTTTATTCTGTACCAAGTGTCAGTGCTAATAGCAAAATTGCAATGATATCGATACCAATTACCAATTTAAACTCATAAATTGCTAGTAAATTTCACAATTAAAAAACAGCACATAAGGCATTGAATTAAACATAACATTTTAATATTTGTTAACCATGTATTAAATGGAAGATTTTTGTGTTTTTTTGGTGGTCAAATGGGTAATAGCCATTAATAGCTATTTAATATTATCTTTGAAAGCCATAATTTAACATTTTAATAGGCCTAACATTTTTGTTGGTCATATATTAACTATGATTATAGAATTGGATTGATACAATTAAAAACTTCTAATTAACTGATGTCATACAAATCTTATTAAAAATATCATATTTAGTTTTGCTATTAGTGTGAAATACCTGATAATGCAGTATATTTGCTCTGCTCATGTATGCTGTGTGAATACACGCTGTGATTGGACGATTTTTGTGACTGGTTGCTTACGTCTTTCAGCATTTCTGCAAGTTCAGACAAGTGGAAGGAAAAATAGTTCCTGTCTGACCTAACTATTTGGTAAAAAGGATCATTTTCTGGCCACAGTTGTGATAGACAGTCATTTTCATTCTAAATAATACAGTCACCAGAATTTTATTTTATTAAGTTGTCATATTTAAGGATGTAAGTATCAATATTTCAAGATCAATCTTTCCATTGCTAGAAAAAATGTCCTCTTTTCTCCCCTCCTTAATTTCTCCCTTATCTTCTCTTCTTTAATCTCTCAGAGTCTTTGTAGCTTTGCATGTTCCTCGATCATTGTTTATCCAAATGCTTCATTGTATGGGCTGTGTTTTATCAAGCCCTAAATAATAAACGTTATCTGCTCATATAGGTATGCAGACTGCTGTCTGAAGGCGACGTTTCGTCTGCCATTTCACAGAGCCGTTTCTCCTTCTGACCTACAGCAGCCATTTCCTACGCTGACTGCCTCCTGTAATTGAAGGTACTTGTGGTGATTTCACACAATCAGAGTCTCACATTCAATGGGATGAAAGTGATTCAAAGATGGGAGACCCATTTGAAAAGCTTCATAGGAAATCGTCAATTATCTATACAATAGGTTACTAATACCTGCCCTCCTCCTTGTGCGCTGCCTATTTCCACATTATAGATTTATGGCATATTTTCAATCTATAGGAGCTGTATCTGCAATGATCTGACTGAAGCCCTCATCTTTTAAATATTTTGTAATAAAACTATAGAAAATGTCTTCTGATGGGCTGATTCTCATCCTGGACTCTCTGGGCTCTGATAGCGTGAATGGTAGATAACCTCTGCTGCTGTGATATCGATAATACGCCACCATCTACCCGGAAATAAATTTAGAGATAGCTGGAGAGAAGAGAGTGTGGACATTACTGCACAGATAGAACTTTAAAGCCATAGGAAAATGCCCAATTTAGAGCCAATTAAAAATGTATTGTTTTGTTCTTGCTAACATGTATTTACATTTATGCATTTAGCAGACGCTTTTATCCAAAGCAACTTACAATTGCATTCAGGATTATACATTTTCATTAGTATGTGTGTTCCCTGGGAATCGAACCCACAACCTTTTGCGCTGCTGACGCAATGCTCTACCACTGAGCCACACAGGAACATATTTAATAGGGTTTGTGACTTTTGGTTGACACATTGCATTTAAACTTAAAGATAGTTCACCCCAAAATAAAAATTATTTCTTCATTACAAACCTGTGTGACTGACTTTCTTCTGTGTAACACAAAATTGAGATATATCCATGCAATGAAAGTCAGCGGGGTCCAATATAGTGTTTTTGGACCCCATTCAATTCTGAATGTTCCACAGAATAAAAAAGTCAGACATACAGAGTAAATGATGAGAGAATTTATTTGTGGGTGAACTATAATATGACATAATGTCGCAGTAATTTCAGAATCTGGGTTGTTTCTTCAGCACAGCAGTTAGATTAAGAACAAATACAGATTTTATGCTCCGATTTTTCGCCCCCAGTAATTTCATATATGCTTCCACTAGACTTTAAGAATAGATCTCAATGTTGAATATGTCCTCAGATTTGCCAAAATACCAAAGTATGTAATCAAAAGTCAAAGATTTTGAAATTAACCCATGCTTTTTTGTCATTTATTGCAAAACTGAATTATCCAGGCAATGCGACAGTTTTTTTTTCTTTATTACAATCATGGTTAGGCATAAGCATTGCGCTTTGTGATTTGGTTTAGGATCTTAGAACATATAGTATGTAAATTCTTAAGATTCTTATTAATGATATAATATTATGGCATCTCATGTAACCTGGTAGAGCCATGAAAAGAATTTCAGGAGAAACATCTGCAACAAAGTTCATGCTTAAACGAAACATAACTGGGATCTCCATTAAGTCTCGTGAGCTATGAAAGAGCAACGTCTGAGCAATAAAAGTTTCCTCTGGGGGATCCATTAATTGCTTCATTTGCACATAACACATAAGAAGTGGAAGAGGAGGGGGTTTTAGGAGCTTTAGGATATAATTCACGACAGAGTTATTTTGATGTATCTGCTCTGATGCTGCCGGAGCTCTGGATTCTGCTTTGGGAAGCTCTGGGATCATGGGCAGGAGTTTTTGAAGTGTAAACACCTTTTTGAAATCCTGTTATTGGCTGGCATTGGTTTCAACCCTTCAAAAACAACATCTTATTTAAACATATACCTTAACTCGCCATGCAACAAATAGGTCTATAAAATGCAGCTTTTATATTTAATCTCAAGATGTTGAATATAGTTTTCCTTTTTTGGTGAAAAGTCTCCCTTTTCATATGAAGGGTCTACTGGGAAATTAAGTGTTATAATGAAAAGCTCTCTTCTTCTTGGATAATATTAGCACAGCGTAACACACTTTAAATTATTCACATCAAAAACTCATTGTTTGTTACTTGACAGCGGTGGAGAGGGATGACGGCAGAGTGATGAATTATACATCAGGCACAAAGTGTCTCTGAATGAATCATTGAAATGGGCTGTTTAAAATGTAACTGTGTACTTTGTTGCAGTATGTCCTGTTTGTTGTGAGGTGACGGAGTCTTTGTATCACCTCACTCTGATGTGATGTTATTCACAGCTAAGTAGGCGACCTCGCATGCTAAAGAACATCATCACACCTCAGAATACAGCAAGAGACTGTAGAAGCAGGAAGAGGAATGTGGAATGAGCTTGCTGTGTGTTAGTGTTACATCATTGATTTAACAGAAGCTTTCATCATTACTGGTGCATTATCATGAGAACTGCTGGTACAATAACATCATATACTAAAACGAGTTGGGTCATTCCTGTAATGCAGTTTTGTGCTCTCTAACTACATAAGCGTGTTAAATTTTGTTTATTTTTTATAGAACTCAAGTTAGATTTTACAGTGTAAGATTTTTTGAAATATTAACTGGATACCTGGATATTAACAGGATAGAACTACAGTTAGTAATTTCTCAGTTATAGGTTAATAGTTTTCTTTTGGGGGACAAAATCACATTAGTTTGTGATTTCCATATTTCTTGGTTGTTTTAAGCCATTTATGAAGGGCATTTATGTCATATGCGTTTGTTGTTGTTGTTATTATTAAAAAAAATCAACCCCCCCAAATTTTTTTTATATATATATATTTTTTTGTATATTGAAAATGAGAAAAATTGTCTTTCAAAATGTTGTCATATTTTATGTAATATTAAGCCATCTATGATGAGTATTTATGTAAAATGTATGCAGTAAATATTACAATGTGGTTTTTATTATTATTATTATTATTTGTATAACTTTTTGTAGAGTTTATTATTTCATAGTTTAATCAGATGTCATTGTAGCCATTTTAATGTATATATTTTAATTTATAAAAGGATTTCTTCCAAAAAGATTGAATATTTCATGCAATATTAACCCATATATGATGAGTATATAAAAATGTACTGCATTTTAAGATTGACCCTGCAGTTTGATGGGTAGCTCTTGTAGTGGAGTGGCAGGAAGTGATGAAACGTCTCATGGCCTTGTTGATCACATGTCCTGCTCTGCAGGCCTGCGGCACTGATGTGGAAGATATAAGCATGAGGAGTTAACAGAGGTGCAATGAGAATACCTAATGAATGTTCCATTAGATCAGCTTAAAATATGTAGCATGCTTAAAACTTTATAAAGCAGGATGGTAATTACCGCTCACACTGTGCAGTTCCACACAAAGTCTCTTAATTAATTCATTGTGTTAAGTTGTTTTATGTTAATCTCTGATTGTGAAATTACCACCAAGTGTATCACTTTAACTAAATGGGAAAAATGAAAAATGCATTAAAAAACACATGCGGTTACTGCAGGGTGATTAAGTTTGGGGGCGATGATTCACTAAATATTTAACAGCTTTGCCTGGTACAAAGTATATCATGAATTATAGATTAGGAGAATTAGAATATCAAGATGTAGAACACTGTTTAAAGAATTAACCTGCAATAGGGATGAGCAATTACCATTGTAATAAATGATTTTGCGAGCGAAGAAGGAGCCACCATTCTTTATTTTTAATTAATTTCTTCATATCACAAAGAGAGAGATTCTCTCCCCTCATTACTCTCTGCCACTTTTGGGACCCTTTGTTCCTGATAAATGGGAGTCCGTTTGTGGATAGGCTTGTCGTGCACAAACCTTTCCTCCTCCCACTAATGCTTATAGTACCTCTAATGTGTTTTATTTTAAACTTATATCATATCACAAACATAATTTATGAAATACGTTATTAATGGCTTCTAGCCTTGTGGTGTGCATGTCATATTCTTGTTGGGCGAATGCTACGGCCTCGCCTTTGTGGTCCGTAATGGGGGCTGTATTTAAATGAAGGTCATTCCCCTGTGGCGAGGAAGGGATAGGGGGAGCTTCTTAAACAAACGGTCTGTCCAGAAGACCCTTGCTCAGAGGATAATGGTCTGGCCCTGCTTGGGATGCGAACAGAGCGAGTTAATTGGCTTTCCATAGATGCAGGTTGAGTCTGACCCAGACGGCTCTTTTGTAATAGACCCCGCCCCTCTCTCACCTCTACACCCCTGCCCCCTGCTCGAGTGCTGCACTACTACCGTATACCACCAGCCATATCTGACCTGAGTCCACCATCTGGGCCTGTTTAAATGGAGATAATGTTTAACTAGAAAGTGTTGTTTCAGACAGGGCACTATAAGAGTGAAAAGGAGGGAGTGGCCTGTATCATCTATAATAAGACCGAGACATTTAGATACATATTTACCATGCTAAATATGTGGTGAATGTAGAAAATGAGGATCATTTGTTGCCCTTGGTAGGACAAGGGGGAAAATATGTTTAATAGTTTAATATTTATGTTTTAAAAGCCTTACTCATTTGTTTGGCATAATAAGGACATTTGTAATTTAACTAGCTAATGATGGATTGGATATGGATTGGAAATAAATAACTACTTTGATGGTTTCATCATTTCCTTTGTCCTTAATGGCAGCTTTTTCACAGTTTTTGCAATTTATTGTTAAATTTTGAATGTAAACTAGATTTCAAATAATAAAATAGATTAATTTGGCAAATGATGTTTGACAGATTTTATAAGAGATAGAAGGATGGATGGATGGACAAACAGATAGATAGATGGATGGATGGATGGACAAAGAGATAAAAAAATATATAGATGGAAAAAGGTAGAGATGGTTGGATGGACAAATGGATGGATGGACAGCGATAGATAAAAAAATATGGATAAATGGATAGACAGACAGACAGACAGACAAAGATAGATAGATGGATGGATAGATAGATAGATAGATAGATAAATGTTAATATATCTTATATAAATTGATATTTCATTTGTATTTAATCTCTTAATTCAACAGTTTATTTAAGGGGGCACATGCATGGCACTTTTGCTCACTAAATCTGACATGAATACTTGTTTTACTGTTGGAGAGAAAACGAACAACTCTTTTGGTTGCTAAATTAATCATCAGACCTTTATCGTGCTACTTTTAGGATGTTCTACTCGCTTTAAACACAGGTTTTACCTTCCGCCCCATGTCATGAAAAACAATAAGAGCACTGATATCAAACATCATCCTTCCAATTGTTTTGATTTCCCTGGAGAATATTGAGGTATACAGAAACACAACACGCAATAAATAAAGCATCATCGTTGCATAAAAAGGAAACAAAATAGCATGAAAGCCCTATGAATATGACACGAGACAGAAAGTCAACATTTGGATGAAGCTCATTTAAAATGTGTGTTGTTTGCTGATCCCTGTGTGTCAAGTACTGTGATATGGAGCTGTTTGGGTTTTATTTTGTAGTTTAATTATAAAACTGTCAGGAACATGTCTCGGAAACATCCGCTGTGTCTCGGGCATATGTTTCTAGGCCAAGTTCCATTATCTCCCATGGGTCATTATGATAGCACTCGTGTATTAGCAGCTAAGCACCTTAACGCAGTGTAAAGAGAAACAACACAGCCAATCCAGACCTTCACCTACGGACACATCCCTGAACGTCAGAGCAATTCGAGCAGTTCATCTGTAGATGCTTTAAAGATTCATGAGTAAGCAAATATGTATTCAGGGCTGTCACTCAAAAAGGCTAATGCATTATGGGTAAGGGCATAGCGTTGAACAGTACAGCAGATGTTTTGAATCCAGTATTATTAAATGAGCAAAAACACATAATTGGAAACAAGCCTACGTACATTACCAGTTAGACTGGAATCAATAAGATTTTTCAACGCTGTTGAAATAAGTCTCTTGTGCTCACCAAGGCTGTATTTATTTATTAAAAATACAGTAAAATAATAATGTTTGAAATATAATTATAATTCACAATCACCATTTTCTATTTTAATATGTTAAAATGGCAAAGCTGAATTTTCAGAAGCCATTTTTTCAGTCTTCAGTGTCACATGATCCTTCAAAAATCATTCTAATGCTGATTTAGTGCTCAGTTATTAATAATAGTTATTATTTTCAATGTTATTTTTTTTGCTGCCTAATATTTTTGTGGATGATTTTTTTCAAGGATGAATAGATATAGTTCAAAAGAACAGCATTTATTTGAAATGTCTTTTTGTAACATCATAAATGTCTTTCCTGTCACCTTTGACTGTCAATTTAATGAATTCTTGCTGACTATATGTATTCATTTATTTTTTCCATACTTACCCCAGACCTATATATGGAAGTGTATCACGGCTTCTACAAAAATATTAAGAAGCCTAAACTGTTTTGCAACTTTGATAATACTAATTGAGCACAAAATAAGCATATTAGAATGATTTCTGAAGGATCATGGGACTCTGACGACTGGAGCAGTGGCTGTTGCATCACAGGAATATATGACATTTTAAAATATATTAAAATGGAAAACTGTTCTTTTAAATTATGCTTATATTTTCACAATTTTACTTTTGAAAAATCTTTAAAAAATGTTTAATTATTCCAAACTTTTGACCAGTAGTAACATTCACACTCCCATTACAGTCACTATATCTCCTTTGTTATTTTTTCATGGAATTAATTTTTTAGTAGTGAATTATGAGTTGTCTTTCATTTTGATTAGCGGTATTTCAAAAGAATGTTTGTGCATTGTGCCTTACAGTGAATCAGTCCCTTCATGGTCTTGTGCAATACCACGTTCCATTTTTAATTGATGATTTATCTATACTTTATTTGATAGGTAGGTGCAAATGGCAGAGATGTTAGATCCTATTTTAGATGTGAAGTGTGAGCCTGGCAACCTCTCGTGGTCTCGTCCAACTGACCACCCTCCATGCTTTGTTTCTGTTTGACCTTTGGTCAAATGCCGTGCTTAAGCCCGCCAACCTTTTATGTGAAAGTGTCTATCATCACGTTCCCGGAAAACTGATTCCCTCCATCGGAAGTCCCCTGAAGGCTTATTAAACCCGCGAAGAAAGGAAATGAATAAATTCTCAATGTGTTTCTTAGTTGAATGATAATGTTGTGCGAATTGTATATTTCTTGAAAAGAAAAAAGAGAAGGATACTTGAATATCATTATATTTCAATGTGGAATCCTTTGACACCAATGAACATCTCCAGCTAAGGCAATCTCAGAGGCCACACCAGCGGGATGGAAAACACTGCCGTTTGATGTTTTCAATCATTCTCCAGCCTTTGTGTCTCTCAGCCAGTCCCTGCAGGTTGACTCTCTCTGAATAACATATTTTTCACTTTTTGAAAAAACTTCATTTGAAAGGAAAGCCTACTGTTGGGTCTCTGCATGTTTACTTTCATTAGCTTTGGTCCTCTCTCCCTACAGAGAGTCACATTGGACCTACCTCTGTTGCCAAAGGGGCGGAGCAGAGGAGAAGCCAAACGGTACCCTTTAACTGCAGTAAAGCCCTGGCGGGCAGGATCGTGTGATGTTCCGCCGCCTCGCGCCACACGATAGCGTTCGTAGATGGTGACTGGCTGGCCGACGGGATCATCCATGTTGCCTGGCAGGCAGATCCTTGCCTACAGCCAAAGAACATGCTCTCATTTATGAGCTAACGGCTAATCCTGGCACCCCCCGTAAACACTGCCGGCTATGTTGCGGCTTATAGACTCTGAGAGGCAAATAAAAAGGCAAAACAGAACAAGGGTAGCTGATATCCCTCTAACCTTTGACCTTCAGGGTGTCCCGTAGAGTATGATTGATTGCCGTCATATACGAACAAATGCAGCCTGACAGTTTTGGGACGATTACCCCCATTTTTTTTAGACTGCGGAAAAACGTATTACGTGTCTGAAGCTTTCACATCCAGATAGCATTAGAAATATAATGATGATTTGTGTGCAGTGCTGCAAAAGAAGCCCACTTATTGTACGTAAGTGTTATAATTGGAACTTTATTGCATTACCGGGCCTGCAGAGTGTAACTTCCTGCTATTTGTCTAATGCATCCTTAAGAATAGTAATCTAATAAAAATCATTAGTTTTTCCAGGGCTTTTAGACATGATTTAAAAGAAAGTCATTTGCAAAATGTGTCTAGCGTGAATTAATACCTTACCTTGTAAGAAAAAAATACGTGCACGAAAAAAAAAAACGCTATTGAACAATGCAATTTCATAACAAAGGACGTACATGCTTTCAAGATTGCCACAAGCTCGGATCATCTTTGATAAGTGGCTCCACTCAAACGCAAATGTGGTTTTGTTCAGCAACGCTGTTTTTCCTAATACTCAAAGCTTCTTTATTAGATTTATCATCGAGCCTCTATTCTTCACGTGCTTTGACGCATTCGACATGTGACCTCAGATGGATTCGTAAGGTTCATCCGCTGGTAGCTGAAAAATGTAAATGCTCGGCTTTCTTTTTCTTTTCACCAACAGAGCCCCAGTGGCCGGATGATCCTTCAGTTCTGGCTCAGAAGTGACAAGGTGGAGGAATGCCTGATTGTGGTGTGATCTGATGGCCGGTGACTTGTGTATGTGAAAGGGTCTCAGCTGCAGAAACGCACCCCCCTCAGCCTGTCCTCTCTCCTCAGGGAACGAATGGACCGTCTTGCGCTTACCATCCCTATGAAGAAATGAATAAAATAGAAATGAGACATTCAAGTGACAGCCCCAGCTTTAAATGATGCTGGCAAAAGCCATGAATTGTCAGTGGGTCTCTCTGCTCGCTTTGGTGATGAAATGAAATATGTATTGTCAGGGAAAAGGATGATTTTTTTCTTTTTTTTTTTGTATAATACGACTTGATGAGTGCCCATCTTGAATTTTGGGTACATGTTCCACATAGGGCTGAGCGATAAGCAATATCATATCGAGATTGCACTAACATTTATGTTGATAATGAGGAGCTCTGGATATTTTTGCTCAATGTAGATAAGCTAGTAATTCTGCATGTTCTGCATGCTACTGTGTAAACGAGTGGCATAGTTTCATCTGCTACACAAACATAAGCATGTGATGCTCACTGTTTTCAAAGTCTCAATACATGAGGAAAGTCTATATATGAGAGCTCAGTATAAGAAACAACATGAACTTCATCTCCAGATCTGTTCTGAGGGATCCCTTCACATGCTTCTCACTGTTTTAATTTGAGAAAAACTACCATCAAATACACATTGAAACTCAAAGACCAAGTTAAAGTTTTGTTTAACTTGAAGAAATGATGGCAGAAATATATTACTATTGTATACTAAAATGTACTTCTCAAAGTAACAACAACAATCATCATCATCATTGTTTTAAAGGAATATCATACAACCAAGATATTTAACATTTATATTTTGCTTTGTCAATACGCCCAGCCGTATTTACAGGGTTGCATGGCACATTCAAAGGTTCTGGTGGCGCTAGTCAATATAATGTAATTCAAGTAATGTCTGTTAATTCATATAAATCTTGTGTTGCGGGTGTTTGGCCTCACCTGCCAGAGGTGACCAATGGCTGCCCTCTGATCTACCTCTGTCAAGCTCCGTAATTGAGTGCTTCCTTAATTTATGAGGCAGCTTCCTCCATTAACAGCAAAATCTCAGGAATTAAAGAAGAATCAGACCTTCGCACACCCGTGCTGCGCTACGGATAAGGAACAAACCGTGATAAATGGCCGAGCACATCTGCAGCCTTGACTTTGAAAAATACTGTCTCTGAATTTCAGGTCAGACTCTGACAACAATTAGGAGGAGAAGAATAAATAGACAATGACCCTTCTTTTCTGCTGTATTTCGCTCTGCCGTAAGATGCAGGAGAACTTGATCTACCATTGACAGGATGTGCATATGCAAGGGAAAGCAGTCAGGGCCGCTCGTTGAGTGATCATATCATTAAACTGCTAATTTTGCAGTACGAGGCACAAGGGAGCTGTTTCTGGCATTAGCCTTGCTTCTCACTGTCTCTTCTGTACAGTAAATCTTGTGCTAAGCATAAAGCCCATTCTCTGCTACTAGTGACTATAGTATTTTAGTATATTTTTAAATGTCAAGATCAAATCAAAAGTGACTCTATTTACTTAATGCAGATTGGTCTGATTGTAAAAGATTAATCAGTGCTTGTTATTCCAAAGAACAAAAACTCTGAAACGTTTGTCATTTTATGATGAAGTTATCCAACAGCGAAACAGATATTTAGTATTTTCATTTTCTGTTGCTTTTCTGTATGTTTTTCTATGTAAACATGCACTAGATGGATGATTTTGACTGCTTCGCTCACATCTTTGCTGCTACTTGCCCATGATACAACGATCTAAAAACAGTGCTCAATAAATCTCAATAAGTCAGGGTAACGTCATATTTAATTTTTGACCAGAATGAAAATAAGTCTGTGAAGAATAGATGTTATTGCATAAAAATAGAACCATAAAATAGTTTTGAAAGTTGTGAAAATCATGTGATCTATGACCTTTATACAGTGCATGCCATTGTAAAGAATGTAAATCTATAACTCACAGCATAATTTTATCCATGTTAATTTTAATATAGTATATAATCTGACTAAGGTCTATTAAACGAAGTTCAACTTTAAAAGAACATGGTTTAAACTATTTTCTCTCTTTTATTTTTTTTTTTTTTTTACTCAAAAACATGTTCTGTGTGAATGGCTCACATTGAGCAGTGATTCACAAACAAATGACTCTTACGAACAGGTTCATTTTAGTGAATCAAAAACATACATCGTAACCAGTGTAGAATGATTCCTGAACGAATGGCTCAAGTGAGTCGTTTTTGAGTCGAATCAAACTATGTATTTTTATTTTCATGGAAACAGATTTGATGAAATTAATACATATTAAAGAAAGAAATGTAACCACATTTTTGTTTTTTTATTATTGTGTAAATAGACCTTTGTGCAAGAATGATTTTATATTTTTATATTATCAAAAACATTTTTATATATACATTGAAATCATCTCATCGTTTGACAATGGAATCAGCATGTTTACAACGTTTATTTAGTACTAGTACTGAAACAATTGTATTTGGTATGTAACACCCACTATTCAGTCAAGTTCCTTTTTCTCATTGATTCTTTTTTTTCTTCAGTTGGAAGTACATGCTGTATTTCCGTAATGTGGCAAAGGAATAGCAATTCACGTTAACTTGAGTTTTTTTCACATTTTATTATGTTAATTTTTTGATAAAACACGCATGCAATCACATATAGCAGCCCATAGATAAAGCAGTACATTTTCATGGTTATAGGTTATGAGGCCTATCTCTTTTTTTGATGAGAGCATATTGATTTGGGCATTTCTTGTGGGGTGCAACTTAATTCTCTCTCTCATTTCAGAAAATCCTCAAATTCACTGCTTACAGCAGCCTTTTAGCAGCCACAATCCTCTGCCTGAATAAATGACATGACTATAAGCTTCCCTAGATGCCATGGTGTAAATGTATTAGCTGCACTAAGAGACCTACTCCTAGTATAATTATGTTAGGAACCAATAAGACAGCTCTGAAATCAATATGCTAAGACAGACAGTGAACAGGGCATGGGCAGTGAACTGGGGATAGATTAGGCTCGCAGGTCCCTGGCTGAGCATCGCTAGCATTTAAGCTAAGTTAGACTTATCGTCTCGTGCAAGGAAATCATCTGGGCTTTTCCCTTACAATACTCGGGGCGCTGGATTAGGCCCCGTGAGCAATTATCTTCCTCTTTTCTAATTACACGATTTTGACCAGTTAAATCTTGCTCATTTTAATTTCCCTGATTTTTAACTCCCCCCTCCTTGTAATTCCAATCAATATGCAGTGTCAGTTCCCTGTAAGTAGTAAAATGTTCTGCTCCGGTAATTAATGCATGCTCTTCAATTACTTAAATTTAAGCCGCGATTCAAGTGCTGCCTCTCAAAAAATGAGCTAAAACTCATAGATGTGATAAAAACAGATATTTTAATCAGACGTGCTATGATTTTTTTTTTACCCTCGTATTTGGTTACGGGCGGTGAAATAAGTAGCGCGGTGTGTTTAAAAGGCTCTCTGTGTAAACAGAGACGGAGCTGTAATTTATATTCAACTAGAACTAAAATAAAAAGCAGTAGCCTGAGGAAACAAAAGCTGTCCTTTTCTGGTACAGTACATCTGCTCAAACCCAATCAAGCTTTCAAAGACATGGCAGTGAACAATAGCCCCCATCAGCTAGGAACAAAGTCACAGACATAAGTGGTCCGAATAAGTGTGCAATTTCTGCCCATATGACTGTCCTGACACAATTGCCCTAATTTTCTTCCTTTGAAATGACTGATAAAAGACTTTGGTAATTGCTATGGAGACAGCATTTCTTCTATCAAGGAAGGAGGGAGGGGGGTCGCAAGGAATATTGCCTCAGGGCTTAGGGACAGAGTGTCAGTTTCTGCACAGTCTTATATTAATACTTGTGTCCTCTTCAGCCCCACTTCCCAAAGATCGTATTAAGTGATTGTGATTCGCCCTGACGCCGTATCGGAAATCACTCAATCAAGCGAGCCTTGGACACGCCGGAAAATATACAAAAACATGCCATCTAATTTTCCTGCGGTCACGTGACTGGACAATGCCCTGACGTGTCGCTCTTACATGGCAAATGACTTGTGAATTAAAAGGGGGTCGACCCATCCGTGCGGCATGGTCGGAGGCGCTCATGAGGAGACGGCTCACCCTGATGCTAGCTTTCTGACCTTTGTCCAGTCAGCGCCTGACCTTGTCCCCTGAAATCAAACTTCATTTATCGGCCTGATCTCTGATTATCTGGATATTGCACCACTCGGTTTGCCTCGCCGGCAAGCAGACCGCTAATGGGGAGGCTGAAACCAGTGCAGAGCATCATGGGAGCATTGACATACAAACTAATTGCTGCCATGACCTCAGATTACATCTGTTTATTGAAAGCAAAGCCTTCCTCTCAATTATGTGCTTTCTGTAAAAACACAAACACTCTTATTATGAGTCATTTTGTACATCTTTTTCATTATTATTTTCTGGATTCAGACTCAAGCAATGCATTGCAAATGCATTACTCGATGTATTGTAGATATGTCTATATTATTTTATGACTACACACGTGTATGTGTATCTGTGTATGTATATGCTTGTGCGTGTGTTCTAATATATACTTATATAATTTTTTTGATAGATTTAAATAGAAAATATGTGCGGTTTGACTCTAAAATATATTTATCATGCAAACTTTTAAGATGGACAACAGATTTTTAGCAGCCTTGCTCAGAAAAGGTATGTTGATTTGTGGTCCATCAGTAAACTGTGTAAACCCAGTAACTGTGAATCAGAAAAAGACTTTCACACAAATTCATGAAATGGGACCTCTTCTGTCCTAAACTGTTTACCCCCCCCTTCCCTTGCAGGTGTTCACAAGCCTCCCTCCTCGGCCTCCTCAAACTGACAGGTCCTAAGGTGCTGACTTTAAGCACAGTCCAAGCCCAAAGCAAGTGAATAATACACAGTAATGAGTTAATCAATACGTATTATGGTTTGGTTGGTACTAAAGTGAGAACAGAACCCAGAGAGCACAGGAGCACCGAGCTGAAGGGTTGGGGAAAAAATCAACACTGCGTCTGATCCAGATAGCATCAACCCTCCCCCAGGGATTTCCCTATTCAAGAATCCAATTTACCGTGGCTGATTGACGCGGATTGGATCCCGGGGAATCGCATAACTCCTTTAAGGCCCTAATAAAAATCTAATGGATTTCTGCGCATCTTGGACTGATTTCTAAACTTTTAATAAACTACACTGGTCATCCGCAATTAGCATTCGCTGGCTTTGTGGGTAATGTGGTTTGGTTATCACTCATGGAGTCAGTGCAAGTGGAAGAGTGCTTTTTCCTGATTAAACCTACATGAAGACACAGTGTCCTTCTTAAGTGCACCTAAATGCTCTAGATGCACTTTGAAAAGCTCCAGTCCTTCCTCTCGAGCCACAACAGGCTGGTTCTAATTGCAGGGAGAGAAAAAATTACAGTATGCTTCAACATATACTAATTAGACCATACGAGATATAACAAAGAGGTTTGTCCATTGTCTGTTAATACACAGTCTGATGCATATTGCAGAAAACAAGTTTGAATCTGATTGGCTTTATGCTATGCTCTGTGTACCTGACAACAAAGAGAATATATATGTATATAATGCACTTATTTCTTTACTCATTCATATGGCATTGTTGTGTAATATGTTTTATATCAGACCTTATGCCGTTAGTCTTCAGTTTTTGTTTATTTGATATTACGGACATGTTGTCACATTACATGGGGTTAGTTGTCACAATGGGAGCCTGCCATTAATCAGACTATGGTTTTAGATAAAATGTAAGCAGTAAAAAAAAAAATTGAAGCGCACTCAAAAAATATTTAGGCCTAAATGTATGTATTTGAAGTGAATATACAATTTCCATCCATGTAAACAAAATTTCTGTTGTTTCACAGCTAGCCATAGATTTTAGCTGAATAAATGTAATTGTTCTCCCAAAGAAAAGATTTATGCTGATTCTAAGCAATTTCGATAAATGTGTTTGATAATGTTTAAATATAAAATCAAATAGATGCATCAAACTATGCCGTGATGCCACAAATCTTACCTGTTCGTAACAGTTTCATTTATGTATATCTGCGACCTACCCAATATAAGTGTGACAACATGGTCATGACATTTATAGAAAATTCTCTTGTTATAAGAACAGTTTTTGACTCAAAACCTCTATAGTTACTGAATTACAGTCTAAATTGTGACAACTAGCACATGTGACAAATAGCCCCGGTTTCCCCTATAAATAATTTTGCTGTTATTTTTGGCCTGCTTAGTCTATGTATGCTGAATTAATGTAACGTCAGATGGTATTTGGATTCTGTGCTGAGGCGATGTCTGCTGATCCCGCCATTGAAATAGTTTTTTGTTTATTCACTCCTGTTGTTTACCACATTGCAAAAAACGTATCTCGGATTCAAATTATAGTACATTTTACATTGATTCATGAGATACTTGCCCTTTGCATGGACGTTAGCACATTGTTTATTGTTTCTCGGTGTTCTGTGACAAGGAGGCAGGTAAAGATGGCATAGTGGGTTTTTTTTTGGTCTGATTTGAACCTGCTTCGAAAATAGCAGTAATCATTGTATTTATGGTGAAAGGCCTGCCATAGGGACATAAGAGAGGGAAGCACAGTCTGGGGTAGAGATGTAAAATAGGCTTCAACAAGTAATTTTATGTGCTACGTTTTAGCTTGTCATCATATTACCGGCTGCTGTAGTGGGAACGCTGGAGCTGGAAGAGTAGAATGCAGAGCCTATCATTCTGCACGCTGAGCTGGGGAGGCAATTGGGAGGGAACGCAGCGGGAAGCTTTGATGTAGATTGACAGATTAATCATTTCCAGCGTCCTGTGTTCCGTCCGACCTTGACAGCACCAGAGCCTCTCAGAAAAAAGACCCCAAAAGGAAGAGAGAGAGGCAAAAGGGTACAATAAATTCTGGTATTTTCATCCTATAATGTCCAGGAATTAAAAGCAATAGAATTCATGATAAGCCGTTCTCAGAAAGACTCTTTCCAATTACTCACTGGTCTTTTTTGGTATTTCGGCTTTCAGTCCGTATCTGTCGGAGGCGAGACGCGATTCGTATTTAATACGATGTGATGTTTTAAGGCGCAGTTTCCATTGTCAATGAACATTTTAATCTTTAAAAGTAGAGTATTTTTTCACCTTATGCATTCACTCAGATGTTTGGTTCTTCAAAGAGTTGACTTGAATCATTTATAGGTAAAAAATAACTCTTTGCCACCCTTGCCAATTTACAGGAGAATTTACCGGTAATAACATTTTCATCCTGGCAAAGAAACTGCATTACTTTGAAAAATATGGTAAACAATTTTTTTTAAGTTTTGGAAACATCAAAACATGATATGGTCTTTGTAAATTCTGTTTAATAATAATAATAATAATAATAATAACAAGAGAGTGAGAGATAGAATATGTGACCATATGTTATCATGTGCACTTATCTTATTTCTTAATTATTATTATTATTATTAATTGGGTTCACCTTTTACTAAACATATCTCTCTTCCCCTATATATATATATATATTCGCAAAAACAGATAACTCTGTTATTTATTTTCACATAAAAAATGTGTTATGTTATCATATTTTTGTTTTATTGTGTTATTTAGCTGTATTTTTTAACCTAATCAAAATAACCCAACTGCAGTTTGATTGAGATTAATTGGAATGCACAGTGAAAAAACATGATTTTTTAAAAATATACATGTGCACACTTTTAAAAAATATGTAGTAATAAAAATGATGCATTTATAAATATGATAAATATATATAAATAAATTCAAGTCATATATATATTATTTAATTGTATAATTTTTAGTTTTTGGTTGTTTTGCTTCTTTGCTGTGATGTGATCAAGCATTTTTATATTTACTTTTTTACTTTAACTTCAATACATTGTGTTATTGCATGTTGATCATGTAGTCATGAAGTGGTCACAGGAGATGCACGTAACTACCAGATCACCAATTTGTCTCGCCTGACCACTTGTGTTCAGGTTTACTTTATGTACTCACATTTAGCACTTGGCGAGTCATCAGTTTTTTTGGGGCTCTGTTTATGAGGCCCACACTGCATGTTAAAAGACTTTCCTTTAGCCACACAACAAGCTTTATTTTGCCGGGCTAGTGACCCCCTTTGCCCTTTTTTCTTACAGCAGGCCAACCTCTGGCACCATAACCTTTGACAGGTATTCAATAGCAATCTTTGAGATAACAAGCCAGGGGGCACTACGCTACAGGTTGGTGCTGGGCGGCTCTGGGTGAGGAAGATGTCATGTTTAGTTTGTGTTTAAGTAACCCCGTGCTCTCCTGTTGTGATAGATGGCTCTTTGGGATGTTGACACATGCCAATATTAATGGAAAGCAGATCAAGACCCTTCAATATGTTGGATATGTAAAGCTCCCGCTCAGGGCAAACTCATCAAGGTTATGGATTTTAGGGGAAGTGAGATGCTCATGCCCTCGATTGAGATTTCGTACGATTTAACACGGCCGATGTCAGACGTGTTGAGACGGATCTTTATGCGGGCCATTGATTGGGGGAAGTCAAACAGTATAGAGTCGTACACGAGTCCTTGTGAGCCTTGTGAATGTTATAATAGAGCAGCGACAGTTGAGGTAGAAATAAAGCCGGAGAAAGAACGAGCGCGAGAGAGGGAGAATGAAGCATAATTGACTATTGCATTTGTCCTGGCCCCGGGTCCTCGCTCTATCATTAAGAATCAGTGAATGTTAGTGTCATTATGCAAAAATCTGGCAGATGGTGGTGATCACTGCCTGGTGTGTTTGCCCAAACAAAGAGTCTATTAAAGCAGACTAAATCACTCACTCACTCACTCACTCACTCACTCACTCACACACACACACACACACACACACACACACACACACACACACACACACACACACACACACACACACACACACACACACACACACACACACACACACACACACACACACACACACACACACACACACAGAGCTGCCAGCAACAGCCATCACCCACTACTTCCTAGCTGTGATTCATAATCTATATTGATGCCTCAGAGACAGCAGGCTATTGATCTAGCTCTGTCTATAATCCTGTACCATATCCACAGCTTGTTAGACATCTGTGGGAATATAAACCGGGTTTTCCATGCAACTTAGAGAGCCTGGGCAAGGAAGAGGAAGAGCGGCACGGGCTGGTGTGAGAGACGCCCACCTCATCCGGTTCAACGCCTCTGCCATAGCTGAAATACTTATCCTCTGTCGAGTGTTTCAGTAAAATGGCATATCCTCCAAAACTCTTCATTCCCACTGAGGGAGAAGTTTCAGTTCAAAACTACTTCCAGAGATATATATCGCAGATTGACTGTGCTGAAACTGTAATGAGCGTGGTAATGGTGAAGAACTGTACAGTCTTACCGGCTCAGAGAGATGGACTTTCATACCTGTCATCATGAGGAATTATTCAAATGAACTGTGAATTTGCAAAAATCCTGTATGTGTACAATATGTGTGAGAAATGAGACAGTCCATCATGTATATAGTGCTTTATAGTGTATTGTTGCATATACAATCTCTCCTCAATCACCACCAGTGTGCAGCATTCACTTTGATGATGCGACGGCTGCCACAGGACAACGGTGCCAGTGCGCTCACCACACACCAGCTACAGGTGGAGAGGAGAGAGAGTCATAGAGACAATCAAGTGGATGGGGATTATTAGGAGGCCATGATTGACAAGGGCCAGTGCTGGGAGTTTGGCCAGGACACCGGGGTTACACCCTACTCTTTACGAGAAGTGCCATGGGATTTTTAATGACCACAGAGAGTCAGGACCTCGGTTTAACGTCTCATCCGAAAGACGGGATGTGTGTGTGTGTGTGTGTGTGTGTGTACATACACACAGTATATAAACTATAATATATATTTTCATTGCTTTACAGAGTTAAAATTATTTGAAATGCATAAGCATACATAAGTATTAAATTAAATCTTAATATCCACATATTGCCATACATTTATTATCATTGTATAATATTACCAATATATATTTGTTCATCAGATATTTGAGTTGTCAGTCAGGGCTGCAACTTCCTGTAGTGTCATGTAAGACTGTTCCTTTTTGACTATATTATGCCATCTTTTCTTCCATTGAAATATTGTACTCAAGAACATCCTTCCTCTTTGTGTGTGCTGTACTCATTAACTCAGTGAAGGGACCCTATTAGCAGTTGCTTTATCTGTGAAGGGTTTGTGCAATGAAAATGAAAGTATTTGTCTATGGTTTCATGCAGGGTAAAAGCAAACCCCTTGTTCTACTGTCAGACTGTAATTTCCTCAGTCCACTATACACTAAAGACAAATGATGAAACGGGTCGAACAAGGGTGCTTAACCAATCACATATAGAGCTCTGAGAGAAGAGTGACTACAATAGTGACCTTCATTAAGCGTACAAATAATTAGTTGACCTTAGCTAATAAGCATTTCCCAAAATAACACGGGCTGTAAAGTCTGAAGTGAAAAACAGCCTGACACACCACGTCATCACTGTAAACGACCGCTGGAGTGCTGAGATACGGCTTTTAAGGGTCTAAATTAAACTACTGAAAACCAAATATTCTTAAAGGAACCGTTCAGGCAAAAATGAAAAAAACTGTCCTATACTCTCATGTCATTCCCAGTGTTGTTGTTCTTACCTGAAACTACAACTATCAAAAATGGTTTTGGATAAATTAAATAAAGCTGATATTAAATAAAATATAAATATATTAGATGGAAACTTAAGGACCTAAAGTTGAAGTTTAAATGACGAAAACTGAAATTAAAATGTTTAATAGAAAAAAAAATAATAATAATTTAGAAAGTTTAGAATTAGAATTTAGAAATAATAAATTGAAAATATAAAAAAATAAGATATTTAATAATTTAGACCCCAAAGTTCTTTAAAATATCTTCTTTTGTGTTCTTCAGAAGAAAGAATTGCATAGAGTAAAAGTTTAGATGAGTGTTTATGACAGAATTTCATTTAGTTTTGAGTGAACTGACCCCTTTAATTTTTTGATGTATTTGAAATTGAAAAGAACTGAGACACAAGCTTGTTAACCAAGTTAGTTTGGATTCTATTTTAAGCATTTGTCTTTTTTTATTTTTCAAAAAGTAATTGGCCACACTTCACAAGACATTCATTCGTTTAATTATGCGTTTTTGGAACCGCAGTATGACATCAGGCATCGCCGTCATACTTGCGTCTCTAAATTCTTAGATGATCCTATGAAGGGTCCTTGAAAACTTGTGTGAGTGCATTGCCTTATTTCTCATAAGAGGAGTAATTGTCTCTGAGTTGGTTCTGTATTCATGGTTCTTAATTAACCAAATAGACCTTCCCTTCCTCTCTTCTCGAAAGATAATTTGATAGGAAAAGTGATCTGTTCTAGTTAGATCTGAAAACAATTATATGAAATTGCTGATTTTGGTCCACATTTGCTTGTTGCTACTTCTCTCCCATGCCGATCCAATCTAAGACCATCTGAGCAAATAAAATGATATTTACCTCATCTTCTGTTACAAGCTTTCAAAATTACATGGCTTCAGGAAAAATCAATACGAAATAGCAGCTTAGCTTCTGATATATACTTAGGGAGCATGCTAACTTTTCCTGCGTTTGTTCTCAGTCTCCCGACTTGGCCCCACCCTTGAAGAAAGGGAAAAGAGGATTTACACCATGAAAAGTCTTTCAATGACATGCCGAGGAGATGCTTATAAACTACCCACGCTCGCTCTCGTAAAGCGGGGCGCCTGTCCAAGCGGCTAACCTTTAGCATGGGAAGGCTGCACTACACGTCTCTCAAAGTTCAGGCAGAGGAAGGGCTGCCGACCCGATGGATGATTTGAAGACTCAAATACCACTTTCATTTATTATTTATCCCCGGCAGAATGAGGGGGAGGGATGGGATGCGCTGGGAGCATCATACCTGAGCCGGTAATGTAAAGAAATGGCCATTTCTGGGAGGATTGACCTCAGGGAATCAAATCCCGTTAAAGGCCTAGGAAAATTGCTTAATATCCAGGGCTTAAATAAGTTGTGGATCAAAACATTTGGCCATGATGAAGGGGAAGCAGGGTATTAGGTACCAAAAAAAAGCCATATTTTTTTCCCCAAACACTTATTTTTACGCTCAAAAAGTAATTGATAGGTTAGTGAGGAGTAAGTAGATGCTAGGTACGTAGAAGTTCAATGGCTGAATATCATATTTCAGAGAATCTGTTCAATTTCAAGGATATGAAATGTAAAAACCAGCCATTGTTTTGTTTCACATCGTACCTTCAGCCCACGGGCACCTCTGGGTGTCATAAGATGCAATTATCTTCTCTCTTTCCCTCTCTCTCTCTCTGTTGATGCTCTTGGGAAGGTAATGAACCTGTGTAATTGCTGCAGAGTGTAATGATGCATGTATGTATGAGCCATGGCTTTGTGTTCGCTGTTGAATTTTTATCAATAAGGGAGATTGGATTAATATTTCAAAGTTAATGTTTTTGTTCAAGACTTTGCACGAAAATAAACATGATTAAGTTTCACAGACGCTTGTGCAAAAATAACAGATCTTTTTAATTATACCCTTAATAGCTTTATAGATTTTTGAAAGATAAATTCTTATTGGCATTTTTGTAATTATAGGTCTTTATTGCTTTTATGAAAATAATGGTCAAGGCTCATTCACTCTTTGTTAAGTCCATGGGCAAGAAACATTTCTATGTGTCCTGAGCAAAAACAATTTCAGTGGAATGATTTATTCATTTAAAGATAGCACTCCCTATTACATGATTACTATTACATATACTGTATACACACAATTTAACACACACATCATATATATTTTACAGTATAGCATCTGTATAAATTTAATATATATTTTTAATAAATCACGCCTCAAACGAGAGGTAGTATTGTTTTTCTATAGTCAAAAATTGTGTTTTGTGGCATGATTTTTACATTTATTAATGTAATATTAACAAATACATTGAGACTGTGTGTGTGTGTGTATAGAGAGAGTTGGGTAGATTAATGATTACTGCTTCCAAATTGCATTAAAACAATTGTAGTTAGTAACATAATCCATTTTATTACTCATTTTCGGTATAATCAGACTACTTTTAGATTACCTAGATTAGATTGACCTAACTTGTTTATCACATTGATTTAAATAGGAAAATCTTTTACCTTATTGATACAAAAGTACTAATGGAAATAAAATATATTCCATTCATTATTAACAACATGAAATGCTTTGAACAGTACATTATGTCTAGGTTTCCCAAACTTGGCTTCATGAAGGAGCTGCTGGGGGTTTGTGAGATTAATGAAAAGCTAATAATTAATTCAATCATAAATATGTCAAATTAAAGTAATTTTAAAATCACATCAATCAAAATAAAACACTCATGAAATATTTGTTTACCTGCATGTCATGTGTAGGTTATTTTAGAAATTAACATTCAAACGATGAAAAAGAGGAATTAGGGAGAATTATTACATTTAGTGAATAATATGTCCATACTTTCTTCTGCGCTGGAAGCTTCTTTTGTCAAGTCATATTCCCTGTGCTTGTAAACATACTTGGCAATAAAGCTATTTCTGACTTCTGATATGTAATCAATAAAAAGTAACTGCAGTCTGATTACAAGTATTTTAAAATGTAATGTAATCTAATTGCAGTCTTAATTTTTGGAATCTGATTACGTAATCCAAATGACATGTAATCAGTTATTATATAAGACCACACAAACGACCATTTTTAAAGCATTCTATCAAGAAACAACACTATATTTCAGTTGATCCAACTTATTCTCAGCTATCAGAGAAAAGAAAAACAATTAAGCTTTGTATTGCTGAAATGAATTTATTTGAGAGTGATGCATTGATTTAGCCCTGAACTCCCTGATGAACTTGGTTTGGCATGGCTGTTCATGTATATGTGGTTTTCTAGCACGTTTCCAACCCTGCTGCTGCATTCAGCTAGAATCCCAATATAGACAATCACCGGGAAGTGTTTTAGACCATTATAAATAAATAAATGCAAATTCCATGCTCTCTAAGAGACCATCTACACTTTTAACTGCTGAGATCTGCAGTCATGAAATAGCAGGTCGGGCTTTCTTTATTTTTCTTTGCTAAATTGGTGAATCTAGTGGTCGGCCGGTACTTAAAACTACGTGGAACTTATAGTCTGTTCTTATTAGTCCACAGAAACCATTTATGCCTTCCCTTCCCTTCACACTAAAGGAAATGTTTTCCTCATAAAGAGCGCTGAGCACCTAGAACGAGCTGTATTTAATGCCCCCATGAGATGTTTCCTGTGTTTTCCCTCATTTAATCCAGAACCATCCTTCCTGAAAGCCACCAGCTTCTTAGTTTGTTGTCTTTTGTGTGCTCGGTGTATCCATGCGACCCAGTGCTCCACATGTATAGCTTATAATGTATATTGCAGCTCTGTGTTTTGGTCAAACGTGTCTGGCAGATGTTTGCTGACTTCCACCGAATCGTCCTGATTGCTCTGGCCTCCGGAGGGAAGTCTGTGCCATACAGTAGCGGCTACAGCCGGTGCGGTTCAATACGGGTCACGGGAAGGTTGAGGAACTGAAAGCCTGGCTTCAGTGTTGTTTAAATGCACGTTCTGCATTTTGCTTAACAAAAACACTATTTCTTAAAGAGATTTTCTTGAGCGGTGACATAAACGCATCACAGGCGGTAGCAGGATTTCTCTGTTACTGTCCAAAACTGGCTGGAATATGGAGGGAACTATTAAGACTATAGTGTAACTGCTTTAGAGGACAAATCCATCCAAACCACAGATTGTAATGAAAGAAATATGCTTGAAAACGTTCTATAAAAGAGACATACGGCTACACGTAAACCGCAGGACTGTGTGGTTTGTTATTATATTTCTCCCAAGAATTTAGAGTAGGAGGAGGGCAGTTTGAAAACACATGAAATGTAATTGTTCCTTTAGCCTGTGCAGCCCTGTTTCAGATTGGACTACTTGACTGACGCACATGTTCTTGTGTAACTTAGGTTCAAATTCAATTTAGGCCCGTTATAATCAGGAACATACAGGGAAATGTACCATGTGGGATAAGGGCAGGATTTCAATTGGAGCTTAAAGCTGAGTGTTTCATTTTGTGCCACTTGAGTAGGATGACCAGACAGCTCTTTTTTCACTGTACATTCAAAACTGTACAGAAACTTTTTCACTGTACAAAAACAGCCCACATGGTGAAAATAATACTTGTCAGGAAATACAAGTTCTATGTGGTGTTTGTTTTGACCAACAGAGGGCGCTGCTTGCTATTGCAGCTTGAAGTCGTCTTATTATTCGTCCTGCTCTACCGATAACTTGTTCGCACTACTTTTACAATTGAAACTGGACCAGATTGAATTGCCACAGGAGTATCAGCATTGTGTCATCTTTATCATTTTCAAAGTAAGACACATAATAGCAAATATAAACTCACTAATGTATCTAATATTTACATTCATGAATAAATTATTTACAAATTATAATTACATTTCATTGCTTCTCATAAGGGTGGACAGAGAAAGCATGCACAAGAATGTTGCACATTGTGTTGTTGTCTAACTTTTTTTAGCTTCTTGCGGCATGAGCCGTTAAAATGTATCTCAAGACATGTCTTCCATTCATTAACCAAATGAGTACATGAACGTCATGCAATTAACATTCATCAGCAAAGCACTCTGAGGTAGTTTATTGTTTCATACTGGTGACACTTTAAAATAACTTTAATAACATAAACAAGAAATTAATACTGTTTCTGTCAAGTTTGGTAAAATTCTTTAGTATTTTTAGTATTTTGTTTTTAGGCTTTACTTTAAGTTTTTATGCAGGCTTAATTTTGTCATTATCATTTTTATTTAATTTAGTGTTACTCAGAATAATTTATACTTTTATAGTCACTTAATTATTTCAAATTATTCGATATATATATATATATATTTAAGTTGACTTAAAAAATACTTGTTTCTAAGGATGCTCGGAGTATGTCTTTGTATGCATGTGTTTTTGTGACTTTTGGTTTATTCTAAATTTATCTTAATTTCATTCATAAATTGAAATATATTTTAGTGTGAACTAACTGATCAATCCTGATTTTTGTGTGAAAACATTTGTACACGTTTATTTGCATGGTTAGTGAGTGAGACCCACTGTTTTGAAAGTGTCACAGCGTTTAGACGTTTTGCGGAAATCAACCTGAAAATGGCTTACTTACAGTTGTCTCTGCAAATTAAGTCAGAAAGGAAAAATTATTAGCACATACATGAGCTTTAAATTCCTCCATAAGCCATTTGAGTGAACTCATTGGTGTTGAATACACCTCTTGAAGAGTGAAAACCGGTGTGTGTTTTTCTTTTTCCATCAGTCGGCGTTAAAATGTCAGAGGCTCATTCAAAAACACACCTGAAATCACTGTTTGCTTTGTGCATGTTAAGTCTTGGACGAGCATAATCACAAAATGTTGGTTAAATATTGACATTTGCACACATGTGCCATATGGATTTGCTTAGAGTGAGTCAGACTAACTAAATAAAATGTTCCGTAATCCACCCCCCTTTTTTTTAAAGCAGAGAGCATAACAACCTGGATTGGGCTCCATTGTAATTGCTCCATTTCAAATATATATCTGAATGCTGTAAGGAGGCTTTGATCAGACACTGGGGATCATTTGTGCCTTTTGCCTTTATGTGGTAGTCACCGTGTAAAGTGCAGTCCCTTTATGTCTTGGGCTTTGCTTTTCAGATGGATCTCTATAAAAGTCATTCTCAACATGAAAGGCTCTGTTACCTGCCAATTGCGCCCATAAGGAATTAAAAGCGTATTGGTCTCTCAATGTATTCTGGCAGAGGCTCGGCCTGGTTATTTAGATTCCATTCTTGTCTCAGGTATAATGAATGCTCCCTTGTTAGCCTCTCTTGGAGTCCAGAGCTATAGGGAGTAGATCGTACGAGAGAAGTACTTGCTATTTTTGTAAAGCTGCAGTATCTTGCTGGACTTGTATATTATTGCATGAAATGCGCAAACTATCTTGGGAAAGATTAAATAAAAATATATAATTTTTTCCCAATCTGTGCTTGTGTTTAAAGCAAATTTGCTTACCCTCACACACACAGACGTTCATTCATTCTATCTTCCTGTCCATCCAGGTCTCATTTGTTTGAGATCCATAATTCATTTGTATTAGCTTTGGACATGCTCTCTAATGAAACCTCTGTGGCCTTGAGGCCAGAGGGACTCCTCTGAGTCCCTCGGAAAGGCAAAGACGCATTGACACTTAGCAGTCGCCGGTGCGCGAGCCCCTAATTGGCTGGCGTGCCTGGATCTATTTTGTCATTTGAATAACTTGCTTTCGTAAGCTTTCAATTAGCTGGGAGATTGGCACAGCGCTTTTGTCAGAGATAAATGAGCTGATATATTAAAGAGTATCCTTGGATGACAGAGGCTTCCCGTACCACACCTCAAGACCTGCTGCCCATTGATTCTTGTCCTAGTAATTCATTGGGTTCATATATCTGGCTGATCACTACCTCTTAAGAAGAAGAAGATTGAAAAGATTTTTGCTTCAATTGTTTGTGAAGTTAGCTGAACTTTTAAGCTATTTCTTTCTGTTTTATATTTTTTTTTTTTTTTGGACAGCTAACATTGACTAGAATATGAATGTTCATCTCATAAATATCTATATGCTAGTGATGTTATGCTACAGGGGTTTTTCAGGGTTTTCAATATAGATTTTCTTTCTAACACTAAAATAAAAATATGAATGAAGAAAATCAAATATGATTATCTAATGCTTTTTCAATTGTGAATGTTTATTCATTTATTTTTTTATATATCTCCATAGACCTCTGCTCCATGGGGTTGAAAATATATATTTATATTTTACTTAGTCAGTATATAGTTTAGGTATATACCTGGTTTAGGTATCATGGGCTGACATGTTGAACATTTTTATCAGCATTCATTATTCATTTTGTTTTTGTTATTTTGTATTATTAATTATTATCGTAATTGTATTATTAAATTTGTAAATTCATCAAATTTTTCATTAATTCATATATTGTTGCTTTTAATTTTCTTTCTAACATTAAAACTTTAAAATGGCGGGAGGAGCAAACGAAAAATAGGCCTCGGAGAGGCTTTTATTGAACAGAAATAATAAAAAGTGTCCAAAGGGGATGAAGTGTCCAAATAAACAGGGGGATCTGGTGTCCTGAAGGAGGGGCAGTGTTTGGAAGGAAGGGTCAGGTAGGGGCGGAGTCCGGTGGCCGCACGCACTCCCCTTCGGGTGCGAGGGCGGCGGCTTCCATCAGCGGCTTCGTCCTCCTTTTGTCCATCATGTCCTTCGATTCCTGGACCCACGAGGACACCAGCGTGCATGCACGGGGAAGAGACCGGTCTCCAGAGGAGAGGCGCACTCGGCATATAACAGCGGCGGTGATGAGGCTCCATTCACTTCAGGTGTGCCTCATCACACGCCGCCAGACCTGGCTGTTTCAGCGCCCCTCCTCTCTCACACACCCACTCCCGTCGGGAGCCTGGTGAAGGGCGGCGATTAAGGGACGGGGAGATGCTGATAATTAGGGGGAGGCAGCCGACTCGTCACAGTATAGACATTAATATAAAACTAGATTAATAAATGCTGTAAAAAACTACTTTGTTCATTGTTAGTTGATGATGCCTAATGTATTAAATAATTTTGTCATATTGGTGTCATATCATTAAAGTGTTACCTTGTAAATGACATATTGGGGTCGAACTTACTCCCATAATTAGCATCAAATATTATCTATCAACATTTTTCAGATGCTCTGACAGAACATAAAGTGAAAATTTTACAAGCAATGTATAGTATAATAAATCGCTACAGCAACTACCCTGATTGTATTGTTACTGTTTATTCTTTCACGAAAGCTGATTGTTTCCACTGTTGTTTTACCTTCAGCCAGTAAAGAAAGTTGCAGAGGCCCATTGTGAAGTTTGCAGAAGTTTTAGGTCTAGGTGAAGGTGAAAATGTGTTTGGAAACCACCCTATAATGAATGACAGGTGAAAGGGTCATAGACCGGTCAAGAGCAAGTGAGCACCATTGTCTTTAAAGGTCTTCTGACTTAACCTGTCCCAACTCCACTCCTGTAAGCCAGCCACAATTAAAACAGTTGATTTAGCCAGGCCCTCAGAGCCTGATTCGACGACGCTAGGAAACTTTGCAGGGACCTCAAAAGATCACACTTTATTCTGTCAGAGTAGCAAAATTAGATAGCAGTTCAAGTTTTATCCACTTTTCCATTGACTCTACGGCATAAAGGGCAATAGAATCATGTAGTGTTCGACTGTAGCAAGAGCAAAACAGCAGCTCAGTGATGTCAAGATGAGAGGCGAGGGATGCGATATCAGGCACAATTTCGTTACCCACAAATCCTCTAGACATAGAACATTTTGGTATATAAACACATAGAAATGCACACATTTGCATGATAACCCTTGATTACAACCTGCCACAGTGTGTACGTTGTCAAAACTTGGTGGTATCTCAAAGAGCCAGATTATTTGCAGACTATACAGCAACCTTAAACTTTAAAACTTGGTCGGATGAGAATTTGTCGTTCCTGTACGGCTGAAAGCCAGTACTCCAAAATGTAATTTTCCAACAAAGAAAATAAGCCAGAAGTAATCTGCTCTGTAATACCTTCCAGTCCTTAAACAAAATCCCCTGCTTTTATGACATCAGCTAGACTTTTTCACCTTTCTAATGGGATTTTGAGGGAAAATGGCTTTCTGGATCACCTCTTTCAGTCTTGCTTAAAAATACTGTAAGTTTTTTTATTGAGAAGCGCTTAATTGGTTTGAATGACTGATGATACATGGGTGGAACCTCGAGCCAGGTAAAATGGTGGAGAATGCGGGCAAGCCGCTGTAGGTGGATGGTGATGCATGAGGTCCACTGGTCAATTTCTCCCTCAGTGACACTTCCCTGACTGACTAGATTTTACCCCTGATGAATTACACTTGTCAAACAGCAGAGAGAAGATAGACCTGGAGTCTCATCCCTGATTAAAAATGAATTGAATTATTCAGAGCCCCCGTTCCAAACGTCCTTACCGGATTTGTCATTGTCAATCAGATTTTTGCTGGATTTAATGTACGACAAATGCTATCTGTTAGCATGTTGTTTTGGCAAAGGGGCCTTTTATGCTCATTTTACAAGAGGAAAGCAGAGTAAATCATGCTTGTTTGTTTCTGAGGGTCTAAATTGAAGGCCTTTCTAGAAAAACAAAGCCTTTGAACATATAGATTTTAAATTCCATTTCAAACAGGCTACTGACACCAGCTAACAGCCGACATGAGCTAGTAGTCTTATGTTCCACGTGCAATAAGTCTGTAGACCGTGGACACCTAGGACGGGTGGAAGGTAAACCTTCATAAACAAGCTTGCTGAAAGCATAGCGGGGCCTTTGGGAATGCTGTTAGCATGTCCAGTAGTCTCTTTTAGCATGTTGTTCACTCTTCCAATGTTAAGCCAGTGTCTTCATTCAGGGATCTCAGCACTGGAAGCAGGTGAGACGTTGAATCTTTGTAGTTTTTTTAACAAGCTCTATGTTTACTGGTGTCCATGAGGCCTCTTTTTCTCATCAGCACTGAATATGTGATGGCATCCTTCTGTAGGTGCGGAATTTGCAGATGAAACCAAATAAACAGTTAACATTTATTCCCATGATATCAGAGGGTTATTAAGGGGAAAGGAAAATTTGCATTTTTTGCATTAATTCAGACAAATTTGCCTGTGTGGAGTTTATTTTGTACGTGTTTGTAGAAAAACCACCGTAAAGCGCTTTTTAAAATGCTTTGCATGTTTTATTAAAGCAGCACCTTTTAAGAAGGAGGAAAAAAGAGGTGGATTTCAAGTTCCCTGCAGGTATGTTACTCATGAGATTTGTCGATGTTACTGCTATGCCTTTGAGATACGCTACTGAGTGTCTGAATCTATCCGTGTGAGTGTTTGGATTCTGTTTATTCTTTTTGGTCCCTTTTCAGGGAAATGAAGTATGAAGCTTAGAATCAGACACACTCATCCAGATATTCTCTCCTCAGAAACTCAGAAAAAAAGATCAAAGAACGCTGCCCGAAAACCTCTCTACAAAGTAAGGAGCTTCAGAAACAAAATTTTCCGCTATAAAAAAGGTCTACGGACACCTCTCAGATAAGTTCGAAAAGGTGGATTTACATTTCAGGTGGAGTAGATGCTCATTTCAAAACGACCTAAAACACGGAGGCTATACTATCCACTATCCATACTATACTATTGGTAGATGGAAAGAGCTACCATTCAAATATTTGGGGTTTGTACATTTTTTTTTAAAAAAAAAAAATTTTTTTACGTGTTTTTTAAAGTCTTGCTTATCAATGCTGCAAGCATTTGATCCAAATTACAGTAAAAACAGTATTATTGTGAAATATTATTACAATTTAAAATAACTGTTTTCCATTTTAATATTTTAAAATGAAATTATTCATGTGATGGCAAAGCTAAATTTTCAGCATCATTACTCCAGTCATCAGTGTCACATGATCCTTCAGAAATCATTCTAATATGCTGATTTAGTGCTCAAGAATCGTTTATTATTATTTTTTTAAATATTTGTACAGCTTAATACATTTGTGGATTATTTTTCATGATTCTTTGATAGAAAGTAATTTTTTTTTTTTTTTTTTTAAATATAGACATAGATATAATTTGTAATATTATAAATGTCCTTACTGTCTCTTTTAATCAAATTAATACATTCTTGCTAAATAAAAGCATTACTTATTATTTTCTTGCCCCAGACTTTTGAATGGTAATGTACAGTATGTGAAAATCTTCAGAAATAGTCCTTAACCTATAGAGAGAGCCTAGTAATTTTACCATGACCTTGAACGAACAAACTACCTATAAACTGAAAAGCTTATTGAGCGTTATGAGGAGCCAGGTCACCTCACGTCCATGTTTTACTCATCAGAGACATGGCCTGACAGGTCACAGTTATTTTTTAGACTGTTAGATTTTATAGACCATTGTGCATGGCATTATCGTTTGTGTTGGTTGACTCATGTGTTGCATTACCTGACCAGTCAGACTAGAGCTAAAACCACAAATGTGAGCACCCAGTCTATGTTTAATATCTGCATTTTGGTCACTGCATCCGCTAACAATTGCTGAATAAAGCGGAAATGTTAAATTTTTCATTCAGCGGTTCCTGAATGGCTGTTTCTGGAATTGTATGTGTGTGTGTGTGTGTGTGTGTGTATATTGGTGGCTTCAGAAATGCATTTTTATGTATGAAATGTAATTGTGAGGAACAAATACGTCTGAACTATCAGAGAAAATCAAAAGTAAAGAAATAAGAAGCCCATTTTTCACAGTTAGGATTGTCACAGGCTGGAATTGGCTTTGCCCCGTTTCCAGGATGGAAAGGAGATCTGTGAGCGCTCTGTCAGACATTTATTAATCCAGCAATATCTATTGGTGTGCGTGTGTGTGTGTGTATGTGTGTGGACTCAATCAGTGTGACGTCTGTTACCATGGTGCTTGGTTACAATAAACTTAATTCCACATCACCTGGAGTTCTGATTGCTGTGGCAGTGTTGTGGCCTCTTACAAAGACGTTTATGGGGTGAAACATTTTTCATGTTTTCAGGTATGGCTCAGTGTCTTGTGTGTTTTAGAAAGACCAGCAGTTATGAAAACAGCAGGCTTTTTCCAGGGCCCTTTTCTGCTTCTTTTGTATACATATAGCCATTCTTATAGTCAATAATTATTTTTTTTGTCATTTTTCTCATTGTAGACCGGTTTACCCTTTGGTGCCGGTGCTTAGAACAAACCTACATTTGTAATAAACATGTTGATATAAAAATATATCAGAACTTAATTTTAAATTATTAGTATGCATTGCTAAGAACTTAATTTGACAACTTTAAAGGCGATTTTCTCAATATTTAGATTTTTTTGCACCCTCAGATTCCACATTTTCAAGTAGTTGTATCTCAGCCAAATATTGTCCTGTCCTAACAAACCATACATCATTTTCAGATAATGTATAAATCTAAATTTTAAAGAATTGCCCCTTATGACTGGTTTTGTGGTCCAGGGTCACATATAATATAATATATATGAAATGTGATTATATATATAATTTATATTTTAAATAAAAATAAATAGTTAGCAAATATACCAATTATGATAGATTTGTTTTAGCCATTTTTAGCCATTCAGCATTACAATTAAAATTTGCGCTATCATATTAAATAACATTTATTAGGACTATTTCATGAATATAGTGTTTCTAGTAATATAATGATGTTTTGGTCAATATTTTGGCCCAAATATATAAAATTCAAAGTCAATTCATACTGAATCAATGTTATATTGCCACATTGGGTGAGTTTTAGGGGCAAAGTCACATATTCTGGCCCAAAACCGCAGTGAAAACAATTTAAAGCGTTTCAAATTAGGCGCTGGATCAGGTACTGCCACTTTGTTGGTGGAAAAGGGGCAATAGTGAGGACAATGTGACTACAAAATTGTAACAAAGTGGAAATTTGCTTTTACACTCAGACCTGGCAAAGTCTCTGCATTCCAGGGTTAGGAAATCTAAACAACCCTCAACCAATATGATAAATTCTCAATGTTTCTCTTTGTTTTAATAACCTTAACAAAAGCCAGGCTCCTTCTGAGCCGCATAATAGACAGTCTGGAGAGTGGGATGTTTCCCTCCCCCTCCGTTTTCTCTTCGTCTCCCTCTTTGTGCCATTTTTAATTTTCTCTCGTGTTAGCTTCAGCTGCTTTAAGCTATTTTGTTTTTCCAGGAAGATCCGTCGTAGTCTCTCCAGCTCCAGCGGCTGCACCCGCCATCCATTTTCCCTCTTTGCTCGACTCTCATTTTCTGGGTGCTTCATTTTGAATCTCACCCCAGGCACGCCGCTGTGCCCTGAAGCACTGTCATTGCCGTTGCTTTATGTCCAGCGCTTTCTATTAGATCCCCGCCATGCTGCCAGAACCCCCTTTTTATTCACTGGCCCCCTCATTTACATTTTATTTAATGAGGAGCCTGATCACCTGAGCACATTCATCATTCCTTCCTGCACATGGGACGTGCTCCTAGAACTGGTGCATCCCCTCCATAACTCACACACACACTTCCAGCCCAGCCCCACTGCACACATCTCAACCCGTTTTATTTTGTAGGTCTGCTCAGCACCAAGGCTTTTATTGGAACGAGCTGCACTTTCTAATAATGTTCTTTATGTTCATCTTTCAGCCTCTGGGAACACGATGAGCTACACAAACCATATTTGTAACCAGACATCTATTAAAATTATTATTATAATTTTTTGCCCATTCCTCTTTTCATTCATATCCACTGAGGTGTGGTATTATGTATATATGCATGTATATACATACCACATCACAGATATGTATGTGTGTGTATATTTTCCCCATTGCATTATTTTGTTTAATTTAATTCATTTTCTAATATGAATACTTAATACTTTGATATATTTATTGTTACTTTGTTCTTTTCACTCTTATATTTTCCATTTTCCTTTGTTTACTCTTTTATTTTCTGTATTGTGTATTTTGGTACCATAAATAATTCTATACAGTTATTAGTGCTTTTCATCCTTACCCTTTTCAATTCATCTCCCATATGGTCATATTGTCTGAGTGCTTTGGCTTGGTCTTATAGAAGATATATAATATTTATGAATATAGCTGGCTTATATATTCACTTACAGGGGCGATAGTTACGGGTGTCTGTCTCCATTTACCTCGTGTTGGATTCACATCAGTCCTCAGAGTCTGTAAAGTCCAACGCCCCATCTCTAGACGCATAGCCAAAGCATTGCATTGTAAATTTATGAGTACGTATTGCACACAAATTCTCATGAGAAACTGCAATACTGTAAAAGAGTTTTCCTTGGACAGCTTTCCATCATTTTCAGTCCTTTATTTCTTCTTTTTTCCAATTTTTCTTGGCCCACCTTTACCTGTTTTTCTAAACCTCTTATTTATGTTATTTCAGACTGTCTACTTTGCTCCATGGACATTGTATTTCATGTCATAATGAAAGACCGCAAAAATTTCAGCTGCACGCTGCAAAGAAAGAAAGACTGATTCACAAATAAACTAACTATGTGTAATTAGACAACGGATACTTGTTTTTTCTTGCTGTGTCTGTGATTGACATCCATGGATAAAAGTATTCCGGGCAAGACTCAATTGCATTTGTAAATATAATCAAGTTGGGTAGTAATTAGCGTTGGCTTTACAAGTAACCCCTAACAAGTCTAAATTAGTGTAATAGAGGGGTCTCTTTTCCTTTCTAAACTGCAGACATTTTTTGCTTGTATATATTGTTTTATCTGTGACCTGTGTCATGTTTACCTGATGTGAGTATGGACTCTGTGTTGAAGATCCTTAAAAGTAGAGACAGTGGGAATGTTTGGAGGAACGCATCTAAACTTATTCCACATGTTATCGTCTGGTCCTGGTGAGGGGCGCCATGGTTACCTTGGAACTTTAACTTTAAACAGCTGGAGTATTTGGATTGTGAAATTGCATTGCACTGCCTAAATTCACTTAAGATGAAAGCCCTCGCTTGAACACGGCAGCTCTGTTTTCTGGCCTCGAGTCAAATGATAATTATAACTTTTTGTTCGTTTATGAGAAATGGCTTTTGTAGATAGCCTGTCAGAGTCCTATCAGATGAGATTGTGTAGGTCTTACGCGATCATGCACATAGGTGGGCAAACAAGACAAATGCTAATTTTCAAAACTATTCTGTACCATAAGCATTAAATCACCCTGAATGAAAAATACCTTCATGTTTTCCAAACCTGTATGACTTTTATGGACCCTTTTCAGATACTTTGATGACACTTCTCCGGTTATTAACATCAAAAATCTGTTTTTTTTTTCTCTTTATAATTTAATCTGCATTTCATGTAATTTATCGTACATTTTAAAACACCATACGTTTTGTGTACAATTTAAACATACAAAAAAAAAAAAAAAGTTAATGCTGCTGCTAGTTAGCAAGTTTACCCAACTATGACAACTTTTGCTTCTGTAATTGTGAGTTAGGGCCTTCGGGGAACATCATTCATCTTACATGTGGCTTAATAATTATGAATAAAAGTGTACTCAATATGTCTTTATGTATATATGTTTTGTTTGCAGTTATTTGTTCCAGGTCTCAAACTTTATACTGACATCTGTAGGAATGTGTGAAAAAGTTTGTTTTTGTTTTGTTCATTTTCGTTTGTTTTCCCAAGCTACACATGCAAAAAAATTGACATTCTTTAATACATACCTCATTATTAATCTAATTGTTTTAACAATATCAGTGCTTTGTGTTGTTACACAGTTTGTTTCATTGTTCTGAACTGCGCCTTTGATTTTGACTGGTTATATTTGTTGTTCTTTCGTTCATTTTCCATATTATGTTTAGATGTACTTTTATATTAAAGTTAAAATTGTAGTTTTTCTCAGTGGTAGTTGCAGCTGGTCATGTGATATCCACATAGCGGTGCCTTTTTCTTCAAACTACTATTTATTCAACTTGTTTTTTAAATGAGCTAAACATTAGTTTATTTAAAGTGCACCTCTAAGTTGTTTTGAACTTTGACTTTTCAAACAGTCAGAATTGCTTTTAAACCGGTTCTGCTCACACTCCACACTGTTCGCAGAGGCATTATACATCACTCCTCGCTCTTTTAAGTAGCCTAAAACCCTCGCAGGTAAGCTGTCTCAAAGTATGCCTTTACATCCAGCTGAGATGTCAGCAGCAAATTCCTGTCTTTTGAAATTCAACTCCCAGACAGGGCTAATATACTGGATGCCTTCTTATTGATTGAAGGGGGAGGGCTATTTGACTTAAGGTGGGTACAAATCCACATGCACGGGTGACGCCGGAGCTCCAATCAGCCTGATTGTGATGCTGTGAAGCTCTGTATGGCTCTTTATACCGTTCCCATCAATACCCAATGGGCTTTAATCAAGCCTCCAAGGAAGCAATCATTACTTTTTCAAATCAAACCTATGAAATCAATAATTCTGCAACAGTTTAGATGACAGTAAGCACAAACATGCATATCGTCCAAAGGTTAAGGCGCACCGTGCGCAAACAAAGATCACAAAATTTTAAAAGCTACGTTCATCCATTATTAGTGCTGTCATAATGGACAAAAACAGATGGGGGCATTGCAGCTGCATGTAAACAACTGCTCCTCCTTTGTGTCTGAAAAACGTAAATCTAAAAATGTCCCAATTGCTCTCAGCAGATGTAATTGGAGCTGTTTTTCAGTCTGACAGCAGCGCAAGGTGTTTGTTGTTGTTGCTGCAGTAATTTGCGTTGTATCAGCCTCGCTCTCTACGTCTGAAAACATTAAAAACCACACCAGGCATCAGAGCTTATGGGATGGAGATTCATCCCTTTGACACACACACACACACACACACACACACACACACACACACACACACACACACACACACACACACACACACACACACACACACACACACACACACACACACATGCACACACACTCACTCTTACACATGCACACACTCGCAGTGCATTAAAATGGAGATCATCACGCATAGTCTCCAGGACTGGAGGGACCAAATATTTGTTTTCTCTCCCCTGAAGTGCACTCTTTCACAATGGCCATATTTACAATAATCTCCATGAATGTGACCTGCGTACAAAGAAGCATGCTTGCACGGTTTCTCTTTTTCTGAATCTTTAATTAAAGAGCTCTATTGGCGATGAAGGTTTATGGTTACTCTACCATAGCCATGTTCATGATAACAATTCACAGGTTTCATTTGTATTATAATTTCAGGCTGCAAGCTGCTGTCTTGAGCAATGGCAGGGAGCTGGTTTAAATTCATGAGGGTGTCCTCCGGACACAAGAGCCAAATTGGGCGGCATAGTAGAGCCGGGCGGGAACGGGTGAGACAGCTGTGTCATAACACTGGTGCTCTGGGGCTAACTGTGCCGAACTGTTGCAGCCATGTTGTCATAATCCGTGTTCACTTGACTGGGAATATTTGCTATGGCTCATGATGTGAAGTACAGTGTGGTGACTGTTTGAGTAAGAGCTTGGAGATGGAAAGGCGTTTATACTTTTAATGGACTTAATGTGACTCTTGCATTTTTGGTTTTCCCAGATGTTGTATAGGGATTTTATATGATAATATTATGGTTTTGTTTTCCCAGATGTTGTATAGGGATTTTATATGATGAAACATGTTGGGTGTTTCCAAAAATGTACTTTGATAAATACCATGGTACTGAAACATGTAAAAATGGGTGTTTCCAAAAATGTCATGGTACTACCATGGAATTTGGGTTGATGATCATAAAAAGAAAAACATTGAAGTTTTTAAAGTTTGAAGTTTAGTTTAAAAGACATTACACCAGGCATGTAGAAAAGTCTCTTTTATTAATTTTGTCTCTTTTATTAATTTTGGTTTCATATAATCATTTAAAACATTTTATACCATTGCCAAAAAAGGTTTAAATTGAATGACCTCAAACATTTTATGCACCATAAAAATGAAAAAGTAAACATTATATATATTTTTTGCACCTTGAATACACATGACTTTACACATCTTTCTTTTAAAATAATTATTAATCCTTAAATATTATATCATTTTTGGAGAGTCAAAGCACATGATATTTTACAATCTAATCTAAATTTACCTTTTCACAAAAAGGTTAAATTATCAAAAAACATAAGACTTATTGACCTTGAAACATTAAAACAGGGTTCTCTGTATGAGATAACTTCCTGTTTTATGTTGTAAATAGTGGCACCATGTTTGTTTGTTTGTTTTTAATAAGATTTTTTTTACATGCATTCAATGTGTATATATATATATATTATTTTTTCCTTCATTATAATATCAGGAAAGTTGTATCAGTCTTATGTTTTTGACATTGTCCTCCCCAAAAATATATATTTTTTTTCCAGAAATTAAAAACATGCTTATCATGGAAGAGGTGTATTCAGGTCATCACAGGTATGAACTGCATTTTTAGTGTCCTTTGGGATAAATTAATACAAAACAAAAAATGAACAGCACATCAATAACCTATTTGTTTGTGAAGTCTTGGTTGTACCATGACTTTTTTTTTTTTTTTTAGAGCAATTAGAGCTTGAGACCAAACAAAGTAGATCTTACCCCAACCCTTCTCTATCCAGCCTCAGGTTGGTTTAAAAGGGAAGATACATATCTTAAATGGGTTCTGTGATGAGTCATTTAAAAGACCTCCACAAGTTAGAAAACAAGATTCATGCCAAGGATCCACAGTACTCAGAAAACACTTCTCATTTCCCACAGTGCACTGTGCGAACATGTAGAGATTAGCTATAATGAATGTTGCTCTTTCGTTTTATGCCATTTCTGAATAGCACTCTCACGATTATTTTCCCTTTAGATTTCAGCAAATCAATCAATTACCTTCATAATGGCTGTTCAGAATGCTCAAGGTAGGACTCGTTGTCTCTCTGTTATTATGAGGAAGTGTACCGTTCCTCTTCTGGCCTTTCAAACCCTCACAAATACGTTTCTAGTTTCTTTCCTCCAAAGAGTGGGATTAAAAAAACAACACTGCGTAATCCTACTCTCGGCTACACATAATAGCTCCTTAATGTCATGTATTGAGAATTCTCGCTAGGTTTGTGCCTTGAAGGTCTCATCAGTGATCGAGGAGTTGTTCTCACAGGGGGCTGATTTATCAGTTTACAGGAGGTCTCATGTGCCTAGAGTGGGCCGAGGTCCATATGAGGTAGCATGAGATGTTTGTTTTGCTCTGCGGGATATCTGTGACTTTGAAGGATGATTTTGTAGTCTAGTGATTGGAGAAGGCTGTCATCTGCTCATAAGGATATAGTGCAATTGATATTCTTCATCCCTACTTCTGTTGCAGATGTGCAAATTTATCTCAAATGCATCATGCGAAACACCCTACAATTTGTTGCTCCTAATTTCCCTAATTTTAGGAAAAAGCTATCATCAAACATACAGTTGTGGTCAAAATTTTACCTAAACTTTGCAGTATCTGTAAAATCTTAATCACTTTATGAAAGAGATCATACAAAATGCATGTTATTTTTTTTTACGAATAAGATATTTCACATAAAAGACAGATGTGGATCATTCAGGTAACAACACAGTATTAAGAATCAAGCGCATGTACAATTTTGAACGGGGTAATTTTTATAAATTTAACTTATTTTCTCTTGTGGACTATATGTAAACATCTTTTATGTGAAATATCTTATTCCGGTCAGTACTAAATAAAAAACATGCATGTAGTATAGGGGTGTCCCTGACTAAGGATTTTCATAGTCGAATCGGGATTTTCGAATCTCATATAGAATACGCTTCGTTATTTTTCCAACATAATGTTAATATCACAACTTATAGGCTATCTGTACAAAATGCCCCGAATGCATGAACGCGTTCTCCACACAACAACGTGCAGAAGCACAGCAACTAAACAAAAAAAATCACAGAGTTTTATTATAATAGTGTTCTCATTTTAATGTTATGTATATGACAGTCCCAGTCATAGTCATTAATATTCTACATTGTTGTTTGTCTTGCTCTCGCTGCGCGCTGAGAGATAACGTTAATCACAGTAGTACTACAATGAAGCGCTTTACTGCAGCGTAACTCAACCAAATGCACCTTATACGAGATAAATAATATATACACGATATATATAAACCGGCTGAAATGTTTTGAAATCACTTGTACCCTACCTGATCGAAAAAAAATCCAGTCTTTCACTCTGCCTGCGTCAGTTTGAGTCTTGCTAAAGATTTAAATCCCTGCCGTCAAGATGCTCGGTCACGCATGGAAAGTGAAACTTAAAACTATAGGGGTGGTTGGATTTATTCATGCACGTTAACATATTTATTTAAAGCTTCTTTCTTTTCAGATTCTTATTTACAGCATTATCATTATAGTCTGTATAATAACTTATCTGGAGAAAACCGGCAGTTCTGTGTGAAATCAGACATTGAGCACCCCCATATAGCCAAAATGGCATGATCATAACACCCCGCGAATATTCGACTGTGAGATTGGGAGTCAAATTAGGCTCCTCCTATCAAAGCATCGAATCATCGACTATTCGGGGTCACCCCTAATTTAGTATGATAAGTGTATGTAGAATTGACCACAACTGTATATATATATATATATATATATATATTTTTTTTTATTTAAATTGTTTTGCATTTTGATATATTGATTTATTTATATTGATATGTACTCATATGTGACTCTAAAACAAGCAACAACAGTTTTGTATGTTTGGATAGACACTGAAATGTACAATAGCATTGCATTAACAGCATCTAAAACTTTAACGCTTTTAAATACGAACCCATTTAATGACGTTTAAGGCGACAATCCCAGAAGTTAAGGCTTATTTATTGTTGATAGATGGCTTTTCCCATGTTTCATTTATTTGTGTATGATTTCATAATTGTTGACACAATTGTTCTTTATAATAGATTTGTTCTGTTTTGTTGTCAGATTAGGTTATTTGCATTACATTTTTATTTTATTTAAAAAACAAAGTAAACTGCAATAAATGAAAAAAAACAACAACAATTAAAATCTATAATAAAAAAATAAATTCAATGTTTTATGAACGGATTTGTAAATATTTATGTCTCTAAGTTGGAGGCTGTACATAAATGTTTCATGTTTTAGATGCTGTCAATACATTGATATAGTACGTTACTGATATTGTCAATGCAAACGTATGAAAATGCCAGAACCAAACTTTGTGTTGGAATACTAATGAGGTCACGTCAGATATGTATGCATTTCCAAGCAGGTCATCGGGAGGACAACTTACAGCATATGCAAATGAGATGGAAATGCTGGAGAATTGTGGCTTCCTGCCTGCTGTAAGCATATTGGCTTTATGTCACCTTTTGGTGGCACCCGTGTTGCAGACACATCATTTTAGAGCTCTAAATCCTCGTATTTACTTTGCAGATTTAGGTGAGGTACAATGTCTGAGGCAAAATCCCTGTTTTAATGAAAAAGTTGATAGCTTAAACCTCACACTTTTGATCTTTCAGATATTGACTTTCAAGCATAGACATGTGTAAGCAAACATAACATGCATGAATTAAGTTTTCAATGTCTTTCATAGGCTGAACTCACTTCATAAGACCATACAAAAAAGCCCCAGCTAAAAGAATGGCGTAGTTAGTAAAAATGTACCCAATTACCCTTCAAGCTTTGAAGAACGTTAAATTAAACGATAAAGTCATGAAAGCATGAAGCATAAAATCAACACTGTTGTGTGTTTTTACCCCCCAGGAAAAAAGACAAGCTAATAAACCATGTACACTGTCAGCAAGTGAGGGAATGGATGCCTATGAGCGTTCCAGGTACATACTTAAGTACACAGCTCACATAGCAGTGCTTTATACCTTTAGTGGATCACATTATTTTTCCTCCTCACCAGCTCTCTTCAGGTTGCACTTTAGGTCAACACTCCAGTTTTTTTTCCCCCTCAGGTTGCCTTTTGCATTTTCCCGTCAAAACAAAAAGAAAACCAATGGAGGCGTGGCTGCCGTTGCTGATTAATTAATCTGCTAAAACAAATTTTTACAACCTTTTCGTCCCGCCGAAAGGGTGTTCTTTGACATTACCGATGCATAAATCAGGCAATTTGATGATTGCAAGCCGGCGCCCCGGCTAATGCTATTTCCCTGAAACAGATAACAACAATAATAATATGCACCTCATCTAGAGCTCATAAATATTGTGCTCAATCTCAGCAGAGAGGCTTCATATGCATAAAAGAGCACTTAAAAGATGTGTGGATGGGGCTGGTGAGCGGAAAGCCTTTTGTTGAGAGATGAGAGTTCAACACGGTGACCTAGCCGCTGCCTAGCTATGCATATAAAAACAGGAGCCTGCATTAATATCTTCCCTAATGACCTTGCAAAATGAAAGACCATTACCGTGATGATACCACAATGGAGGCCTTGATGTTTTCTTACATTCTAAACGAGCACGGAGTCGAAAACGTAATGAGAACACATGTATCGGAATTAAGGTGAAATTATTTATATTCCTGTTTTTAAATGAGCACCATGCCAGAGTAACGTCTCTCAACTGGGTAAGTAAACAAACGGATACCTTTAGATCAGCGTGACAAATGCAGCCTTTGGCTAAGTTTATTCTCTGTAGGGTATCCAGGGGACGTGGCTCGGATGCCTGCACATTTTCTTATGAGTGTGGGGTGAAGTTATTTCTCTAATTCAAGGACACGTTGCTGCCACACTCGTTGAATGAAAAGCCAGACGACTGCGGTCGCATATGCATTAGACGTTTCCAGAATTCCCTTCGCTGGTGAGTGACATTGAACTGGGGTGACATGCGACGTATATATTGGTTCCATACACCGAATGAGGACATCAGCTGCTGATGAAACAGTCATAAACAACATATGCATGTTACGTGATGTTTTTATATCACAACGTAGCCCTGACTTCCACATTTGACTGCTCTCTCATTATCGGTGCTTATTATAATGACCCCTCAGTCTGCTCGTTTTTCTCCGCCACCATAAATAAGCAATTTATGTTCACATGGCAACCGTTTATCTCTCGGAGCACAACCGTATGGGATACAAAATAATCACACAGATTCTAAATAGTAGAAGAATAAGCATTTATTACATTTTTGGCCAGTAGTACACTTTACATTATAGCACAACAATGAAAGTTGAGTCACCATGCAGAATTTAAATCATCACAAGTGCTTGTTCCCATTAGACCTACCTTTTTTAACAGCAGAATTCTCATCATCTGTATTTAAAAACCCAAAGTACAGCAGCTTTCCTTCACCTGATTACAGTTTTTAATATCCAGGTTGCGTTAAGGAAGATAAATGGCCATCCCAGCACAATCTGACTGCTAACACAGAGACGATCTATTACAATATCAGCTTTTGTCCACGTCTCGTCTAATTAGATTCTCAAACGGATACCGGATCAATCAATAATTTTAATTTCGCCTGCCTCCTTTTCACCATATATTCGACGTTTGGTTTTTAACGGAAAACAAAACGACAGAACAAAAGCCAGTAATTTATTCGGAACGAGTGCCGGTTCCTGCAGACGAACTCGACAACAGACTGCGGGCTGCAGACTCGCATCGCTCTAATTAACATGCAGATATGCATCACCTCATTGGCAATTCAAATTGCGCTTCCCTGTAATGTACCTCAAAATTGTTCTACTTCAAACATTGCGTTTGATTTGCAAAGCCCCCTGGGTATCCCATAATGTCTTCCTTTATCCAGACCATCAGGCGTTTACTGAACAATCTGCTCTGACTCAACTCCTCCAACAGCTTGCCTTCTCCAAACCCAGTCTGGTTGCTCTGGGACGGGCTTTGTTCTCTCCTTGGCGGGTTTCCTGCATGGCATCCTACGCTGTTAAATATAGTGGCTTTCCGGAAGACTTAATTTCCATGGCACACGGGCAGGCAGGTGGGCAGACGCGTGTCTGTCTACTCAGCACATTATTAGCATGCAGTGCATATCCACAGTCATGAATGCCAGCCTCCCATTAGGCTCCGTTTTGGTCCCTCCCACGCTCCCGTTTGCGGAAGTTCTGATTGTTGCGTATGGAGCGCACGTGAGCGTTACGCTCACCGCCGATGGCAGGGGGCCCAGAGGAGCAACAAGTGGCAGAATTTGCGGTGTGCAGTAATTCGGTGTGTTCGCAGCGGCAGGGCTGGCATGGCGCCATATCTGCCATCTGCTTCCTTCACACCCGCTTTCCCTTCCTGCCAATTTGCTCGTGATGTTACGCGCCTCTCATCCTCATTTGCGTGTCAGAAATGGGCAGTTCCTGCCCCCGCCTCAATGAGGGTTCTCCAGGGGCCAGGTGGCAGGTTGCCCGGTCCACTTTGGTCAAAGACCACGAAATCGCGCAGGAGAAAATTTTGCAAATAAACAATACTTGTCCAAAGAAAAAAAAAAATCCTTGTGTTAATAATTATTGTTGTTTTTTTGTAGCCATATCCTCTAGTCTCCTCCATTGATGAGTTCAGTGTGAGCGTTGAAACGGATCCTGCTCACATGGGAACTTTTCCTGCCTGTGAAGACCAGTATTGTTTTCCTGTCGGGATACTGCCAGTGTACACACTCAGCCACTAAGCTCCTTACATGGTTGCTCTCTACAGCCGTCTGCTCCTACCTCCACAAGCTCTGCCACCTAGCCAGCCTTCTCCCTGCTTCCAGCCTGCTGCCTGTCTGCCTTCTGCTTGCCCGGGAGAAGGAGGGAATGCTGTGGGATCTAATGCGCACGAGCCGTTTGAAGCTGCGGAAAAGTGAATAATCAATTAAGTATTGATTTCTTGTAAGATTTTGTAAATTTCAAGGCAAGACAAAGAGGATAGCTTAAGGGAAGAGCAGCAGGGACTTGGTGTAAATTAGCCAACAAACAGCGCGGCGGAATAAACTAACGGCTCATCAGGATCAGTCTCTCATCGCTCCTGACGGAATTAATGCTAGTTTGCGTGAAGACAATGCCGCTTTTTTAAATGAGGGAAGGCTGGCGAATGAGACCTTAACCCAGCCGCGCAGAGCCGGGCTAATTACGCTTCCTGGCACAATGGAGCTCATTTGAATGTGGCTATGCAAATCGCACACAGCTCATTTTTATGGATTAGAAAGCCAGCCATGTCGGGAAGAATTAAAGACTATTATGCGTGCAAAGCAGTTTATGCCCCCTCTTACATGAAAGAAAATACACTTGAAAATGAGAGAAGCATTGGACTGTCTTCATAACTCAACACAAAAGATCACACAAGGACCATCAAAGGATTCCTCAGTGTTTCTTCTCAATTTTTTCTATTTTGGATGTGGGGAAAAACGTGATCAAATATGCGTGCGTCAAGCCCATTACAATGATCCGTGGATACTGATGGCGTCCTTTCCGATTGATAATTATCGTTGCTGGCACACGGAGCCGCGCCGGCGTGGATGGGGAAAAAACGAGAGGGAAAATGTTAGCCGCTAATGATATTCAGCATGCAGAACATGTCATATGCATGATGACAACTGGCAATTTTAATGAAGCCTTCGTTTTCTTCCTCCCAGAAAACCAGTGCGGACTGGGAAGCGGACAAAATGAGCAAAGTTCTGCTTGTCTTTATTCCGCCACAGATTACTCCAGTGCCACCTTTTTCGAATATGCAATTCTGCGCTTAAAAGATAAGAAAAACCCTCTTGAGGCAGCCAAGGGCAATTAATGAGCCGGTGCGGATGAATCAATGTTGGAAGTTGCCATGTTTCTCCTTGTTTCTTCTCCCATAGAAGCGGTTCAGGAACCTCCGTGCCGTCCTCCACCGGCTGCCGTCTGTGTGTTTGTGGATTCTCCAGCCTTTCCAGCCGGGCGCGTGCCTCTGATTTGCATATATGCATACGCTGTGTGGCGCTGGAATGAAGGGGGCATGCTAAACAAGCAAATTTACATGTCTATGCATAATGGCAGGGGGCGCAGATGAGGGCGCGTGCTGGCAGGGCTGAGGGAGGAGGGGAGAAGTACAAGAGGATGTGATGTAGGGGAACACCTGCACTGAAGGATCTTGGAGGATCTTGTAGAGGAACATTATGACAAGCCCCTGACAGCTTTCCCCCCACCACCTCCTTCTCGTGGGAACATACCAGGAGGTGTGGCATGATTACGTCTCTTCGCCTTGCCCACATGGAAACGCACCTCGCTGGCACAGATTGGACGGCTCTGTGGAGTGTGGCACTGACAGTCCTGTGGGAAACCCACTGCTTCATTCACGCTTGTTCTCTCACGGGTCTTGGATGGATGGTAACTGTGACTGTGTGACTGGACATTTATGGATGCATTGTGAACATTTTTCTTCGTTCTGGAAGTTTAAACAAACAGGGAATTACATTATTTATTTATTTTATAGTGTTTTCATATTGAATTGAACCTTGAAGGCTTTTTCTGTTTCTTCACTTAATGGTCAAATTTTTTTGACACACTTGACTGAATTTGTTTCTTTTTTTTTTCTTTTTTTATCTCCAGACTAATGATTAAACAAATATATATTGCGCCTACATGCTTATTTACAGCAAAAAAATTTTTTTGTATTTTCTTTCTTTATGGAAAGTTGGATCAAGCAGTAAAAGAAAAGCAGCCAGCACGTGACCAGCACAAATGGGAACTCCTTCAATACTGATGTAAAAGCATCCCAGTATTCACCTTGTCAAGTTGCCTGAGAGCTAGAATCTGGCTATATTGAGAAAACATTGTTCCCATAACACTATTTCTGTGTTTTAAAATAATAATTGATCACTTTACCATTATTATGTAACGTGATTATTTGACTTTAGAAAATACAAGTGAGGAATCCTGTTTCCCAATTATCCAATTATTAATTATTAGTCATTAGTTAACTAGTTAAATGTGAATAGTGGCCACAACATATTTTATTTAATAATAATATTTTTTAAATTAAATTAGAATATTTTATTTAAATAAGGTATTGTGATTCCTCACTTTGTCAGCTAATTGCATTTTCAACTGTAGTGTTATTACTATTAATAGTAATCATAAAGAATGAGCTGCTGCATCCAAACTTTGACTGGTACAGTATGTTTGCTTTCAGGAGGATGCGTTATGTACACTCTCAGTTGTATAACTGAAGCAGAATGTGCAGAGTTCCCAACTGATCACAGTATATTACTATACATACTCTTGTGGTGCACAGAAATGTGTGCTACACAGTTTATTATTTACATTTCTTCATTCAGCAGGTGCTTTTATCCAAAGTGCCTTATAGTGTGTTTCTTTTGACCTTGGCATTATTAGTATCCTGCTATGGCAGTTGAGCTATGTGTGTGCCATGATGTGATGGCTTAAATGCATTCCCAGAAGTTTCCATAAAGTGTATAAAAAGAAAAAGAGAAGAAAAAAAGAAGATTTTCCTGGTTATAATATAAGCGAATATGAAGTGATACAAACTCTTTCTGTTATTGTGGTCAAAGGCCTACTGAATCAACCTCTACTGTGTTTTTTTTTTTTAATACCAATTCTTGGTTGCGCACAATTATCTGAAAACTGATCATATCTGCGGCTAATGAAATGCAGTCTTCAGTCTGTGGCTCTTGAGATCACCTTTGTGATTCAATCAGTCTTATGTGCAAATGAAAGTAATTTAAAGGATAAAGCAACGCATTAATGATGAGGTCATTTACAGCAGACTCATTAAAACACTATTATACGCAATTTCCTGTAACAAATTTCATTCCGAAGAAACATTACATTGGAAATAATAAACTAGCTTACTGCCGTTTAATACAATTAGTGTAACATAATGCCATTATGAGCCTAAAATAGATGCTGTCGCACAGAAGCAACAGCACTAACCTCTGTCTAAATGAAAGAATATTAAAGTCAGCGGCGGTCTGACGTCTCTTTGTAATAGCCATGTCTGGGGTGCAATATGACAGCAGAAATATAATGTTTCATAACTGACAGTCTCTGGGTTTGTGTTGCCTGAGGTCGCATGGGGCGAACAATAAAGTGTAATTTGATTGATGGAAAATTGGAGTGGCCCATCCAACATGTTTCACCCGAGGCCTCGCAATAGCATGTACACTGGCTGATGATGTTTCACGTTTTCAGAAACTCCATTTGTTTTGTTCGGATCTGTTGCTGTATCTGGCGTTGGTGTTCGTCTTTGATATGAGACTTTAATTGTGCGGCACGGACGCATATTAGAGGTGTAATTGAATAGAATGAAAGAAACAAAAAAGGAGAAAGCCGAAGATGGATTGAGTAAGGGCTCTTTCTTTTATCAAGACGCCCAGGGATCTTTTCACACACACACACACACACACACACACACACACACACACACACACACACACACACACACACACACACACACACACACACACACACACACACACACACACACACACACACACACACACACACACACACACTCTCTCGCTCTCTCTCTCTCTCTCTCTCTCTCTCTCTCTCTCTCTCTCTCTCTCTCTCTCTCTCTCTCTCTCTCTCTCTCTCTCTCTCTCTCTCTCTCTCTCTCTCTCAGGCTGTGGCGTCTGGACTCTCTTCCTCTGAGTCAGCCATGACATCAGCAGCAGTAAAAACAGTTGTGAGTGATAAATAGATACAAATTATCAGGACCCTCATCTCTCATCTCTGCTATCCATCAGATGGGTCTAGAGTAAGAGGACAGCACGATTGCATGAGAAAATCGCTCCAGCCAAACAAAAGCTTTTTATGACACTTTTTGTGCCAATAAATATGTTTTTCATATTGAGAGGAAAATATATTTCAGTGATTGATTAGAAAACAAATATTTAACTGACCACATGTTAACTCACCAAAGGACTCAGTTGAAAAGGTGCTGCCTTGCAACAGTTAACATTTTCGTGGTCTTTTGTTGTCTTTCACCACTAGGATTATATTTATACAAGACACATTAAGGCTGTTCTGTGTTTTATTTATTGTTGTCTGAAAAAATACGTTTTTTTAAGCATCTTGCACCATGGATACCTCTTTCTTAAGACCGTGTCAAGTTGAACTTTTAAAAATGTGTTTGTTTAGCTGTTTTAAACATAAAAATGTGGCTTATGTGAACAACTTGTATGCTGTTTCTTCATTTGCAAAATCAGCAATCCATCATTTAAAGACACAGTACACTCAAACATGAAAGTATCGTCATGAATTACTCATGCTTATGTCGTTCCAAACCTGTTTGACTTATTTTCTTCTGTCGAACAAAAAGTGGAAATTTTCCATAGTTCATTGCAGTTCAAATGAATGGGGACTTTAGCTTTTAAGCTTCAAAAATAGTGCAAATAAAGCTCTATCATAACACTGTTATTATGTTATTCCAAGTCATATTAAGCCATTTGATTGCTTTGAGTTAGAAGCAGACCAAAAGTTAAACTGTTTTTGGGTGAACTATTCCTTTAATTCATGTTTGATCACATGCACAAGAACGGATTACATTTGCTAGATTTACTGGGGTGACTTTTTCTCACTTTGTTCTGATTCCATGCTGGAATGAAGTTTATAAGATTAAAAAACACTTGCTTGGAAATGAAAAAAAATGTATGTGTGAAAAGATATCAGACTGTATCACAGCAACTACCACAACACTTGTTCTGTTCTCTTATTATAGAATGGCTTTTGGAGGGCAGTAGGAATACAGTTGTATGATTTAAACCAGCAGCATGCAGTATTTATGGTGAGAGCTCTCAACTATGTCAGACAAGTAATGGGATTCTAGTCATTTTACTGTAGGATTAAAACGGAGAGCGGATTTTAACAGGGAAAATGAATTGAGTATTGCAAGAATACATTTTTTTTTTTAAATTGTGGAAGACAGACTCCCCTGTTTTTGATTTGTGCAGGCTTGGCTGTTTATAGTGGAAGTGAAACCGCTCACATGTGTCCCGCTGCTGTCATGCACCGAGCTATCAGTCGAAAGCTTAGCTGAGTTCGGAAACACATGCCGTATCCCGTAACAAGTTGCTCCTCTGTGAGGTCTGAGGTGACGGCAGACTTTCACTTTGAAATCTTTTGCCACACTGTAAATCAACATTTGTTGAACTGAAACTGGAGAGTTGTTGTAATATGTAGTGATTTAAAACTGTAGATCTTTTTTAAAGGTGTAGAAATTAAACCACACTTATTCCCTACTTGATTGTAAAGTGTATAAATAATATAGATCTGCTTAATACACCAAATCATTTATTACAGCAGTGGAAATTCTGTCATTTACTCACCTTCACGTTGCCTGAATTATTTATTCATGTATTTATTTTATTGTAGACCCCCCCCCCCCCTTCCGAACTCATTTGATGGCTTTGTGTGAGAAACAAACTGCAATTTAAGTCATTAATCAAATATTTTTTTCCACCACCACTGCTCACTCTTAAATTCAATTAAATCTATCCAAAACAGGTTTTAGATCATCAATGACAAATCTCACTGTGATTAAATTCAAATTGCTTAAATTTCATTCTGTTCTTAACAAACAACTTTAGAAGACTTGCAATATAATGCATGAGTCATATAGGACACATGGGGCCTTATTTGAAAAAAAAAAAAAATATTTGTGCTTGTTTTTGTGTACACGGGTTAGGGGTAAAAAAATAAATTATTACATTTATATGATAATTTGTTGTTTACTATATGTTCCTGTGGCTCAGTGGTAGAGTGGTATTGCGTTAGCAGTGCAAAAGGTTGTGGGTTCAATTCCCAGGGAACACACATACTGATAAAAAAAATGTATAGCCTGATTGCACTGTAAGTCGCTTTGGATAAAAGCGTCTGCTAAATGCATAAATGTAAATGTATAATATAAAAATTGTGTGTGAACCTGTCTCTGCGTGTGAATTCAAACATCTGACCCTATGCAGAGTTTGCAGTATTTTTGACAGAATCCTGTGAAATGAAGAGAGACAGAAGTCACATTTTAGTGGTGGATGATAAATGTTGTTAAACTGATTTGTTTTTGAAAAATCATTATTTGTTTTAAAAATAATTTTCAGTTTAATTATGCTAATTTAAACACAGACTAAGCTGCCGAATTTGCAAAAATGACTAATTCCTAGTTATAATAATGTAGGATTTTGCCTTTAAAAATGCATCTAGAAAGCTGTTAGGCCTTAATATGACATCACATCACTGTAGAGGTGATTGGGACAGCTAAATTTGTCCGCTCCAGACCTGATTGGTTGAAAAGTGGAGCGGACATGTCAATGTCCTTAACCTGCCTCTGCTCCACTCAACAATCTTTGACTTAGTTCTATCAACATGATCCTTTGTGTGTATTGTAAATATAGCCTCTCAGAATAAGTACTATCTGATTCTGAACTGCGGTATCATTGCATTATTCAACAAGGATCCGCGAGGCATGTTAAACGTGGCTGCTTTCAAAGCCGGCTCTCATCACTTTACCTTTAGGCATCGACGTTATCCTGCTCACTGAAACATTAAAACATTGAATTTTTGTTTTAATGTTTTAACATTTATTTTTGGTCGAATTTGAGTTTTTGAGTTGCCTGTTCCTCCAGGGTCTTTATAAAGTCGCAGCTGTAAATATTTAAATATGTACTTTTCAAGACATTGTAAATATCTACAATAAATTACAGATATTGAGGGTATTATTTAAAATGTTCTTTTGTTTATGCGCTTTTCTTTATTGTGATGTATTACATGCATCTCCACAGCCATTTTTTCATTTGCAAGTAAGTGGCTCGCTTACAGAAATTTAAGTGATGTGTTTATTATGCAGACAATATAATCCACAATTATGCATTGATTATTGTCCTTCATAAATTGAACAAAGCAGGGGTAATTAGTCTCTGTCAGCATGAAAAGACAAAAGCAGATTGAAGTCACTTAATTGTAATTCAATAGTTCTTCATCAGAAGAAGAAAAAAGCAATATGTATTCATAATGAACTAAAGATCCAATGCATTAAGAAAAAGCAAGCAGACAAACTACTCCATGTACTCTAAAAAGTTTAATTCTGATGTATTTAACATATTTTTGATATTTTACTTATTTAGCCTAATATGCAAAGGCATTTGTAACCAAACCATTCACATGTTAATTCCCCCATTTTTTTTTGTTTATTATTTTATATTTTTTTATCTGATTGACTGACCAATGGCAGACAAGGAGTGTTTGCGGAAACCTGTGTAAAACAGGTTATTATTGCATTATTTTTGCAATTCCGTTTGGTGATGCTAGTAGTGCACATCTGACATCTTCAACTTTAAGTTTACTTTCATCTGGATTTCTATCTGTATTTCTTCATTTGGCATGGCAGAGGTTTTAACTCTGTCAGATCAAAGGCAATGAGAGATCATGTTAAAGGTGTATTTCTAACCCATGTACATCTCTCTGGCAGCTTCAGCGGTCTCCTCAGAGATGGCTTTGGCACAGGCTTTATTTTGACATTATATAGTGAGAATCTACCAAGCCACACCAGTGTTCATATTTCAATTTGACGAGGGGCAAAAAATACAGGCGTAATCTGCCACACAAAAGCAATGTCATTACAGATGTGGCACATTATTCCAAAGTGGCGAGTCGTGCGGCAGGGAGGCGCAAGATAAGGCAACGAGAAAATATCAAAAGTGGTGAGTGAGCACTAGAATTCGTCATGGACAGATAAAATGTTCAGCAGAAAATCTTGAGGATGTGCCAATGTTCCTTTTTTCGTTCATTCTCCGTCTCCTTTCTGTCTTTTAAGCTTTATCTGAGACACAATGAATGCGGCAATTTTATCTAAATAGACAAAAGTGTGGCAGAATCTAGCTGCTTTCTGAAGGCTGACCTTGACGGAGGTGTTGCCGCCCTATCTGTGCCGTAACCAACGGGCTCCAAAAACTGTCGGCTTTGCTCTTCTGTTAAATCGTAGCACGGTGATGTAGATCTTAAGTAAATCTGTCAATATAACACGGAGAAGAGTACAATCAATCCCACAGTTTCAAAGTTTACCCCCCACAGCCACACTAGAAAGCTGGGCTGTATTTAATGCAATAACAGTTCAGTTTGTTTAAATGTCACACACACATCTAATCTTACTGGTTTATTAGTTCCTTTTTAAATTGACCTTACTTTGTTAAATGCCACATAAGTTCTGGATCTTGTTTTTCACTAGCAATTATTCCATGTGTTAAATAAAACATTATTAAATATGTACAACAATATACAAGGGGCATGTTACACAAAGAAAGTGTGATTTATTCACCACTAGCATTACTAAACTTGGAAAAATAACTGTTTTCAAAAAGGTTTTCAAGAAAAACTCCCCCATCTGTCATTGGCCAGTCAAACAGAGAGCCCCGCCCATAAACTCACTCCACTGGCTAAGCTGTTGCTATGTTAGGCTGGTCGGAATGATCAAACAGCAGTGTTTAAATGGTTCCACATTGTTTACAGCGTCCTGCCCTTATGCAGCCAGTCTGCACAGCCGTTTGAACCCCTTTCCACGCGGGCTGAGGCCTGGCAGGCCATCCCCGGTGTGTCAACGTGGGTAATGACTACGGTAAGACGAGTTTATACACTCCAATTCGCTAGAAGACCACCACGTTTCCGCGGTGTGCTCGCCACCACAGTGCACAGCGAGAACGCTCAGGTCAGGTGATGAATCTGTTGGAAAAATGAGCCATAGAAATCGTTCCTCCAGCCCAGAGCGAGTCAGGATTTTACAGCCGCTACTTCCTCGTCCCCAAAAAATATGGCGGCCTGCGACCTATTCTAGATCTCAGACTCCTGAATTACGCCCTGATGAAAAGGTCGGTCAGGTTGATCACTTTAAAACAGATCCTCCCGCAAATATGTCCAGGGGACTGGTTCATGTCGCTGGATCTGAAAGACGCATACTTTCACATCCAGGTAGCCCCCCATCACAGACAATTCTTGAGATTCGCATTCGAAGGGGTGGCATATCAATACAAGGTCCTGCCGTTTGGGCTATCCCTGGCTCCCCGCACTTTTACACAATGCATGGATGCGGCTCTCTCCCCTGTGCAACAGATTGGAATCCGCATACCCAACTACCTCGACGACTGGCTCATTCTGGCCCAGTCGTAGGCGGTTTTAACATTGCACAAGACCCTCCTCCTCAGCCACATAGATTACCTGGGGCTCAGGGTCAACTTTGCCAAGAGCAAACTGTCACCCAGCCAACGGGTTTCGTTCCTGGGTACAGTTATCGACTGTACAGTTATCGAGTGCAGATGACAGCAATGAGCCATGATAATTCAGTGCCACGCGGCCTCCTTCTAGGAAGGTACCGCCCGTCCGCTCAAAGCTTTCCAGAGAATGCTGGGCCTTATGGCAGCGGTTGCGCCAGTACTTCAGTTGGGTCTGCTTCACATGCGACCCATCCAGCTCTGGCTGAAGCAGAGGGTTCCATCCGTGGCCTGGCGTCACGGACGCCACCACGTAATGGCGACTCTGGCCTGTGTATCAGCCCTGGCCCATTGGAGGGACCCCTTCTGCCACCTGAACACTTTGGTTTGAGTTGCAACAACAGTTCAGTCAAGTCAAGGCTTGATGATTCACTTGGGTCACGACACCCAGGCCACGGGTGACCCTCAAGGCTCACTATGTGCTTGATGTACTCTTGATGGCCTAATCCCACGTGAGTCTTGGTTTCGAGTTGTTCCACGTCATAGCACGGCGTGATTGAACTGGTTCCCATACTTACAGTATGAGTGAAATATTGAAAGGGAACGTACTCTGTTACTTTCGTAACCTCGGTTCCCTGAGATATGGGAACGAGTACTGTTCCTGGCCGTGCTATGAACTGCACGCTCGGTTGCTTCCTTTGAAGAAATCTGAGATGCGGTGGCAGGCGGCGAGTTATATAGCAAGACGCCCCTCCCATTTTGGCGGGCTATGACGGGCTGCATAGCCATAGGCTCGCACGCCACCGCCGTGGATTGGTTCGTTTCTTTCACCTTACACAAACCAATCACATGCAGTTATAACTGCGTGATTGAAAAAGGCTTCAGTGAAGGGGAAAAATGGTACTTACAGATACTTACATACCCATACTTACAGTACTCGTTCCCATATCTCAGGGAACCGAAGTTACGAAAGTAACTGTGTACGTTTTATGGCTTCAGCAAAAAATATGAATGCTAAAAATTTAGGCTGTGATGCTTTTGACTAATGTAATTTTAGAAATATATTAATTTGCCAGTTGTGTAGTGACATCTGAGGGTTAAAACTGACACCTGGTCATCACATTTTTGCAATTTTCCAATTGGTCTCATGCTAAACATCTTTTGATTTGATATTTTTCCTTCATACTTTGTGTTCATTGAAGTCTTGGTCCAGGCCTTGGGATGTTTATACCTGTTTGCATTTTGTTAGATATTTAACATGAGATGTCATTTCAGAAGCCGAATAAATGCACTTCCAATTGCAGGACCAGGTGTCTCAGACATGTGTCCGTCCAGATAACTGACAGGAAGTTTAATGCAGTGACGGAAAACTAAACAAATGAATAAATCGGAGCGGAAAGCATCACAGCATGCCTGGACAAGGCCAGTGGGCTTCGGTCTATCTGAGAAGTGAAACTAACAAGGCTTGGCAAGTGGAGCTTCGCAACAGAGGCACGGATCATGCAAAAACAGAGAGGTCAGCCGAGGCCTTTGCCTCCTGGACTTTGCCTCAGTTGTGACAGTTTATGGAAGCAGCTTTTACGTGAAGCAGAGACAGAAGCTTCAACCATTAATGTGTTGTTGTTGTTGATGTTTTTGATAAATGCAACACCTATACCCAAATATCATGTTATATGTACATTTTTAACATTTAATGTTCAAAACTATAGCCATTACTAGTGAGCTGGTCCAGTTATAACAGTTCTTACTCTTTCCACTAGATGTTGGAACATGGAGACAGATGTTGGTTGATGGGGTCTGGCTTGCAGTTGACTCCTTCAGATCAAGATTCAGGTCAAAGTAAACCGTTTTACTTTACAGTAAGGTTAATTTTAAACAATATTAAACATATTAGGTTTAATGACCTAACAATGAACAGTCATTTTACATTTTATTTTATTTTATTTAGGTTACTCTTAATTTATAAATGTTCTACCATAGGTTAAGGTTGCTGGCATTTTTCAATGATTTTAAAAGAATTATCTGGTGCTCACCAAGGTTGTGATTGTTTGATCAAGAATACAGTTAAAACAGTAATATTGTGAAATATTATTACAATTTAAAATACCAGTTTTTCCATTTGAATATATTTTTAAATGTAGTTTATTCCTGTAATGGCAATACCTATTTTTCAGCATAATTACTCCAGTCTTCAGTGTCACATGATTCTTCTGAAATCATTCTTACTGTATATGTTGATTTGGTCCTCAAGACACATTTCTACTTTTTATCAAAGTTGAAAACATTTGTTCTGCTTAATATTTTGGTGGAAACTGAAATACATTTTTATCAGGATTTTTTGATGAATAAAAACAGCATTTATTTGAAACATGCAACAATGTAATAGTCTTTGTCACTTTTGATCAATGTAAATGCACCCTTGCTGAATAATAAGTATTAATTAATTAAAACCTTACTGACCCCAAGCCTTTGAAATGGTAGTGCACACTAAAACATTTCTAGTATTTCAAGTTGTACAAATTAACATGAATAAATAATGAGCATTAGTGTACTAAGTAATATATTTTAATTTATTATATGTATTTAACTTTAAAAAATGCTAAAAAAACGAAAACAAAAGTGTGTTTGTTATCTCATTACACCAAATTAATTAAATAATTGTAACTAATTTGACTTTATTGTAAAGTGTTACCAGCATTTATTTGGGGAGCATTTTTGTCCTGAAACATTCTAATGAAAATGTTTTTCTAACATGCATGGCTTCATACTTGATTGTATTCTCTTGTTAGTAATAGCTGTTGTAGCTGAATTATCATTAATGCGGTGTCTGTATGCAAAATGTAATGCAAAAGTGTTCTGTGTTCCTAATAGTTATTGCAGCTCATAGTTACCAGTTTCACATGATTACTTGCTACTAACTTCAGTAACAATAATTTTTGTTTGGCTAAATGTGCATCTTTAATTCATACTTTTTTATGCTAACACTTAAGATCATCACGGACAGCAGCATGTGCTCAGCAGCTTGATGGCCATTAGACTACAGGTTTTGATGTTTCTGTAACACACAGCTGTGGTTGTTATCCTACAGGCGACTGATTGAGTCCGAATTGGATCCTTTAATTTGGCAATGTTGAGTAACCAACATCTGGAAGTTTTATTTCACTGCAATTTCAGACTCTAAGGCCGTGAGAATGGATTTCATTCAGCCGCAAATCGGACAGATGCGATAACATTAGGTTAAACGAAATGTGTGTTAATTTTTGAAGACTGGCTTTTCTAAAGCAATTTAGATTTTCTCTGTTTGTTGATATTCTTTTAAATGTGACAACTCTGACATATGTTTCCACCACAGATGGATGAATGTGTTTTTTTTTCTTGCTCCCCCGAAATGGTTTCATCTAGACAGGTGCTTCCTGTTCTACCCTGACATGAAATTAAACACAAGTCCAGATGTGCTGCCTGTAGACCGTCCATAACCGCCGCACTGGGCATTTAATCAAAGCGCAGAAAAGGAGACGGCAGTGAGAAATCAAGCAAAGCCGATTATATCACAAGGAGTGAATAATATATAAGGTATAACGCTATATCAATGTGAACAGAAACTTGCATTATTTAGAAAAAGAACTAACTTATTTTTGTATATATATATAATAATATCCAAAATATATATATATTATATATATATATATATATATATTAGTATAAAATAAAATAATGCAAGTTAATCTTATATATATTGTGTATAAAATATCAAAATATTGTGTCCATAACTGTGTATGTTCGTTTTTCCAAAAAAACAACTTTTGAAATATTTTACTTTACATGTAATTAATCTAAAATATATGAAAGCTTCACTTTTTGAAATAAGTTACAAGAAATTGTTTTAACTTTTTCATGATATTCACATTTTTTGAGATGCACCTGTGTATCTAATGAAATGTTCAGTTCATTTAAGCTGTAAGCATAATAAACAATTCTAGACAATCACTCTTGAAAGGAAAGTGATGGACCATTGTCTAACTGTGCGTTCACACCGGAAGCGGCGAGAGCGTCAAAATTCGCCCTGGCCACCCTGCCAGCAACGCTGTAGAAAGATTTGTGGACGCTCTGACGCTCTGACGTAGATCGAATGCTTGACATGTATTTAAAGGAGCCGCAAAGCAAACACGCACATTGCTCTTGTGCAGACTGACCACAAGTAGGGTATACGTTAACCTCAAAATATTTTAAATGTGAAAGAAAGAAATTGATTGGTGGAAACTTCACAATTATAGTTGCATGTTTGCTAACGAAATAAAGCCATTTGTGTGGTGTGGCTTTTGTGTTCATGGTTAATTTCAGCATGCAGTTTATAGGAGAGATTTACTAGCTTTGGTATTTAATTAACATTAACGTTCATTTGTGCGCAGCCTACATTACAAACTGTAATGTAATTGGTCAAATCTATGTTGTTTTGAGGAAATGAATAGCATTTCCGCTGAAAAACAAAGCGTTCCTCTAGCTCTAAAATGCTTGGGAACTAATGTGGTCGGAACCAAAGTTTACGGGCTGCGTTCTCTGGAATCCTCTCAAGCGGAGGACTTCTACTTTCCGATTGGTTGCCGCCCAACCGTGTCATAGCTCATTACCATAAAGTTGACCTGATTTCAACTCTCCTCGACGCTCTCATCGTCCAAAACGCGCCGCTCTCGCCGGAGCTCGCCGCCGGCTCTCATTGAAAATGAATGACTTCCGGCCACTTTGACGCTCTCGCCGCGTCCGGTGTGAACGCACAGTAAATCTGGCTAGTTAAATATTCAATATCAGGCAGCAAGCATTGTCCAATACTAATAAATACTGTAAAGAAAATAGCAGATATAGACTGAGAACCAATATATCACGCATTCTGTAATTTCACTAGTGGATCAACATATAAAACATAATACTTGATACGCAAAATGCACATGTGTGTATTTTACATTTGATGAACCAATATTTTTCATTTCTTTCTCTCTCTGAGGGAATTCAGGCTTTGTTGTGCCTGTTTCCATGCAGGTGTGGCGTAACGGAGGCCTTCAGGTTTCCTTGAACATCCAGTAGGATAATAAAGCTCCAAAAGGTCAGCCATGATTGATGCTTTGTTTTCCTCTGTCATTTTCGATTACTGGACTATGATGCTCTCAAATGAAATGGTCATATTCAGTGATGTATAAAAGTTTCTGTCTGAATGACATTTGCTCTGTTTGTTTTTTTTTAAACCGTGCAAAATTTAACCATGGACAAGGAGACCTGCGTCTGATTATTCCCTGCGCTCGTACACTCCTCCATCAGTCATTAGCGGTCATTTGTAAAAATGATCAGTGCACTAAAACGCCTCGTGCTCTAGAATTACAGAAAGATGCTTTCTGTGTCACATATGCGAATGACGAGAAACATGCACGTTTGCTTTTGTGTCGATGAATTGGGGTCGGAAATAAGCCACAGGGCCATTTAGAGTTTGTTTTGTGCGTTTGAGTATGTGCGGTATTATTCATTTGTGAGCGAGAGGAAAAAAACCCAAGCATGCTGCAAATGCAAAGGTATTAGTCAGGCGGTTGCTTTGCTTTATGAGAGCAACTGAGGGATATATAGCTCACCATGACTCTATTAAAAAAGAGACCTGTGCCATTTGTGAAAATAGAGGTCATATACGCTAAGGTCGCGTGATACCAGTAAAATCAAACTTTTTTAATAACCAGCTATAGATCATTTTCCCCCTCATGTGAATCTTAAACCGTGAGGTCAGTTTAGCAATGCATTCGAAAAGCAGCAGAACGGCTTCAATAAATGTTATATCAGATTTGAGGTGCACTTATATCTCGCAGATTTCTAATCTGAATGACTGAGCGATCGGGACGAAGCGTTATTTCTCCCCAAGTTTCTTGCTAACATATATTCTTTCTTTATGTCACACATCACCCCTTTTTCTCTCTTTACGTGCGAGCGGCGGCTCTCCCTCCCGGTGCCCTGGGCTAGTATTTTTAGCCCTCATTTGTTTGAGGGGTTTTTAATCTGAGGACATTGAAAAGTTGTGCCCTCTGTGAAGTCGTCAATCATGCCAGGAAGAGAAGTGTGGGTTTGTGTGATTTGTTATCTGTTATTTCCCTCGCTGTGGAGAGAGAGTGTCTCAGTGTCATGCCTGTCCTTAAGGCCATCACTTACAGAGGACCACTGTCTGTCAAAAAGCACCCGCAACTTTAAGGGCTGCCTTTGTTGGCTCGGACAAATGAGGGTGACCTTTAACAATAAAATAGACACCCACCGAGAGGAATGAAACAGCAGTTTAAATTAAGAGCGCCAAGCGGTCATTTCAAACGCTTCCTGTTGAACCGCACACGGGGCGAACGGAAAAAAGAGTTTGAAGTTTTGAAGTTGAACTTAATTATACAACACAATGTGGCCAGCGGCCGTCAATAATGAAATCTACCTGGTCAGATATATTGACGAATGAGAGGAATAAAACTTAATGTGTCCTGAGGCGCTCCGGAGAGCTATCAATTATGAATGCTATCGACAGGGCACATAGCAAAGAAGAAATGGAATTATTGCACTTAAAGGCCAGGATGAGTCCGTTCTTTTTTTTTGTCTCGCTACAATGAATTACAAAAGGCTTCAAAAATCATTTATGAATATTCTAGAAGGGCACACGGATGAGATAAGAAGTGACTGCGAGCTTTGATTCTCGCCTCAGATTAATAGCGACTTCAAAAAGGTTTGGAGAGTGGCGTGGGGTGATGCTTATCGATTGTGGCTGTGTTGACAATATTTTGGTGTGATTCAAAGGCACAGTCAACTGGGATCGTCGCCACTGCTGTTTGGGGTCAGGCCATGCAGGGCTCACCAGGTTTTTCTTCAATTTTCTTTGAATAGATATAAATTATTATGCTGATTATTAGGATACTGTAAGCATAATTTCTGACTTTATGTAGCAGTGATTTTGTATGTTGGTTTAACACAGCTAGTTAAACTAATTGCATTAAGCTAGTTTAATTAATACTGTATATATTTGTGAATTTTAGGATATTGTTTGTCCTCCAACTCATTTTTTTTTTTATTTTTTGGCTTTTGAGGTAATAAGTAAACATGCATTTTGAAACATTTCAACCAATAAATAAATAAATCGATTAGTTAGTTTTAGGTTTTAAATAAAAACTGTATACATTTGTATATGCATACGTTAAATCAAAGTCGTAGTAAAGTTACACCTGCACTGATGAGTTCATTTTCACTTTTTTGAAATGTAATTTTTCCACATAAATTAATAAGTGATGCAGAAAATTTAGTATTAATGAGTTGTATTTTAAAGAAAGGAGACGTGTTTTAATTTAAAGTTGGAACTGGGTTCTCAGGGCAAGAATATTTTCCCATAACTAGGTTGGGGCAAGTTGTCAAAAATTAGTTTTCATGTTATACATTTGTGCAATTACACTACTTTTATTATTCAGTATTTTTATCTCTGTTATCAGGTTTTGTATGTTAGGTTGTTCAATGGCACGTTCCATTGTGACACTTTACTGTATTTTATAGTATCAACGTGTTTTGAGGTCGGTGTATAGCGTTCACCCCTGCTAAGACTTGTGCCTATTCAAAAATTGAATTCAAATTGAAAATGTATGTAGCATGAGAAATATTCACTGGAGTAAAAAGTTTGACAATTAGCCCCAGCCACCCCTGATCAAATTCAGTTTTTTTTTGGTAGTCGTACTGCTTCAAGGCAGTCGAAATAATTTTTTATATTTTAAGAGTATAAATATTTTTTTTGGGGGGGGGGGGTTGTAGTGTAATCCATTTATTAATTATTTGTATGAGTACACCTCTGTAATTAAAGCCTCAGAGATGTTTACTGGTTGGCCAGCGATTAAGTTGAGCTTGAATGCTAGAACAATCTAGTGGAACAAATAAAGGGCTATTTATTGCCGTCTCTGTTTCTGCTTAACGGAGTGGAGGTAACAGCCTCACAGGTCTCTGGTATGGACCCCAGACTGTTTCTACGCGTCTACCTCGCCTTCTCTTCACTTTCTCCCTTTCCCTTTTACAGATATAAGATGAATTATTGAAAGCTTTAAGGTTTCGGAAATCCTCTGAATTTCAAGCACCTTTTCCATCTTTGTCAACTTCAGAGGCCCTTACTGGAGCAAGCTGGAATCTTTGTGTAACCTAACACTTTATTCTACTGATGTATGTGTGTGGATGTGCTAGTTGACCAGTGGAGCTACTTGCTTGCTCCAAAATCTGTGAATTTATTTATTTATTTTGATAGATAAATGATAGTATCAGCATAAGTTCAGTTGAAAAACAGACTTCTTTTGCTCTAAAACAGCAGCATGGCTGCAGAAGGTTGTATAAAACCTGATCTTTTTTCCCAACATGACTCTTGTGAATCAATAGAAGCAAAAAACATCTGACCTTTAGTGACATCATGGTCAATGTCACAAAATGCTTACTTGATTTGTGACCTAGAAATAGTGCAGACTCTTAGTTATGTCTTCTTCACTTTTCTCTTTCTTTGTCAAAACCCTAAAACTTTGCTTCCAGGTTTAAATTAGATTTTGAATCCCAGATTTTCAATGCGGCCTCTGATTTTTGGACCCCACTGTATGTGCAGCTGCGGCGAAGAGGTCTGAAATATCGTTTTAGTTGTGATGTGAAATGACGAATGTTCTGTTGGGATTCGGCACATTGCACTCAGCCAGAGAGTGAAGGTTTTAGAGGTGTGCTATGACGACAGATTGGATGATACTACTTGGCACTGTAGAATATTTAAAGCAGAGAGCCTCAGCATGTGTGATAATGCTTTACTCCTCTCTAAGGCTCCATGCTCCCTGACTCTGCCCAGCACATCTGCACGTGCTCAAATAATTGAAAAATCATGTATGGGGTGAGAGATATGTGCAGCACAGAGCTGAAGAAATATCATCAGTCTCTCAATCTCTCTTCTTTTTCTCTATTGCTTTCACGCCAACCCCCACCTTGCCGCAAAGTCCTTTGTCTGCTCCGGCCTCAAGTGCATGAGTCTGGACGGATGGTAATCAGAGACGGAGTGGGTTAAAGGTTGAGTTTAATATAGCAAAATTAATTTACTTGATTCCTGGAGTCAGATTATAAATCTTACTTATGGTGAACTCCGCCCTTCTTTATCAGAGCCGAGCTCATTTATCTATCCAATAAAACTGGCCACATGTGTAATAGTTCCCCCTCCGAATTTAATTTTCCCTGCGTGTTAATTGCGAAGAATGGTCAGAGCCGGGTCACCCAAAAAACAAATCAATAGCTCCAAAAGATATATTCAAATGTGACCCAGAAAAGCATTTTCCCATTTTGCCTATTGATTTTTTATGTTGCTTTTTCTAGTGCGAGATTATTTTGTGTAAAAAGGGTAGACCGGAACATGTCCACTTGCAGCTCACGCAACGTTATATAAGGATTAATGCAGAATACTCTTTAGAAAGCATTTGTGTGATTTCATTTTCTTTTCTGCAGTTCAGTGAGGGGTCACTGTTTGTCTTAATCTTAAGCTAAATTTGTTTTAATGCATTCTTATTGTGTGCGTGATCATGGGAGCCTGCCAGATAATCTCTTTTAGTGTCATGTGCAAATATCATCAGTAAAAATGCCATTCTCTGACAAGAGAGAAACTCAGGGGAATATTTACAAAGAAAGAATTGTGCCGCTTATAGTGCTGCTGATTTGAATGCTCTGCGTTGTTTTAGCAACCCATTCGCTGAAGGAAGGGAGTGGTCTGTATAGATATATTGGTGCAAGGTCTTCTGAGAAGTTTGTATTTACGAGTTGGGAAGTCGACATTTCGACATTAGGTGCGTTCAAATCACTGGTCGGAGCAAGTACCTTTACAAATAAATCTGCTAAATTTTGCTGCAAAAACTACGATACTTCTACAAAATTATGAATGTCGAATGCGCAGGTGTGTTTTTGCTGTGATTTTATTCAATTTATGAAGGGCTGTAAATTGAATTGTTATATATTCATTATCCTAATCTGACAATACTATTGTATTTAGTAATAAAAAAATAAAATGAATTTTCAGAACATCTACAAAACAGGAAACTTTTGACTTTGTGGTGCCTTTCATGCACTCATACGTGCAATCTTTTTGACATGACTTAAACGCACCATATGACTGTTTACACATCTCTCTGGAATACTTGATTCTGATTGGTCAGTAGTTCACAACATTCGGTGGCCTAATGGTGCTTTCAAGTTGGTTGGAAATATCGTATTTAAGAGGTGTTGAAATTAATGATTTTTTCTTCCATGTTTCAACAAAACTAAGTTGTATGTATTATAAACTATAGTATTGTAACATTATAATATAATGTAAAATAATTACATTTCCAGAACCTTCATAAACATAAAAAGCAAAAAGCACACCTGATGCATATTCTTTATTAAATCGTAAAAATATCTTACTGAATTTTTGTAGAAATGGTACATTGCCAATTTGCTCCGAAACAAAGTGACACACCTGACATTATATACAAATTATATAAAATTATAGTATATAAAAATGTAGCTCATCTTTTTACTAGGCCTAGTGTTTTGTATGTTGTAGATGACTATTTTTATATTTTTGGCAGATATACAAATATACTGTACAGGCAAAATTCTAAGTCTAATCAATAATTCATATTTATTTATTTGTTGAGTAACCATATAAAAACATGGGATCATTTACAGTCAGCTGGTCGTCGCAAAATATTATTCAAATAAATTATGTTTGTACTGAAAATAAGTGAAATTTAAGTATTTCGACAAGTATTTAATGTCTGATCACTGAATATTATGCTTTTTTTCTGTTACTGTGCTCAAAAGTGATTTCAAAGATTTCTTGATTATAATCTCACCCACTAATATGTTTGATGGATTAAAGCAACAAGCAACAGTCAGCAGTTGCCTTTTTGTACATTTTGGTGTTAGTGGTTTTAGCGTAGCTAACGTGCTGTGTCTAAGCCTGTATTGGCATTAAGGAGCGTGATTATCTATGTGGGGAATCCGTGCACTGCAAGGTGACCCACCTGGGTGCACCGGGTTCGACCACCTAGCTAAATTCTGCCGATTCATCCGCCGAGAAAAGCTCCTCTCGCGCAAAGCACATTTGGCTGTAGTGATAAGAGTGAAAGGGTTCAGGTTGGATGGATGCCTTTCCAGAATCAGATTCCTCCGCTCTGCCTACATTGTCATTGCTAATGTTTGTCTTGAGGTAATAAAGCATGTGTTTTGTTTGCTTACCTTACCACTAATGACGTTAACCTCACACACATTCGGTCACCACTGCTCAAACGCACAAAAGAGAGCGAGGGGGTACTGAATACCTGAGCTACGGAGAGAATATGACTTCATGTTTCTCATAAAAAAGGGAGG